>JAOXYF010000027.1:9780045-9800375 GCA_028565775.1 Sternarchorhynchus goeldii | reverse complement strand
GTGCCTCTTGCCACCATTGCAGTTTCATCCTCGTTTCATCTTTATCTTGCTCATATTCATGTTCCCAAGTTATTAAAGTTCTGCATGTGTTCAAACATTCCCTAACTTGTAAATATCAGGTGGAAAAATTAATTTAATAAGGATTCTGTCTTCTAGGTGAGAAAAATAACACTTCTTATCTGTTTTATATGTTTGCCTTTATGAATAAGGTACTGGGAGTGATTCTACTTAAGGGTGCAAACTACAGGGTGGACTGGTGTCACTGCAAATGAATGAATTCAGCACCTGTAGCATAATTTAAGGCCTTGAATCCTTTTAAAGAATGTAAGTTTATATGACTCAAGAAAGGGTACTTTTCTGTTATATGACTTAAGAGAAGGTACTAATCTGTTATATGACTCAAGAGAGGGTGCTAATCTGTTATATGACTCAAGAGAGGGTGCTAATCTGTTGTGCATCTGTTATTGTGATGAGAAGGGAGGTCTGAGAAAGTCCAGTGTGTAAACACATCTTTAAATTTTATAAAATGCCGGAAGCCAAAATAATGGAGATACATTTAATAATGGAGATACATCTTGATCAAATCTTTTTGTTTTTGTTGATTTTTCTTTGGTTTTTTTATGTCAAGTTGTTCTGCATTTTACCCAAAGAGCTGAATATGTTTATTCATTCATTCATTTGTTTACTTATTTTCTTAATTATGCATTTACTTTAGTTCCTTCATGTGCTCATTTGTTTGTTCAAACAACATCTGATTCTGCCAGATCAAATTTCCTTTAATTTCAGTAAAACGTTTGCTGTGGACATCATGTATATTTAGCTCACACGAAAGCCTCATTAAAATATTTTTGTGAGCTCCATATGAGCTTCCTGCCACAGTCTTGTAATCAGCGTGTTCTCGTCTCCTCAGAATACTAATTGCAGTTTCAGCCTCTGTCTGTTTCCCAAGTTCCCAGCATGACATCCCAGTCCCAGTTTCAGCTTTAGCCTGCTGTTCAAACCAGTGCATTAATGACCTCATCAGGTTGCTTCTCCAGTGCATTTCTGTACTGTGAAGTGAGTTCAGTCACAACTAAAACTTCCTCAGGTTTCATCAGGTATTCCAGAGACGTGAACATAGCAACACTAAATAACCTTATACAACATGTCTGGAGAAAACCTTTGGATCAACATTTGCATTAAACTGAGTCAGAACAAAACGTTTTATCTGATCATTTATTTTTACCCTCTCTCATACATAGTATGAGTGCTAATAGGATGTTGATTGATTGAGAGTTTCTGATTCGGCGTCTCCCTGTGGTACTTCCTGCTGATGACGTCGTGAGGATGAGGATGATGGCGTGAGTTCATCTGGGAACCCTGCTTAGATTTTTTTCAGGATTGTAAATATGAAATGTTTTTATATGAACAAACCCAGAAATTCTTGAATGTGTCAAACAGCAACAAATGATCCGAACTGTTGCCTTCCTTAACTAAATGGCCAAAGGTTTTACTGTTTCACCTGTTTGGAAGTGGATGTGGTAACAGCATCCATTCACACCAACCCACGGTTAAGAAACTTCTCACTAACAGTAGTTTGTTTCTTTACCCAAACTCAGTTTCCATGGAAATAGGTTATCCTGCCTCATTAGGTATTGTCTTGTCATTGAGATTCTTGTCTTCACCCCTAAAAGGCAACCAATTATCTGTGTTCCCACCTCAGCCACCCCCACTCCCTGCTCCCCACACACACACACACACACACACACACACACAGGACTGCAGAATGTTAATGTCCACTTCATAAGAAACATAACAGAATTCTTCTTTGTTTCGTTTAGTTAAACAACCATAATGGCAGCAGCTGGTCTTGATATTAAGAGGAGCCTCTGGCACTTAATTGGGGATTTAAATGATACATTATTGCCCGTTAGCTTTTTACATTTCATTTATATTTGCAGTTAATCACCCTAAGCTTTTAGAGTCTGAGGGGGAAAGATACAAAAGACTAATTAAACAGTTTGTGCTGAATTTAGATATCATTCAGAATACAAGTCTACCAAAAACTTTTGTCACAATTTTGTAGGTTTTCTAATATTAGAAAAATACTGAAAGCACTGACTGGCAAAATGTGTTAATGAATTATTTATTTCATATTATACTAATATACAGTTTTGTGTTTCATAACCTTATTGGTGCTACAGAGTACAACTTTGCAAAGTTTATGGACAGTCTGCCATATTAATGGAGAGAAACTGTTCTGTTTTGAATAAATGATTCAATTTAATAGGTATTACAATGTAAATGTATGCTAATATATGCGAGGGTGGTATGCAGATATTGGGCCATCAGTGGTGAGAAGGGCAAAGGAGGTGATTTCTGTTCTCTGTTCATTTGTCATCATCAATGTATCAGAAGCTGAGCAGGGAGTTATACTCCCAGCCCTTTGCTCTTTGGGAAAACAGGGAACTCTGGGTAAGAAACATGACTAATATGACAAGCTTAGTCTTTTAATTCGGTCTTTAGTAACTGTAGAGTAGAGAAACTCTGGGGGGACGTGTAATTTTTCGTAGTTTTTGGTCCATTCAACGGGAAAGATATGAACATATGCCACAGAGTAATGGAGTGTATATAATGGAATAAATCAGCCTGAACTGGATTCAAATGCCTGTAATGTGAGGGAGCCATCAAGTGGTGAGAAGCTGTAAGTGCAGAGCAGCTAAGGAGACTGAAAAAAACAAACCAAAGAAAAAAACCCAAGTGGGAACAAACCCTAACTGGACCTGATCAGCTGGTCTTGTAACTTCTTCCTCGTTGAGAAAACCAACAAAACTCAAGGCAGGTTTTGAACTGCCACTCTGGGGTTGATGAGCCAGAAGGTTACCAGCATAACATTAGAAAGCAAAGAAAAAGGAGAATTAAAACTGTGCAAAAATTGGATGGAAAGACAAGGAGAGATGAGGGAAAGCCAGAGGAATCTCTGCGGGGTGGCTGGGAGCACTCCGCTGGAGGGTTGGGGAGCTCGAGAGGGAACGATGTGACTCGAGGGGCGAGAGAGACGAAGGGAACCCAAGAGGCAGTCCTTAACCACGACGCCTGACACACCAGCCTCGTATCTTATCAGATCGCCGAACAAAAACTGAGCACAAGGGAACCTGTGAGCTGGTCTTAAGTTGGCAGGAGGACAAGTACGGATAATTGGCCTTTATCACCCCACAGCCACCCTGTGACTCCCTCTAGTGGATGAAGGTGGCGTAGCACATGGCCCAGCTTTAGGCTGAGCCCTTACTGCAAAAAAGGTTTTCATGAAAAACATTTTCATGGGGGCCTTATTTTCAGAGTACAAAAACATGAAAAAAGTGCTGATTCTTTTTGTTCTTTTGTGGTGAGATATGGCTGCCTTTGTTCACAAAAAAAAAGAAAATCCATGTTATACATAATAAGCCTTGCTTAATACAACACAGCCTTTACATTTAATTATTCAAATAACTATTTAAAGTCAAACATACCATGTGCTGTGCAATATGAAAAACTGACGGGTTTTTTTCCTTTTTTAATTCAAACAGCTTGGATATTGTTTGTTAAAGGTGTGTTGGATTGAGCCAGCTGGCCCACAACTGCAAACAACGTAAGTAACCAAAGCTTGCATGTTCTGGTCAGAGGTGCACAGAGATTACGCAGACCGTAGTTTCATCAGATTCAGAGTTAATAAAATCCAGATGGTTTTCATACCGCAGGATCTCAAAGTCCAACAGTTTACACCCCCCACTCTGATTGGTCACAGAGGACCTCTGGAAGCCATTAAATAGGGAACAACCCTCTCCCACACATGCAAGATCCTATGATACCTTCATGAAAAGTTTGTGTGACTAGAGAGAACCTCCTGGTGTATTCAGAAACAGGATGTCTTCAGCCCATGACAGGGCTGTTCTTCAGGTCATCTTCAATCCTAACACACCTTTTGGAGATATTCCTGGTTTAAACCAAGTAGAGGAGATCATAGATGATGGTATGTGGAGAGTTTCTTTTCTTTCAAAATTTCATACCCATCATATACTGTTTTATGCATTGGTGGGGAAAAAAATGTTCTGCTAATAATTATTTAATAGCATCTCACTAAACTTATGTATACTTGGGTTTTTATTTTATGAATGGATTTTATATATTCTGAGGGCAAAAAAGTCTGACAGGATTAGTGAGGGGCCTTTCAAAAAAGAATACAGTTAGAAGGGGTTCTGCTGTGAGCAATCTGACAGCTTCTGGACCATGATGAAGTTCTCCAGAAACCACAAGCAGCAGCAGCACACTGGATCATCTGCGTAGCGTATCTTCTCCCGACAGGAAGTGCATGAAGTAAATGAATTTAAAATAAACCTGGCAAGTGTTAGGCGCTTGGGAACCACAGGACACAAGACGAGGTGGAGAACGCCTGTGTTTATCTGTCTGTTTGTCCATCTCTCCTTCCCTCCAGACAGCTGCTTCGACCCAGACCTGCTGAGGGCGGTGAAGGATCTGGAGGTGAAGGGTGTCGCTGCTGCCGAGGCAGGACAGGTGGAGGAGGCACTGGGCCATTTTAACCAGGCCATCCTCCTACTGCCCTCCAGGGCTTCGGCCTTCAATAACCGCGCCCAGGCCAAACGCCTGCAAGGCGATACCAAAGGTGGGCCCCTGCAGGCTTTTAACTGGCGTTTAGCCAGCACTTCCTGTTCTCACTTCATTTGTAGTTTCATCCACTTTGATGTCAGAGTTTTTTAGTGTTTTCCAATAATTGTTTTATTTTGCTCATCAACAATATTTTCATAATTATTAATGAACATTTATGTGTAGTATATATGCAACAGGGAATATTTACAATGATGGATAACAACTTGTTTGAAAGGTCTTTCTTAAATACATTATAAGAAATTCAAGCATATATAATTATACAAATACAGAGTTTACAATTATCAACCTAGATTGTGTGTGTGGAGGGGTGTGTGTGTGTGTGTGTGTGTGTGTGGAGGGGCGTGGGAGGGGTCAACATCTTCTGCACTCTTAAGCGCACCTCTATACCTCCCTGCCCGCTCAATCCTGCCATCTAACACACCCACAGGTGCCATCCAGGACTTGGAGCAGGCCGTGTCCCTGAGCCAGGGCGCAGGGCGTTCAGCCTGCCAGGCTCTGGTGCAGCGCGGCCTCCTGCTGCGGCTGGCGGGGCGGAACGAGGAGGCGCGGGGCGACTTCGAGCGGGCAGCAGCGCTGGGCAGTGAGTTCGCCCGGCGGCAGGCGACGGCACTCAACCCGTACGCTGCCCTGTGTAACCGCATGCTCACCAGAATGATGGACAAACTACGAAACCCCGCAACACCCGAAACGCAGTAGATGCAGAGCAGCGCACACACACACACACATACAGACACACGCGCACATATACACACATGATAAAACCCTAATAATGTCATATTCTGTGTAATGATGTATTGTTTCTCTGAACTGTATGTATGTTTGTCTAAACTGTACCTTTGTGTTACGTAAACACAAGTCATTACTGTACTGTTACACATTTCAGATCAGTTTTATGTGCTACAGTGGAGTTATAATGTAGAATCTAAACATGTTTTCAGATGTATAAAACTTAAATCAAAACAGTATTAAAACGCCATCTATATAACCACCTTATTCTGAGTTAATAAAGGAATTTATTTCATCAAGGGCACTAATTTTCTTGGGGTTATGCCAGGTGAAAATATCAACAGCGTGGGTGTTGTAGATCTGTGTTATGTTACATGTTACAACATTTTTAATTCAGAACTGATGTTACCTGGTGAATTGTATTGTTTTGTGGAATTATTAACCACTAGAAATCACTATGAAATGATCTTTTCTGGACAGCAGTAAGTATTTCTTCACTGTCATCAGCCCTGTATGAAGTAGGTTTATTAAAATGTGAAGCAGTTATTAAAGTAAAAATGTTCACTCATTTATTAAAATAAAACTCTCAAAGTGTTCACTCATTTATAATTTATTACTTTAAAATATTGTATTAGAACTTGGAATAAAAAAAAAAATCATACATCTAGCAACACATCTTGGCCATAACTGAAACTCTGATTCATTATATTATTCATTACATTTAAATAATTTTCATTTCCTTCATTATTGTTGCTTTCGTGTCCAAATCATTTGCCTTTAGCCCTAATGCTGAACACAGATGTGACTCCATAAACCCCCCATCCCCCACACAGCAGCTTAGCTTCCATGACCTTGGTCAGGGCAAACAAAGCATGAGGCCAGGGTCCGTCCTAGTCGCGATGTCCCTCGCGCTGGCCAAGGCGAAGGGCTCGCTCCTGCTCTCGCGCTGGTAGTAAGGGCAGACCTTAAGGTGCTCAGCCATGGGTTCCACGTCATCCAAGGTCCACTTCTCCACCGGCGAGAAGAGGCTGCTGAACTCCCATACCTGCAGGGCGGCGACAGAGAGCGGTGATATTCACTGGTTTTTCGCTGGTCCACATTTACTGTGCTTTTGGCACTCGGATAATTCCAGAAATAATTCAGAATAATTCCAGAATAACTCTTCTAGGCAGCGCTGTAGGTGCTAGCCCTCCTGGACCCTGCTGATTGTACGTGCTCTGTGACACTAGACACTGTTGGATAAGTCGAGAATGTATTTTCCTGAGTGCTACACTCTGCATCTTTATCTTATTTCCTGGCTACTGTAATTACTAATAACGTGAGAGGTTTGTTAGAGGTCTAGAGTACCACTCGAGTGGATTATGACTTCTCTTTAGCTGACCCAGATTACTCAGAGATCAGCACCCTGTCACATTTAGAATGTTTATCATGACCAAACCACACAGCAACAAACACTGTCAAGCACTAAAAATATACAACCAGAGTCTGGAAGCATGGAAGGTATTCGCAAATATCGCCTCATGTGGTAGAGGCTTGGCGCTCTGTTTGAGTTCCTGCTATTAAAAAAGATTTAAAAAATGTATTTTATAATGGCTGCAGGACTGGTTCTTAACCTTATGCTAATTGTTTCCATCCTATGGTCTTTTCTGCACTTGGTACCAAGATGGGTTGTCTCAGATAGTGGGAGTGTTTTCAAAGTACTACTGTGTAATTAAAGAGAGGAGACCCACCAGTCCTACTGGCCTGGTGGGCATCGTGGAAGACCCTCTTTAAAGGTCTGTGATCCACAAGCACAAGGAAGGGATTAAGCATTTGTCCCTGTGCTTTAACACTCTCCTTCACCCCATGTAAAACAGACAAGTCATGTGTAATCAAACCTCACCTTTTTCCTGGCCCTCCAGCAAGACCCGCCATGGGAGTAGGTCTTCTTCTCCCACTTGAGAGACACCATCCCATTCTTCTGTAGCAAAGTCTCACAAACATCCCTCATCAGCCTGGACACCTGAGACAGGTGGCAGAGAGACACACTGTCCAGGAACCCAGCAATGTGCTGGAGTATCTCGAAGGGAAGCCTGCTGAGCTGGTCCAGGTTCCTTGGCCGTTTTCGCTCACTGCTTCCAGTTCTTCCACCTGTGTACAGCGACGCTGCCACCTGTGGCCGGAGGGTGAAAGTGCCAAGGTCCTGGCTATAGCTCACCACCGCCCGTCGCGTGGAAGGCCGGAAGCGGGTCTGACTGTAGGTGCAGCCCAGGTAAGCTAGGGGGCATCGCTGGATAAACCAACCCGTAAGGCAGGACTGGATGTCGGCGTGCACGTTTCGGAAGTGCCAGGGGTACTCGTCCCGCCGGAAGGTGCGGCTACAGAGATAAGTGAACATCGAGCTGGACTTGTTGTGTCTATGTGTTACGCACTCAGTCTGAATCTGCATGTGGAGTCTGGCAGAGTTGTGTTCTGTAATATCGGCCAGCGATGCATCAAGACTGAAAGGTGCCGAGGGAAAGTGGTAGGTCTGTGTGCCCAGGTCCACATAGAGACCATCTGTCCCGACCGTCTCGCATATCTGGTGGCCCTTCAGTTCTCTCTCAAGACAGCACAACAGAGTGGTCTGGACTTCATCTGACTTTGGAAGGTCTTGAATAAGCCCTTCCAAATCCGAGGTGCCTACACTCTGGTCAGTTCTCTTGGCTCTCTGGGATGGATCTTTCAGATGGTTGCGCTTGGCCTTGAAGCTTTTGGGAATATTGAATGAATGGATGGTCTCCACCTCAACTGGTTCTAGGGACCCATAAACAAAGTCTTTCTCTTTTGGAGTGCATGCAGCCAGCTGGCCAAAATTTATGAGCATGCATCCATTATGCACCAGATACATGTTATACTCAGATACATGGACCTCCTGCCGAAGTCTTTCCAGGACGCCGTCCTGCCAAGGAGCAAAGCCAGTCTTGGTGAGATCCACTGGGGTGACATTATTGGACTTTTGGACGTCCTGAGGACTCTCTATTGCCTCTCTGTGACCAGCTGTGGACTGGCCCACTTTTCTCTTAAGATCACCGTTATCCTGCAGGTTTTTCATTGTTTCTTTGCAACCCTCCATCTCCTTTTTAAATATCCCCTCCCATGTGGCGTAGTCCTCCAGGCAGGTCATATCTTTGTTCCTGGACAGGGTCAGTAGCTCCTCCCGTGTCAGTTCCTGCACCTCTTGGCCATCAGAGACATACAAAGTTTCACCTCCACTCAAGCTTCCATCCTTCCATGAATCCAGGCTCACACCCCCAGCTGCTCCATCTGGTTCTTGCATGGCAGGTCCTTCAAGCCTCTCGGTCAGCTCGGGGAACAAACTACTCATCTTAATGGAGCTGAACAGTAGCTTCTGGTCTGTGAGTGCCATCGCTACGTCGAGCTGGTTCGTGCAGTTGGGTTGACTCGGAGCTCTCTTGTAGAAGGCCGTGTCCGTCTCTGAAATGGGCCACCGGTTCCACTCCAGGGAGCAGCAGACCACGCTGGCTGGGCACACCTCCAGGTGTGGGGCAAGCCGGTGTCGGGGCATGGTTGCAGGGCAGCCGTATTGGGCATTGAGGCAGGGCACCGTCTCCCGAGAGCAGAGCAGACGGTGTTCATCTTCCTTACACAGGTGGAAAGCAGCACCACAGAGGAGACGACAGGAAATGACTATACAGGAAGTGGAGATCTCCACAGGGACTTTACAGTGCTGGTTAAAACATGTCTCACAGTGCTTGTGCAGGCCAGTGCTAAGGTTTCTATTTCTGCCCTACAGAGAGAAATCAAACATACATAATATTACAATGTTAGAATAATGTTACACACACACATACAGTATATATACAATATATATATATATATAATATATATATATATATTTCCACCCAAATATGACTCTATTTTCTATTTTTGCAATAAAGTACTCAAGGAACCCTAACCCTAACCCAGACATTTCAGACTGTAGAAGGAGAAACCAGTTCAAAAGGTTGATGTTTAAACCATAACGTTCAATCCATGGGGTTCTTAAGTTCTAAGAGTCTTGTTGTGTTTACAGTAGATTATTTACAGGTCAGCACATCCACTCCCTGATCAGGTAATGAACGAACAAAGGCATCATCTATGACTTCCCTGAATGTTGTCATGATTCAAATATCAAATATTTCTAATAGAAACTGGTTTCTCTTTCTACAAAATCAGAAACACAGCTAATAAAGCTAACCTCTGTTCAAAATGTCCTGTTTCTTTGGAAATCTTGTGTACTTTTACACATCTCATATATTATATAAAGAGAGACAGACAGACAGACAGACAGAGAGAGAGAGACAGACAGACAGACAGAGAGAGACAGACAGAGAGAGAGCAGTGTATTGAAGTGCACAAGGTTTCTATTGAGACAAAAATATATGAAACAACAAGAAAGGAAGAGAATATCAATCATTTAGACTCTTACCATTGTGGTTGAAATTCCTTTGATATTCTAATGTAAGGAAGAAAATTCTGTCAAAAATGTAAGTCAGAACAAACCGACATGTTTGACAAGGACAAGTACACGTTAACCCAGCTGAAATGTCTCCCATATTGATTGTTAACAACACAAACTATTGTATGTGGTATGTTGTTGCTGAGTTAAAATCACACTGTCACATTTGCATTTTGAACAATTTTCGTCCTGGAGATTATTTCTTAAGACAACAAATCAGATTCTCCATTGTACATTTTCCCCAAACTGTTCAGTTATAATGTCCTTCAAACCACAGAGATAAAACAGAAATGATGAAATAATAAATAAATACAGTGTCAAAAAATGTCTTTTTCTTGTTCCATAGTGCACATTAATATTCATAAGTTCTGAACACGTTGTGCACAGTTCTTGTAAACTTCAGTGTTACCAACTGTGTTAATAACTACAGTCTAGTTCACACTTACCCTCGACAGGACTGCCGTTGGCTCAGATGCGTCATTGTGTGCGTGAGTACAAAGAGTCACTGTCCTCTACTTACCTGTTATAAATAGACAGAGGGCTAGACAGGGTGGTGTGTGATTTCGAGAGGTAAGAGCACATTACACAACACATAAGCTCTAACATTTGTGTGCTGTGCTAACTGAGAGTCGACTGTGTGAAAGACCACTTTTGAACTCCAACTGATATAAAATATGTTTACTACTGGAATTTATTTACGCAATTGTTAATTAAATAAAATTTGTTTTATTTAATTTCTCAGTAAGACCATTATTGGGGATTATTTGTGAATACGTTCACCTTCACACAACGTGAACATCGGTGTTCTTATACAATATTTATGTAAGAATTCATACATGATTTTTTGTAGGCCTGCTTTGACATGTACTAGCCACTAGATGTCACTAGCGGCCTTTCAGTAAGAATTTCCAAAACTTGGCTCAGTACAAACGAAGTGAAATTAAATCAAATAAACCAGTAGATTGCAAATTAGTCCACGTCAATTATTAATAATTTTGTATGTGATGCAATGCCACTACAAGTGCCCCCTCTTTCTTGACTAAAATAATGTATAATCTATTATGTCTTTGGTCTTTCGGCTTAAACTTCAAAGAAGATGCACGTGCTATAAGCAGTTTAAAACAACGGTCTTGTTTACGAAGCATTAAAAATTAAAAAGGCAAAATTCAGTAGAAAAAAGTAGATGTGGATGTAAGATAATAAATGACTGGTTGCTTTAAAGTCCCCGTGACTGAGTTACTCCTCGTTAAAGCTGACAGGGGTGGAGGGTGTGGTGGTGTTATAAAAATAATATATTTTTTTTAAAGCTCATGCAGACAGATGTTTATGACCATATAAATTTAGCTCCTCAACAACCTTCTTGCACCCAATCTTCTGCTTTTAATCTCAAAAAGTAATTAAAACCACCTTCTAATGATGTCTATACTGCTGTTACTACTTAATTAGGGTGGGGATTTTGTAGGAGACCTCCTGGGCAGGGAACTTGGTCTAATTTTGCCACGGTATCAGAAGAAGCAGTGGAGCAAGACAGGACGTGGGAAATTGGAATCGAGGCGTGGCGATGGAGCTGTTTTCACAGCAGCGCGGGCTAATATCAGCTCAGGGGTGGAGGCGGCCCACCCTGGGGAGCCTCCAGGCACGTCGCTCTGCACCGCGGCGCCGCGAAGGGATCGCAAAAGACGATACACCTGCGGTACACGCGTTCCAAATGACATCGGCAAAACGCTCCTTACCTATAAAGGACATGTTTAAAATACATCACACCTTCAAATGACATCTGCAGAGTACTTTATAGGTGTGAGGGACATCTGGGAAAAAACGCTAGGCATGTAAGTCACAGCGGTGAACTGGACACAATATGGCCAGTAAAAGAGATAGTAAATGACGCAAACGGCACGTCACGTCATATTATAGTCCACGGGCCTTTTTTATGTCGTAATTGAACTCTGCCTTTCATTAAGAATAATACTGAAAAAAGTTCGGGTTGAGTTCATGTAACTGTATACAAAGATATATGTACATTTTGATTTTTTTTTTTTTTTTTTGTGTGAAAAGGGATTAGTGTCAAGTTCCCATCATGCTCTGCTTCTGAACACACTCTGCTTGTGGTTAGTCCTTGTAGTTAATCCTTGTGGTTAATCCTGTAAGGTGTATGTTTTTATCAGACATGGACAAAGAGACAACAAAATGTCACACAGGCAAACGCAGATGAAGATCGTGTGTGTGTGTAAAAAAGAGAAGGCGAGAAGCAGAAATAGAGAGTATGTGTGTGTCCGTGTGTATGTGTGTGTGTGGTGTTATGGAGCTGAGAGATAAGAAGCTGGTTTCTGATAAGAGAACTGAGCAGACTCTGGGGAGAAGCCTGATGTGGTTCACCTTGGTCGGCTGATAGAAACATGGTTTATTTAGCAATCCCTATTTATTCATCCTCCATATTTCACTGCCTCTCTTCAGAAGGAAGACATTTCTGGCAGGGAACATTGGTCATCTCTCTTGTTTGAATGGATCATTGTGCTGTGTGTTTGGGAGGCAGGAAGAGAGGCCTTTCCTCTCTGTCTGTGCAATTCTCTGCATAGATGTCATGTGACCAAATCCAATGGCTCTGTAATGAATCCTGACAGCAATATGCAGCCTATTTACACGAAATGGAGAGTGTGAGTGTGTGTGTGTGTGTGTGTGTGTGTGTGCGCACATGCACACACGTGTGTGTTTATGTGTATGATTGTTTATCTTTTAGTATGTTTACACATTCTTCAAGCCTCAAACAATCAAAACCTCAATTACATGTCAGAAGTTACAATCAGGGCTCCCAGAGTGGGCATGAAATCAAAGTAGGCATGTAATTTCTTAATGTAGGGCTGATTAAATCAACTCAACCTACTAGCAAATCCTTGCTGAATACATACCCTGTGATGTGGATTCAATAGGGTGCATGTCTTCTAAACTTGTGTTGCTAAAGCCATGAGATCTGAATGTTGTCAAGTGCTAATAGTCTCTGCTTTTCGGAGAGACTTTAATCTCAGCTGTTAAATGAAGCCTCTAAGAGATGATATGTGTGAAGAGGAGGAAGAGATGAAGCACCCCCTACCACACACACACACACACACACACACACACACACACACACACACACCGCAATCCTGCAATTCTGGCAAATATGTTTGAAATCAGTTAACGTTTTCCGTCTAAAAGAATCTACTGAAACAACATTGCCTTTTTCACCAAGTTAAGAGGCAAATTATAATTACAGAACATATGGATAAAAAACTAATTACCATGTGATCCATATGTGCATAATTTCCTTTTTCATATCTAGATTTAATTTCACTCACTCCTGGTCAAATTGTTTACTTTTAAAAAAAGTAAATTGAAAAAATGGGGGGGGGGGTGTATGCTTATAGTTAGAGTTTTTGGCAGTGGAAGATACAGGCGGTGAGCCCTTTTACCTTCTAAAATCAGATGCAATGCCCTAGTTCAGCCAGTAGTGGGCAGTGTATCCCAGTGTGATGAATCCTAAAACGCTGAGAAACTGTGAGAATATCTAAAGTTGTTTACGACATCGGCAGATGTAGTGCGAATACATGATTGGAAGTCTTATATCATTACAAATTCATCGTAAAAATGTCTATATGTCTAGAGCTGACTGCGATTCTGTGAACAGGAGTTGCTCAAGCAATATCACTTATTTTCCTAGTGTGCCTTTAAAGGCTCATCATACGTGAAGCAAACGATATGTGCATGCTGAACCTCCGAATCGCTTGGTGTAGTAAAAGCCGTGCTCTCGATCAAAATGTTGTATCGCTGCAGATCTGTTGAGATTGCATCAACAGCGTCCCTGAAGGAAACTCGGGCTAAACGCCTCATCCAGAACACAGTGACACCCAGGACCGAACTCGAGAGCAGGATTCCTTACTATAGAGTTTCAATCATTGGGTTTAAGCTGTTGTGTGCTGCTCTGGATGAGATGGAGATCATTCTGTCAGGTGTAGCGATACTGGACTTTGACTAAGAGACTGAGACTGAGGCAGACTTTGTGTGTGTGTGTGTGTGTGTGCAGCTAAGGGCTTAGTTTGATCGTGTTAAAGGAAAGTGCATTTTATTTAATCTATTCATCCACTTGCATCTTTGTTAAAAATTTCTGTGAGAAGAATGATTCAGTCCAGATGACCAAGATTGTGGGTGTAAAGCTCTGTGGGTGCGTGAGAGAGTGTGTGAGTGTGTGAGAGTGCATAAGTATGTGTTATCACAGAGAACAGCAGGAGATTGACTTAATTTTCCTCAGAGAACCAACTGTCATTCTGGGTCACACACACTCACACACACACACACGCATGTTCACAGGCCCCAGTTTAATACACAAACGTGCATTAGTGACATCATTACTGCTGGCATCACGGCTCTTGCCTTTCCTCCCGGGTTACCTCTGGCCCCTCCCCCTCTCAAAACCTGCAGAGCTGTTCTCCAATGAAATGGGGCGTCCCAGCCTCCCCCAGTGCATTACAACACAGCTCCTCCCACTGACCACAAACATCAACCAGCATTTTTCACCAATCGCTTGCCCAGTGCACTCCACCCAAGTGCACCAGAAGTTTCTCTTATGGTCCCATTTCTAAAACAGCACAAAATAGCCGAGCTCGATGGCCTCCGGGCTCTCACAGCTGCATCGCGCCAGGGAACGAAGAGGCACGGCCCTCTCCACTCTGAAAGCTGCCGTCAGCCAGCCAAATCGACTCTTAAGGCTTGCGTCGGTTTGCACCCTGGGGGGTCCCAGGCGAGCGGATGACGTGGTAATGGTGCCCCATTCCGCCATGTGGCACCTCTGAATGCATTTCAGCAACACCAATTCCTGAACTGCTGGGCACAAAATGTAGGCTGACCATTCTGTGAGTAAATAGATGTCCAATTTTCTGACAAACAGCAGACATAATGCACTGCTGTGTGAGTAGTGTGCAGACTACCCCAGCCACATGATTACACACTCTTTCCCTGTCTCTATGCCTGTAGCGCCTGCTGCAGAATATCAAGGTTTGCAGATTACTGCCCTTATTAGGAACATGGGACACACACACCCACACATACACACACATACACATACACACACACACACACATACACACACACACACACACATACACACACACCCACACATACACACACATACACACATACACTGCCTCAGAATATCAAGGTTTGCAAAGAATTGTCCTAATTAGGCCAAATGACAGTGACAAGACAATGGAAATAAGGTTAAGACCTTTTATCTCCTCCTGGGGCTCCACACCTTCAAAGAAAAATCACAGGGAATAAACACTACACCTTCAGCAAACCTGCCACCTAGACCTGCTCTATCTCTAGCAAAGCTGCCACCTAGACTTGATCTACAGACCCGCTCTATCTCCAACAAACCTACCACCTAGATCTGCTCTATCTATCCACCTAGACCTGATCTACAGACCTGCTCTATCTATCCACCTAGACCTGATCTACAGACCTGCTCTATCTATCCACTTAGACCTGCTCTACCCAGTGTTTTCTCGTACTTGACAGCTGTGGTGGACATTACTCCACCAATTGTGAGCTATTTTAAAAATATCTATTGCTCTGTCAGGTGGTTTGTATCTGTTGTATAGACCTGCTCGAGTCTTAGCAGCAGTCAGTGTCAAGAGACAGAGGTGGGAATGTACACTGCAAAGGCCTTAATGCATGTAAGAGGGACAGCACTGTGTAAGTCATACGAGCACTTACATGTGCACGTGGACAGAAACACACACACACACACACACACACACACACACGGTTTGTTGTCCTGTGTGTGAATTATGCATACGCATGTGCACACACACACAAATGTAAAAAAAGGACTTTAAAAAATCCTTCACAAAGGAAAGAGTCTGTATTCCAGTGAATGTCTCACCAGTAGAACAAAAGACCATAGACTGATTCCACTCTTTAACCCGATCTGTCAAATCAAGACATCAAAGCTGAATTGTTCCCTTTAGTCACACATTGGGAGGGACTGACTAAGTTGCTTGAAGTTTTCATGCTGCCAGAGTTTTTATCACCTTCTATTTGTCAGGAAAAAAATAAAGAAATTAATGTGATTGATGTAAACAAAGTGTTGATTCGTACATTTATTTATGTGCTAGAGGCACAAATAAGAGAAGAAAGAAGCGAATGGCTTTAAAGTGGTGAATACAGCTGTTCAAAGTGCATGACTGTGTTTCTGCCGCGGTGCCAGAGATGGATGTAAAGTGCTGTGTGCCACCCCCCCTCTAAAGGGACTGATTTATATGTGTTGGGTAACAGCAGGGTTTAGCCCACAGTGTAGCACATGTTCACTCATCAGCTTGTTGTTCTTCCATCAGGATCCTGTATCGTATCCACAGTTTCCTTAGACACCAAGAGTTATCTAGTAGATTCTTCCCCTCTGTTTCTATTACTCTCTCTCTCTCTAACTCTCTCTCTCTCTCTCTCTCTCTCTCTCTGGTCTTGTCTCTCCAGCCTAAGCTCTTGTTTAGCTGCTGAAGTCACAGGGAACTGCTATTCTATTGCCCCATTACCCCCAAAGCCCTGACCTGATGAAGAGAAATGGACTGGCTGTCCAACCCCAACATCCCACATCTACCTGTCTGTTACCTCTTCCCTTGCTTCTGCTTCTGTAGGGGTTAACATAAGCACCTCCTGTTCAGAAGTCCTGCTCGATTGTCCCACACACACACCGAGTCAGAGACGAAGAGACCCAGAAGCTCGGGAGACCTGATTTTGTGGGGACTGTATTGGATATCACACCTAATTCAAATGATCTTCAGCCCAAGGGCATCCACCAGCACACGACGTAATGAACAGCTCCACGGCCCCCATCAGCCACCTTTAGCTCAAATACCTGTGACAGTTTATCAAGCGGGCATGGACAGTTCCCTTGGTTACTGCTTCATGGCTAAAGCATCGTCATATTGAAAGTGTCACATCCACCGTTCAAATAGCTAGGGTGACCACTCTCACTCGTTCCCTCTCATTTAGACTAGTTCTGAACACAAAAGACCATTTTGAACTGCAGTAAATGAAAGGGTTTAGAGCACAGGCCTTCTCACAGGCAGCGGCTCATACCAAATGCGCGATGGATTTATTTCAAAGTCGCTGGAAGTTCACAACCAGTGGGATGTGACTCAGCTCACTTCTGTTCTGCTGGACACAGTGTTTCTCTCCGCACATCCATCCTTCTGTATAAGAACGCGGAGATAAATCATGTGTGTTGGGAGAAGGTCTAGCTGGCTCAGTACAGAGAGTATTTTGTGTTCGCAAATTTTCCAGTCAATAATGATACATGTCGTAAACATGGAAAAGACAGAGAGGGATTAATCCCATTTAAACTGTTTGCACCAGCAATGGGTTTATATAGAGAAGAACATCATCCTGTGGGAACACTGGGGTTAAAATTCTGTCCACAATCATCAAACCCCGTCAACCCGCAAATTTTACATGTAACACAAACACTCAGTTCCAGCACTAGAGACTCAGAACAGGGCATGTGGGCTCTGAGCTGCACAAGTAACAACAGCAACATGTCACCGTGACCAGAGCCGCCAGAAGGCCAGACCTTCTAAAACGTGAAGTAATGACACAGGTGTCAAACAACAGGTGCTGGTCGTCGGTGAGCAGGCAGAGTCCGGCAAAGACGTTGCCAAGGACATCTGTGGCCGATGCCGACACGCACTCATGAGGACACACAGCCATATTTTCATGTCTGAATATTTGTTTTTCCCAGTAAAAGAAACCAGTCTGATAAAGTTCAAATCCCAAGACGAAGCTGAAAACCAAAGCCCAACAACACTGATGCTGTATTACATTCCATAGAAAACTAATGCTAAATCAACTTGTCTACACCCTTATTTCTAACTGGAAGTAATGGTGATTTGGACTGATAGGGTTATTAAGAGCACCGGCCCAAGGTGCTGTAGTGAGGGTTTCAGATCCTGGGACGAATACTGATCTTCTGTCTCATACTGCCCACCACATCAGAGCCAAATAGGCAAACTCAGGGATCAGACACTCATGTCATTGGTGCAGTAATGATTTCCAATGGAACCCCCAGTGTCTCTCTCTCTCTCTCTCTCTCTCTCTCTCTCTCTCTCTCTATAACCTTCTCCCTTTTCTCAATCTTCTCCTTTGGGCCTTGTTTTTAGTTACAAATCCCCAGAAACAAACAACAGTTCAAACATAAACAGAATTCATATGGCCTGAATCACTCTTCTGGATAATCATTGCAAAAATAGTCCCCTACAAATTTCAGCCAAATTCATATCTTCTGTTTTGGGATAATAGGTATAAGTATTATCTGAAATCTCAAACTGCAATTTAAAAAAGAATTGCCATAGAGGAGTGTGTAACACAGACCACAGAGGAGTGTGTAACACAGACCACAGAGGAGTGTGTAACACTTTCCAAATTAGATAAAAAGGCCTATAGACAAAATCACAACTTTATAAAAACGTGGGTAGAAAACTGCAACCTTTACAAATATTGTTTATTCCATAAATCCGACGACGAAGAATTCCTTGTGTTTTATTGCTTTGATAATTCCCAGAAGAGCAGAGGAACCGTGCGCAGCCTGTGTGTCTGACAGCGTGACCCTGTCAACAAAATGAATCTGAGCACAGGATGTTCAGCAGCACCGGGCTGTATGTGACTGTGAGCTGAGCCGCAGAGGAACCCATCGAACGTGCCTGGGCAGAGAGGGAGGTAGGACTTACCGCACACTGGACCGGAAGCACACTGGGATTTTCAGTCCTGAACCCCGCCGTCTCTCATTAAATTGATTCATGGACTCAATAAGGGGTTAGGGGAAGCAGGTGTGGATGTCTGCGTGAGAGAGGGCCGTGCACGCATCAATCAGCCTGAGCCGGCAGGGTTAACGCAGGCCTCCTCGATCTGGCCGGAGGTCATGTGACCTGAGACTCACTGCAGGGTCGCTCTCCTGCTCTCAAACCCCTGTTACTGATAAACACACATACACACACACACACACACAAAACACATACACTCTCACACACAGCACACACGCACACACACACACACACACGTGCTTATGTACACATACATGCATGTGCACGCCCCTCTCCCCCACACACACACACCTACAGCCAGGGTGAAACGATCCTTCAAATGGGATTAAATGTTACACTGACACTGATCAGCTTCCAGATCCTGATATTAAACCTGATATTAAACCTGATATTAAACCTTCACTTACCTAAACCTCAAATCACAGTCGTTTAATTTATTTATAATTGTATTTTTTGCCTGGATCAGATGTGAACGCATTGATGCCTGCTTGCATCATCCCTGCTGTGAACCAGAAAACCTTGTGACTTCAGCGTTATGTCATGTTTACGGACCATAATTACTGACACTTCCAGCACTGGGATGAGGGACAAAGGAAATCCACAAGCTTCTAGTGTCTGTGTGTTTCATCACTTTACATTGTGTTTCACTGGTTCTGGTATCTTAATTCCTGGTCCAGCTTGCTGAATAAAGCTGAGCTTTATTATAAAACCCTGCCAGGACTGTTATAAAGAAAACAAGCATGAAGCAGTATAACCTTCACAGGTAAATGTGGGAACACTGTTGCTTAGGAACACCGTATTAGTTACACCTGATGTTAGCACACCACTTGAGAGTGTACCTATCTAAGCTTCTGAAGACCTGCTCATTATCACACAAACAGAGTGGTGTATGGGTAAATTAGATCAAATGATTATGAATGTGTTTAAAATAAGCTACAGAGTTGAGATATCTGACAGTTTGTTTTCTGTGCAGGTAATGAATGTTTAACGTAACTCTGCTCACAATTCCTCCAGTGTATCACCACCACCCCAACATCATAGTATAGCAAATTTCGATGTGTGACACCAATCCTATACATTTTACATTTCCTGCAAAAGAGATGTGACTGGGTGTACCTGTCTGTTTCTCTCTACTTCAAAATTCTCCTCCTGCCGTACACTAGGATTGATTTCCCAACCTTGTACCATTCAGAAATTATTATTTGGTCCAAAATGGTGCACGAATGCAAAAAAGCACTAATGTCCTCTGGCCGCAGTCAACCACTGTCTCCACCCTCCCACACAGCTCCCCGGGAGAGGCCCAGCCCCTCCACCCTGGCTGACACTGCTCTGACCACTGGCACTCCTGCGCTGTGGTAGTACCAGGCCTGTGCTTTTCGGAGCAGATGCCGTCATGCCCCAGAGGCGACCCCTCGTCACCGTGTGACCTCACAGTAGGACATCTAAGGGCAAGAGAGAAAGAGAAATGCTTGGCTGGGTCTCCTTGAAAAAGCTCAACAGAGAATTTAATTGGTTTGATAGTGTTTGGGAAAGATGCAATAATTAAGTTTGTACAAGGATTATATATATATATATATATGAAGTACACAAGGTTTATATATATATATATATATATATATATATATATATATGAATAA
>JAOXYF010000027.1:9740602-9755195 GCA_028565775.1 Sternarchorhynchus goeldii | reverse complement strand
GTGCTGTGTTCATACTGGGATCCTCTTTACTATTGCTGTGCTGTGTTCATACTGGGATCCTCTTTACTATTGGTGTGTTGGCTTCCTAAAACTATCGTTACTACTGGGTGGGGACCAAGACAGGAGAGAACCAAAACCTGTTCTCTCTTGACTTCTTCAGCAAGAACAGATCTCACTGGGTCTTTGTAATTTGGTTTTTAGTTTGACCAGTTCAGTGACCTGCAGAATATTAATCCACAACCTGCTCTGAACTTTGCCCAGATGTGTGTGGTACTTTTTCTGATTTTAGGCTGTTGAATTTGCAAGAGGAAGGACCATCCACAAATGAACAGGGTAAACAGCCTGGGATGCAGTAGAACTTTCAGAATTTTTTTACATATTTATCCCAACTGTGTTTCACTTGACCACCCAAATCTAAGCAGCATAATATGGAGACATGGGGACACATAACCTTCTGCACTTCACGTGGGTTGTTTCATTATCTGATGCTGCAGTAATGAGCTGTAATAGATGTGTTATTACACAACAGAGGTCACTCCAGTTTACACCCCTATTTATCTGTGTAAAGATGCATCAGATATTTATCCAGCCGAACTGCATAATTTATTGATCTGTCTGCTCAGTGGAAGAATGTTTATTTTGTAACAGTAATTTAAAAATGTCTCATTATTTTAACAGTAGTACCATCATTCAGGATTCTTACATTTGTAAACACCAGTTGATGGCATGATGAGTTTAGATGAGTTTATAATAACAGTTTGACTTTATTTTGACATGCTTTTGAATAAACTAGCTCACAGATATTTTTATCTTGTAGGAGAAAAAAAAACACTTGTAAATTTGCCGGTACTACCTGCGTTACCATTCGCATAGAAAACGTTGATTCAGATCGACCAGGCTGATGATGTGATACTTGACAAAAAGACGCGACCTTTGATTTGCATACGACGTTGCGCATACGTGGCTGGACTTTTAACTGGTTTAACTATAATTTTGCACGAAGCTATTTTGGATTGATCAGGACCTAATTTGTTTGACTAGTTAAATAGGTCTTGCTCCTGTGGGGTAAATGGAGTTTCCCATTGGCCCGTTTACTATAGCTGATATAACTAAATCTGGGTCAGAGATTCCGCATTCTGTGCAGTCTACAAACTTTCGCTCTCTGTAGAGCCATTCTATATAGCTGACAGATTGCCAATAACTGAAAGGAAAACACATTAGAAAAAATAACTCTGATGTTTTCTCCTTCGGAAGGACGAACGTTAAAGTGTGCGGTAGTAACGGAAGCACTAACGCTAATGTCCTTAACGCTAATGCGTAACGGAAACGCAAAGCTTCTAACCAAACCCATTCAAGACAACGCTCTTATCAGGCGTAATCAGACGTGTGCATTTCTGTGAGCGACCTTACAGTGTGAATCGCCTTGCTCCAGTAAAAAAAAAACGAGATTGCTCTAGGTACGGTGAGATATTAGAAACCTGGTTCAAAAAGCCTGTTCATTACTTCTGCTGCTCATTACTTCGCACTCGCTGCCTGGGGAATAAACAGAGTAAATGTGCGTGTAGATGCCGTTCACAAGTAGGATGCGCGTTGCCACTCAACACCGGGCACCTCTGAACGCAGAGAGCGGCCAGAGTTTCGGGATAGAGCTCTAAACGCGCGCGCGATTCATAAACCTAACAGGCGACAGCGCTGAAACGATTAATAAACCTCACAAGCGACTGCGCTAAAACGCTTGTTTTTAGAATCCCCCCCCCCGTAACGTTCTGAGTCCGATGTGGTTTAGTTGAATCTCTACTGAACAACGTTAAAAAAACAGGAAAAATCTCCCTTGCCAATAGGCTTACCAGTGTTTGATTTAGAAAACTAATTCTGTCCGTTCGCGGGGAACTTCAAATATTTGAAGTTTGCTTAATCTCGCGCTTCACTAATGATGCCAAACGTGTAATAACGTCAGCAGACTTTCCTTTCAATGCTTGGGAAGAAAATCAGAAACCAGAACTAATAAAGACTGATGACAAAGTCACAATGTCTAGATATGCAATGGAAAGCAGACGTTTTCAGAAAACAAGTTAATCTGGATTACTGGGTTTTACGGAAATACCCCACCTTGGTTTTGGAATTTATGGATAAATTATTGATACTCTTAAAAAACGAATACTATTTTCAAACTATTAGTTTGGCACTGTTCTTTGTCTGTGTGACATAGTTAACACTAGAATACTACTACTAATAATAATAATAACAATAGTAGTAGTAGTTTCATTTAAATATTTATATATGTCTTTCTTATTCCAAAGTGGCTGTACAACTAAACCCACTCACCTGCAAAAACAAACAAACAAACAAAAAACAATAATAATGCGATGGAATAAAAATGAAGCAAAACATCAATAGTTCTGGATAAAAATATGTCACACAGCACATACAAGCAAATGCTACAGATGAAAATAATCTGATGAAGGAAGCTTGGCATATTCAGCCATGGGAGAACATTAAAGCTGTCACTAGATAGCCTGACATTCTGAGTATGTTTATGAACCTGTGGTACAGATAACTGGTGTACTGGCTGGTCTGTGGCGTGTCTGAGCTCAGTAATCGGGGGGGGGGGTGAGTCAACGCCAGAATTTTTTTTTCTGTCAGAGGGAAGGTGGATCAGACTGGACTCAATGGAGCATTTTATAGCAGCGTCACTTGCCAGTTTGTTTGTCTCACTCTCATCAATCACAATCTCCTCCTAATGGCTTATTCATTAAAGTTTCTCTGAACGCCCGTCTTGACTGGCAGTTCGAAGGTGTGCCTCCTTTTCTGTGCCAGGTCGCAGGGATCTGAAGTCCAGCGTTTTGTGGAACTGGGTCCACTATTAATCAGTTTCTCCTGACCTGGAACCTGTCCCAGGCAAAACCAAGAGTTGTTTGCATGTTAATACTGTAGACAGATGTTGCCCAGAGAGGGTAATAAGTGTTGAGAACAAGTGAAGCAGTCCTGCTACGGTTTATCCCATCTCTCTAGCAACAAAAGAAAAATAGAAATGTAGGTACATGATTATGAAACAAAAATGTAATAAGATAAAATCCAGTAGAGATGTAGAGAAAAAGAGAGAGAGGGGGGGAGGCATTACATGAGTATACACCCATTATTATTGTTAATTAATTAATTTTGTGTCGTATTGACCAGTTCAAAGTAACAATTTGTTTACAGCACATATTCATCAACAGACAGGTTAGCAGTCAGGCTAGCAAACAGGTTAACATGCAGGTTAACATGCAGGTTAGCAGACAGACTAGCAGGAGGCAGGTGTCGTATCACCCATAGGACCCATAAGAAGGTCGTGCACAATAGTCACTGAACATACATCCTATTCCAGATTTCAGTAGTGCCGGTGAGGTACTGAATCAGGGGTGTAGAATTCACTCTCCACTACTTACCATACACAGAAGACCAAAGTCAGTGCTTAGCAAAAGCATGGGACAGAGTGCTGACATTTGGCAAATCTGACTTGGCATTTAACATCCTACACAAAAGTACTATAACAGGTAGAAAATGTACTTGTAGCATTAGCATGTAAAATACCAAATACATATCATAAAATGAGTTACCATTTTTTAGCTTTCTGGTACTCATGAAATAGATGCTCTGGATATGTGAAATATCATGTGCTGAGACCCAAGAGAGGAATAACAGTAGTTATCATAGCTGTAACAGTAGTAGTTATCATAGCTGTAACAGTAGTAGTTATCATAGCTGTAACAGTAGTAGTTATCATAGCTGTAACATAGGGAAGCCAGAGCTGTAAAATTAGCAATGGCTAATCCTTACTTGAAAGGTTAGGAATAAAGCTGGCGAACTGCTGGCAAAAAAAGTTTAATCTTTAACAGGAAAAATGTTTAAACTGGGAAAAAAACAACAGATTACTAAAAAATACACAAATCCAGAGCATAGGGAAGCAATAAAAGATCAGACGAACAAGGGCTTCACAAAGGACAACAGTAATATAGCAACTATATATGCTGCTGATTACAAGGTAAGAGAAGATTAGGTACTGACAGATTTTGGGTGTAGCTGGGACAGGTAACCAATCAGGAATGCAGAGTCAGTGTGGATCCTCCCACATATGTAAATACATGCAGTGATCAATCTGTTCAAAAAGGGAAAACATGCTGCACTTGTCCTACAAAAATTGTTACATTTATGAACACCAAAGCACCTTCAGAGAATACAGGCTGGTGGATGGACGCCTGCTGGTAGCTATTTTGCATTTGAAAAGGAACTTGCCAGTGATGATGTAATAGGTTCCTTCCCTTGGATGCAGGTGTGTTTGTTGTGAGAAGCACAGTGACTGCAGGGGGTCCTCTTGAAAAAATGCATTCTGCACATCTCAGGCTAAATAGATTATATAGACGGGTACAACAAGAAACTTTAGTGAGCTTTGATGTTTGGCTTTTGTGCAACCCAGGATCCCATTATGATCACGGGTGGATTTAAAGTGTCTGTCAGGGAAAGTCCCAGGGGGTGGGTTGGGGGATACCTGCCCCTGTGGAGAACAGCCAGAGAACATATGTCCAGCTGTCAGAATCCCACTCTGTCCAATAAGAATAGGTGGGGAAAGAGAAAGGAGGTGAAGAGATGGCTGGAGAAAAAAGAGATGATACATGGTGGAGGATGGAGAGAACAACAGAGGGAGAGAGACAGAGGGAGGAAGAGAGGTGAGGAGCAACAGAGGATCTGAGTGTGGAGCTGGAGAAAAGACTGATGTTGCCTTTTCTCACTTCCCAAAGAGACTTAAAGTCTGGAATGCAGAAAAAGTGGGGCATCTCACATGAGATACCTTTTACCCCCTTAAAAAAATCTGTGTGTGTGTGTGTGTGTGCACAATGGGGTGGTACCACTGAGTGAATTTGATGAAAACATTTACATTTTTCCTTCTTTTCTTTCTCTCTCTCTCTCTCTCTCTCTCTCTCTCTCTCTCTCTTTCTTTCTCAGCTGATTCCACAGGAGACGTATTTATCATCAGTCCAGTCATTGCGTGAGGCAAAGTACTACAATAACGACAATGCGAAAGGTTCGCTGGACTACTACCTCATCTTAGTTATCGATCCATATAAAATACAACTTCATTGAGCACAGGAGCACCCGGAAGATTCTGGCACGCTTTCGTTGCTGGGTGACATCATTGGCAAAAATCAATGCAGCAATCTGATGTAGCGGGGAACAAGTGTTATATAAATCAGACATGTACTATAGAGATTAGCTGCTCAGCTTGAATATGCCTAAATTTGTTTCCAGCTGCTTTTTTTTTATATCAGTGATGTCCTAAGATAAGTTAGCTGTGGTTGTACCTTTTGAGAGGCACAGAGGAAGGGAAGGCATATCTCTTTCTCCCTGGAAACAATTCACAGGTTGCCAGCACCAGGTAAGAAAGCAATTATTGTGCTGCCTTGAGTTCTCAAAAACACCACCCAGAAGAGGTGAAGGCTCCATCCATTCTGCACTTCCAGACAAAGGAGGGGGAAAGAGATGCTTTGAAAAGCCAACCTCCACCCTTCCTCTCTTGTCTTTTTGCCCCACAACAGTCGTCACATATGGCTTGGCCTGCGTCTGGTTTATCACCTGTGAGTCCCAGCAGTGGCATGGTGCACTGGGATATACGTTTCTCATTAAAGAAGCGCTCAGATGGGTCCTGAACTGGGGATGATCTGACGTGAATCTGTCGTGGGTGCTGTTTGAGACGCTGTAGCGGATTAAACGTGTTTCGGATGTCTGGAGCACCACCGACTCTGGAGTGAAGCCCTACAATGGAATGGGGGAGGAAGAGTGGAGCTGCGTTGTCAGGTGGAGTTGAGGTGGTGTTGTCACTGACTGAAAAGATAGTGAATTATAACAGGACAAATGGCTGTGGCCGCATGGGAGAAATATGGAGGGCGTGATCATCATTGGGGGAGGGGCAGTGCTCCCAACCGCAGCCATGGAAACTGTGCAGACCCTCATCAGCTACCTGATCTGTGGAAGGCATGTTTTTAGATACTGTCACCATTGATGTCCTGGAAATGGAGATTTCCTTTGTATAAATATAATACATATTTCTTATTTCTGAAACCATTTTTTATAGATGTCTGCATGTGTGTAGATCTGTTATGAAATTTACTGGGAGTTGCATGTTTAAGTGATCATAAGTGGTATTCTTAAGTACTCATGAGGTGTAATTTTAAGTGATCATAAGTGGTATTTTTAACAAACAGAAATGCAGTATTGCTGAACACGTTGGCCTCTCCTACAGTTTAATTTCCTAGTGTCTAATAGCAGTTTTCAATCAGTGCATCTGTCATTTCTTGTCCCACTGTGGACTTTTCATCATATGATTTACAATTTGCTGCGTATGCAGTTACAGGATTACAGTTCCGTGGTTCCGGCCCCCGTTGGTAGAGGCTGCAGACGTGTTGTGACGTGATCCTAATGGTATTTCCCTGGTAACGCTCAATGTGAGAGGGGGGTGATTACACCCTGACGATTATGACTGTTATTTTCAATTTCAGCAAAACGGTATCAGAGCACTGTGTTTCAGGACCACGGACAGCGCCAGGGGCTGATCGCCGCAATCAAACATAAACGCTTTGGCAACAAGTGAAGAGACCCAGTGGAGGATGAGAGCAGGGTAGGGTGGGGTGGGTCAGCGAAGACTGATGGGGTCAGACTAGATGTCAGGCATTTGAAACATCCATCCGGGGAGGCGGGGACTTGGGTAGAAACAGAAAGAGAGAGCAAGAGAGAGAGAAAGCAGTGGACCAGTCTCCAGTGGTGGAAAATTCTTCACTTATATTGCCATGTCAGATGTGTGTCTCAGTAGGATGCTGTGCTATCTTGCATGTTGTCTGTGATTTCCCAAACTGCACATAGAGTAGTCCCGACCAGTGTCAAAAAATACGGAGCTCTCGGGTAGTCCTGTCCGAATAACTGTCTTCCACATTTCCCACCTGAACAGAATATGTGTGAGCAGAATTGTATGCCATGTGAAGGAACTCTGGCACTGTCAGGAGTTCTGACATTTGTTTTACTCTTTATATATTTGATAAATGTAAAATGAAATTCTCAGTTCCCTTTTTGAGGCAAAACTGTTTCCCTAGATACAGAGTAATTGAACAGTTTATCAATGTCATTCTGAGTTGCAATTATCAGCTCTCATTCTGTGTCAAATAAATTTACAGTTAAGCCCAGATGAAATAATAACAGATTTAGAGAGTTTTCACAGCCCAAAAGCATCCTGAAATTTGGGTGATGTGTGTGTGACATCTTGTTTTTGTTAAGTCTTTGTTGTATATTTGTCATGCAGTGTTAATAAAAAAGGCTGTTCAGTCATTTCCCTTTTTGTGTCTTATTGATATAAAAGCACAATACTTTCTCACTGGTCTCTATGAAACATATCAGGACACCTCTGACCACAGACAACTTATGAATCTTTATGAATCTCCACATTTACATATTGTAATACCACTTCATGCACTGAATTCTTAAAACCAGACTTACTGACTTGGGGAAGGTGGGTGGTGTGTGTGTGTGTGGGGAGGTGTTGTTTATCTGGCTCGTAGGTCAAAAGGGCACTTTAAAAAGATAAACATGGTCTTCATGCTGGTCTGGCAGCTGGAGTGACAGTGCTTACACCTGCTCTGTTTCAAGGATCAGCCCAGTCTTGGTTTTTCTGCTCCCAACATCCTCGCAAATGCGTAACTTTGAAATCTTGTCATGCCCAAAATCTCAGATTAATCCAAACTGTAATTAGACTCTTGCTGTTGTCTCTCCTCAGTTTAAATAGTCCCCTAATCTTTTCTCTCTGCCAGAGTGATTTGTATGTCTTCTCTTGCATGCATTAATACCCCATCCTGCAGATGTTTCCTCTGTTACTGAAGAAAAGCTACAATCTACCATTCAACCTGCAACGCAGCAGCCCCATCTACTCAGCATCTGTTGGCCAATGAAGAGAGATCGCTCACGTTTCTCAGGCATGACAATGTGGCCCACCATCTGCAGCTGTATAGCTGTGATGCTGGAAGGAAGTGTGAGAAAATCAGCAGCATACTTTCTACCAACACACTCCTCATGTACCACAGAGATGCACTAACACACAACAAAACCTCTGTGATTATCTTGCTTTGCCCTTATAAAATCAAACACATTCACACACACACACACACACTCTCTCACACACTCACTCACACACACTAACCTCAGTTGAAACTAATGGTCTGCGTACAATTAGCAACAGAATACAGTAGTTTCACTGTAAGAAAAAAAATACCTTGTGGATGCATAATAGAGACTAGTCAGGAGAGAAATCCTCCCTGCTTACCCCTTCACCAGAGTTAACATCGAAGCCAAGCAGCTTGTTCTGCGAGTGTGGTCGTCTCGACCGCCGCCTCCCCCTCAGTAGAGAGCCGCCACGCTGCAGGACCCCGCGGACCCAGAAATGTCCTGTTTTCCATTCTGCAGCCTTTCAAACTCCCATTCTCACTCTTGTCAGGTGAAAGAATGATTGGCCTGCCACCTCGCTCATGCCTGTGGTGAATAAGATATCGCACAATCGGATATTTTTAATCCTCCAAGCCTTTGCAGGATGCCACTGTGTGGCACATCCATACTAATTAGCAGAATGTCACTTTAATTAATATTGTGTTGAAAGTCAATAGAAATGACCATCTTTACTAGAGATGCTTATACAGACTTCCTGTGCCTGACAGACCAATTTGTCTAAAACATGACTGCGGAGAAAAAAGCGTACTGTAACCTTAGTTCTTCTTAGTACTTCGTAGTTTAGTTCTTTTTTTACTGGCAGTAACATTCCTTTTGCACTAATCCTTAAGTAGATTAGCCAGGTGTGTGACTGCACTGTGAACTGTGAAATTCATGGAGGGTTTAGCCAGTTCTAACAGGTCTCCCTGAGCGCATTTTACCCACCACCTGATTCAAGAAGGAAGGCCCCCCCACATCCCGGCTACCTTTAGTGGATCTCATCACAGTGTGTCAAGCAGACGCCGTTTTCACAACGGCCACTCGTGCCTGTAGTGTAATCAGAAATGCGTAGTGCTTCCACAGTCACATTCATTTTGTCGTACTGAAAGTGAATATGGTGAGGGAAGCTGGAACAAGGGTTCCTGTTCAGACTGTCTTTGTAAACAGCCTTTGATGTGTACTGAGTATGAAAAAGGAACATCATCAATCAGACAAAACAACTCTGTCGCTCACAAAACGAAGACCCAAAGCTAAAACTAAAATATATTCTGTTCAATTTCTGCATGAATATTTTTTTAATACGTACAAATCGATGGCAGTTTTATGTTGCAAGCAGATGATTTATACATATAAACTAATTTACCTAACAAGAAAGTGTGTGACATTTAATGTATCTCAAATCTAACTAATGATAAAATGCCTTTCCATTAAAACAGCATCATGTGGATTAAAGTTGACAGAATGTGGCATGGAGAGCATGATGCCACTGGAACACTCGCAGCTATCTCTCACTGTACTAGGGGTAGACGGCACTGCAGAAGATGAATTAACACCTGTCCTTTCCTCCAAGATCCTCTGCTCATTCAGACAAAAAGGATTTACAATTTTCTTCTCTCTGTCCCTTTCTGGTGTGGCCTGGGGGGGTGGGGGTAGTGTGCGCCATCAGGAAGACGCAGAGTCATCGTGTGCCACCTGTGAGCCACAGATGTCACGACTTCTTGAACACAGGTGACGTTTAGATGAGGTCTCACGTCTCTGACAGCAGAGAAGCACACGTTGAGTGTGAAGCAACCCAAATGTGTCAAAGTAATTCAGTTTCAGATTAAATATTGGAGTAAAACAAACCTGATTTCTGGAGCAAATTGCACAAGAAATGTGTGACTGTAAAGTGCTTTGCCTGATATGTATGTACTATAATATGATGTGTAATGTACATGGAATACAGTGTTATTATTTGTGAAGTGTAAAAATCACCTAGCATGCGCAAGTTCATACAGATGATTGAAAACTATTTTAAACTTCTTCCCATCTGATTGTTTATTTTGTCTCTTCATAATGAAGTAGGGGAGTGAAATGAGTTTTGATTGCAGCTCATCCTTTCTGTCTCTCAAATGAAGGGCTGATGAGGTTGTGAGTGGGATTTGGTTTGTTGTGGAAACACTAAGATTGTGATTTGTAGCTAATTACTTAGTTAAGTTCCACCCACCCTAAACAGGAAACGGATTGGTCCCTGAGAAATTAACATGTAAATTCGAACTCTGTGTTTTTCTGTGGTCGGTCAGTAATGTCCGTAGGGGGTGATGTTTCAGAGAATAGTTCGTCCAGATTTATGCAGCCTTAAAAAAATAGTAAACAAAACAAACAAAAAAACAAAACCCCATGGATATGCGACCTGAATGTTTGTGGATTAGCAGTTATCGTTGAAGAGGCATGTAATGTCCCCTTTCAGTATGCAAAGTAAAATCTATATCGGAGATATATCAGTCTTTAGCATCGTCTTCACAGAAAGGCGTCGCAGTTATTTTGAGTGCAGTCACTGTCCACAACCTTAGAGCAAATACAGTAACATAACAGTGACTCCAGTTGCCTTCTGGGTTATGTTAGCATACAATATATAAATCTGTATTCTGTTTTTATTTGGTGCTGATCGCGAGAGTACTTTTGGCGCTTCAGTTAAACTACAAGACTGAGTACTTTTAGTATAGTGCTTCAGTTAAACTACAAGCGCATGTATTCTGGAGCACCAGCGACAGTGCTGGACGTATATCACGTGAGCTGGACGCGTTCAATCACTGCAACAGTTAATTTTTCGTTTAATTAATTGTCTCTAACGGAATTGCTAAGTAAATCTAGTTTATCTACATTTCACTTAGCATCTGAATACCACATCTTCTTAAAAGAGCAGAACTCAAAAGCCGCACAAATACAAACAATCCGCAAAACAGCACAAAGGCAGAGAAAGAACCTCTTCAGTGGCAAAAATTTACAGTCCACGTTAGCGTACGAAACTAAAGGAATCAGGCAAATCCTTGGAACACAAGAAACGGAACTAAGTGAGAGAGAGGAGGATCCCAGGTACCTGACGCCACAGCCTAACAGGACTGCAGGCCCGCTTGTAATTAATGACGGAAACGAGGCGTTCCGCTTAAGCGCGGAACCTGGAGAAAATGAGAAATGGAAGTGATATTTAAGTCAAGCTCCTTTTCGCCGCCACGTCGGTGGCATCTCAGAAAGACTGCTTCCGCTTCGTGTACGCCTGAAAGTGAACACACTCCACGGAGTGAACAGGGCGAACGACACGGCTGTCTTATCGTCCGGTGCACGGGATCACTTTTTGTGCCTTTTTTTATTTCACGCGCCTGATGTACAAGTCAATTGGTTACTATTACATTTTTAAGCATATTCGGCAACAGATGCATAATCCCCGTGACGACAATACTGCAAAACACCAGAAATGTCCCACTTCAATATTTCTCTGCTCTGCTACAGGATAACAGCTCCCCCAGAGGGCGCGCAGTGATCCTCGCTCACAGCGCCTCCGTGCACACTGCACCTGCCCAATAACAAGCTCGAATGGAGAGCTGAGCCACATAACCATTCGAGCATGTAATATTCAAACGCAATAATGCACAGAGTCACACGCTCTCTCTTTGAAAACAACGCAATAGCGAATCTGATGGACTCCAGCGGTCACTCTGAGGCCTGTTCACCTGAAAGCAGACCAATTGATTTAGCACAAGAGGGTGTGTCAGCGATGATCGATATGACTGGTGAATATATACGGCCACCACTGGAAACAGAACTTTATGGAAATTAAATTAGGGATATGTTGGCCTGATATGCTACAAAGCTCGTGCAGCAGTTAGTTTTTCCAGTGGTAAGCGCGTGATTTGTGATGTAAAGCTCAACATGCATGTAATTCCCGTTGAGAACAGCGTAACAGACTGTAGAGAGGCAAGGACAACGTTAGGAACTAATTCCATAAACCCCAAACCTCCATCCTGAGACCGTGGTGGTCGGCCTCTTTCTGTGGCGATCAGGCACTTCGTCCTCGGGACAGTACTTTCAGTCAGTTAGCACTGGCACAGGTCACTCAGGGGACACGATGCTCGGAGAGAAAAACGCAGCGCTCCCGCCAAATCCACCTAAAAGCGGTAGTTTTTATTAGAGGTTCAAGCCGTTTGTTCAGAGAAAGGACAAGCGCTCGCCGATGTGCGGTCCGACCCTGGAGGCGCCTCCCCGTGACTCTGCGTGCGCTGCACTGGCGACGACCAGGCTCTACGCCTGAGATGATCAAGAACACACTAGGTTGGCAGTGCTGATAAAACAGGACAGCATAAATTCAATTCAAACGGAGAGAACAAGAGATCGGCAGGCATGCAAAACAGAAAGAGCTGTATGATCTGTTATAGCTAAAAGAGAGGCGTTGAATGAGCTTCTGAGATGACACACGTGCTACATTAGTGTTAAGAAAAGCTTTCACCCCAGTGTTATATTTGTCACTCACTGTTTGTTGCGTATAACATTTTAAACTTGACCTCCCTTCATGTTGTTCCGTAATATCAATATCATATTCAGTAGTAGCCAGTAATAGATGTTTAGGCCGCTGTAATCTGGATTAGTCAATCGGACCATGTTAACGGATTATTTCTTTTTCTCTTATTAGCTCAGAGAAACAGGTATGATTTCAATATGCTTTCTAAAGAGGGTGGCCTTGTTCTGCATTTTACAACTGAAATAAATAAATAATCAAGAATAAACATATCCTCACATATTTGCATATCGATAAAATAGAATATGATTCTCTTCACTGATGTGTGGGGCAGACGGTATAGTCCACACGAGGACTTTCGGTGGCTGCAGGAAAAGAAGGTTTATATCAGAGCGAGCCGCTGGCTATCAGCGGGACGCGCGGTAAACGCTTCACTGTCTTCGGGCGAGACTGAAATGGGTGCTGCCTCAGACGCTCGCACACAGCGCGAACGCAGAGCACGCGCCGCATAAGTAAGACACAAGCAGTCACGGGGAGGCGAATGTTCCCGGCCTCTTCTGTTTTATCGTTACCTCGTGCGATTACACGAAGGTGTCAAAAAGTGGGCGGAGGTAAAAGTGAGCGCCACAGCTGGAGCGGCACTCGAGACGAACGCCACGACCGCGAGGAGCTGAAATGATGCGCTGTTCACGTCTGCTGATCCTTTAGAGATTCATGGGATTGAAGAGCCTTAGCCTTTCCGCGCTGTGTCTTCATGCTTGGTTTTGTGACTTCCAACTAACAGACGCTCCTGGACCAGGCAGAAACACCTTTACCCACGAAAGTGTGTCGTGCTCTTTCCGCAAACATCCAGAGTAAGTGAGAGTTGTCCTCCGCTTGTGCGTGTTGCTGTTTGCTGAGGGTGTCGCGTATTGGGGCACTGAGAAATATGCGCCGATTTTACACTACTGTATGCTAATGGTGTACAGCTAAATACTGAGTCGCATTGCTTCGCAAACAGTACAGAATAGCTCCTAGGCGTGTTTGGTCCCTTAAACATCTCATGTGGTCAGTCTTATGTTGTAATTTGTTTACAATATTCGCATTTGCTCCTTACCCGTAGCCAACCGTGTGAGGACGTGACTGTAAATGTTGGGAAGAAGGAATTAAGTGGAAACTTAAAACGTGAACTTCCAGAAGCACGCGGTCATTTTAAAATAGGATAATCGATTCATTCCTAATTTCGCCTGAAGAGAACAGAGACTGTAGTGAATATTTCCCACAGCCCCTTTTTTCGCACTCTGTCAGTGGACTGTTGAATCCCGCCTCGACCCTGTGAACCTGTGCTAGTTGGGATTCAATCAAAATCCTTACGTGCCAGGTTACAGGAGCAGACTACCAAAACAAAACACAACAAAACATGTAACTATTTAACAAAACGAAGAAGGCTGTTTATTTGTAAATAAAATGAAGTACCTTGATATGACAAATTGCCTTAAAATGAGGGAATATCACTCATGTTTTCCGTATATTAAGCGACGAACAAATCGTGTTCTTTCCTTTTTGATTTTCTTTTTAGTGCTACACTTAAGTATTTAATATACATGTGTGGAATGTATTTCTGCACTGTTATATCTATTATAATACTGACTGGATTAAACTTCGGGGCAAAATTGATTTAACTGGTGATTTTGTCTGTACACGAAAGCCACAGTGGCTAAAAATTTGTGTTGGATTAATCCCGAGGTGCTCATTTTTGGTCAGATGGATTTGTATAAACACTGTAGTTGTTAATTTAGCACTACGGGCTATGCTGGCTAGATTTTCTCCTTAACTCATTCCCATATCAACAAAAGGATTCTGCTTGTATCCTGGGGTGGAGGGGGGTGTGTCAGACTAAAATATGTTATTTGTCTTCTTCTGGGACTGTGGCTTCTAACAGTAACACCGATTTAAAACACAAATTAAGCAAAAACAGACCGTGCTTGGTTTAATTTATCATTACAGTGAACCACGTATGAAATTTTCAAAGATCAGAGTGTTGTATTGAATCCTGTACCCACCCCAACTCTGAAAAAAGATAGAAACTCCTTTAGTACTACCTATGTTTCAGTGAGTTAT
>JAOXYF010000027.1:9668628-9679038 GCA_028565775.1 Sternarchorhynchus goeldii | reverse complement strand
ATGTGTATAATAGATCTATTTATTGATGTGTATAATAGATCTATTTATCTGACATAGGACTATTGGCTACATGGCATGGAGAAATGCTTGTTCTCCCACAGCTATAAGATTAGTAAAGGTAATAATAAGTTTAATGTGGTGTTCACTATGACCTCAGATGGTGTAATGAGCTCAGATAATGTCAGGCTGTCTTAGTGTAACCTTCAAATTGGGTTGTTTACATCTACTATTTGTTGTTTTCTTTTCTTATTTGCTTCATTACAGGTTTATTATTTGTCATTACTCATAATTATCTTAATTACATGTTTATCATTAACAAAATATTCATTGTCAGCTATTTCTAATCGCATTAGAAATCAACTGGATAAATTACATTAAAGTTTGTGGTCTAGATTTCATGTAGGAAAATACCGAATTTAACTAATCGCTATTCTATGTCTACATTATAATCCACTGTTTGTAAACTTCATTCGAAAACCATGAGGTATGAAATCGTTCAGTTCTATTTAAAAGGTGCTCATGGTGAGTTGCCGTTGGACGTCTTACAGGCTCCCGCTAAAACGAAGAGACATTAAATATGCATGAGCCCCAACAGCCCTTCCTGGGTAGAACAGAAATAATCGCATTATTTTAACTTGTGACTTTCATGATTTGAAACTGAATTAAAGATCATTAATGAAATAATTATTAAAATCAACGAATTTTCCCTGCTAATCAGGGTAGTGCCCCAGTTCATCTTTTCAGTCTTGACTACCATCTTATCTAGTGTTCATACTGCTGCAGACCCACCCAGCACATGCCCCTCTGTATCTTCGTTAGCTGGGTGTTGTGGCAGTTTTGTGCACACCCCCCCGCATAGATCTTCCAAGTGGGGCGAAAACGACTAAACGTGCTGATTACCAGTGAAGTTCCTGAAAAGAGGGTATGAATCTGAGCTGGGTTCACACTGCCTGGAAGTCCACCTGCCCTCCAATGGTACAGGACAGCTTAGCTTACATTTCTTAACCAGAATTTTCTCATGTAATTTTCTTTTGTTATTCCTTTTACAGTTGGACATTTGCAATTATAGTAATTCGAAGTTGTCATTTCTGTGTGTCATAAGAGATTGGACAGGAGGGTATGTTCTCTTGTAAATTGTCATTTCTGTGTGTCATAAGAGATTGGACTAGCGGTGTATGTTCTCTTGTAAGTGTCTGAAAATGCGAAGGTTGGTATAAATTACTGCAGTCTGACAGCGTAGCTGACATGTCTGACCCCGAAAACGTTTTTCATGAATGGGTTGGGAAGTGAATTCACTTCAGTCGCTGATAATGTGATTCATATTCACTGATTGATTGATTGATTGATTTTATTTATCCTTCAGACCGGTTCTTTACAACAGCTTCATACATCCACAAACAGCTTTTCCTGGTTGACAAACGGCTTTAATATGCAGAAGAGGACACTTGTGCATTATCCAGAAATGTTTTTCTCTCTACTCTCACAATTATCCCTCGCTATCAAATGTAGCTTTCAAATCTATTAATGTCTAACCCAGCAGGAATCTGATTCCTTCTGACTGGCTGAGGGTTTTATCAGGCTCCCTCGTGAATTATCCATGCTTTAGTAAATATCCTGCAGCCCAGGTTCTTTATTCGTAAATAATAAAAATCTTCTGGAGGTGTAGTCCTTTGGCCATGGGACTTCTGTGTACGATGAGAGGCCCGGACCTTCAGTAAACTGCATAAAACAACCAGGTTCCACTCAGGGCCCAGCAGGCCCACCGCGTCCTCTCTCCAATGCTGAAAAATGCAAGGTTGGGCCTCCAGCTTTCTCTCCAGCTCTGGTAAGGCACCTCATTAAGTTGTACTCAGCCCTGTTTGATCACAGCGGCTGTGAGCCGATGTCCAATCAAAGGTGGGAGCAAGGCTGCTTTGGCATCAGTAATTTGTTTGTTTCATTGAGAAATACAATCAAATTAACTTGTTTTTTGTTTTTTTTTCTGCGTCTGTTAGGGTTTCGTGTTCCTCTCGTCCCTCTTTCTCGCTGAGAGCAAAATAAAAAAAGCTGGTGGTGCACTTTGTTCAGGCAGCCTGACACAGCACCTCTTGAAATAATCACACACACACACACACACACACACACACACTCTAGGATTTGATCAGAGCTAGTCTTAGTCCTCTTTAGCATTGCCAGTTAAGAGATTAATAATCTAGATTATCTTCCATTCTCCCTGTAACAAGTAAAGTGAACTCAGTGTGCATGTGTGTCCCTGTGTGTATCAGTGTGTGTCACTGTATCAGTGTGTGTGTGTGTGTGTGTGTATCAGTATGCCACTGCATCAGTGTTTGTATCACCTTATCAGTGCATGTATCACTGGTATCAGTGTGTGTCACTGTGTGTATCAATGTGTCACTGTATCACTGTGATACACTGTGCGTGTATCACTGATATCAGTGTGTCACTGTATCAATGTGTGTATCACTGTATCACTGCGTGTATCACTGGTATCAGTGTGTCACTGTATCACTCTGTGACTGTCACTGTGTATATCAGAGAGGCGGGTCACTGGTGGTAATCTGGAGGCAGTGAGCAGTGACGTTGTCCAGCCTCACAGGTGTGGGGAGTGCAGGTCTAAACTCCAGGGAATTAGTATGACAACACTCACTACTGGCAGTGCTTGAATTACAATCGAATACTTGCTGAGCTTCAGTTCAGCGCCTGTGGTCAAGGGAGTCCAGGGAAACATGTGAGGGTGTGTTATTCGCTTGTAGTCCTTTTTTTCTGAAATGCACGTGTGTGTGTGTGTGTGTGTGTGTGTGTGTGTGTGTGTGTGTGTGTGTGTGTGTGGCTAACTCTCTACACAATTGCTGTTTTCTCAAAGGGCTTGAACTGTTTTACCAGTATTACCTGTTTTACCAGTATTACCTGTTTGTTTTACCCAGTTTACAGAGGTGAGAGGCTACATTGCTTAATTTGTTTTTGCTGAGTCAATTTCTCTTCATCGATTTGTGATCTGGCCAATCCTTTGCATGGAGTAATGGAGGATAGCTGTTTGCAGCTGACAGTGCGCTGATTGGTTAATTCAGCAAGGCCATACCCTTTCTCTCGTTTCTCCTCTCTCTGTCTCTCTCCCTCTGTCCCCTTTTCCCTCTCTTTCTTACTTCCTTTGTCTCTCTCTATGTATTTGTCCACTCTCTCTGTCTCTCTCTATGTATTTCTCCACTCTCTCTGTCTCTCTCTATGTATTTCTCCACTCTCTCTGTCTCTCTCTCATCGTCTTTCTCTCTTGCTCCCTGCTTCACTCTCTCTCTCTCTCTCTCTCTCAATCTCTCTCTCTCTCTCCTTTCTCTCTCTTTCTAGTTTTCTCTTTCAGCCTCACTGTCTCTTTCTGTGTTCAGTATTTGATATGGAAGGCACACTAAAATGTCCACGCATGCAAGCCCTTAGGGAACCTGTTGCAGGTCTATGCTGTTGTCATGGTTTCGACAGTGAAATGCTGGAGCTTTCAGTTAGCCTAGCAATTATGAACAATCCAGCTGTGTCCAGCATGTCCTCCTCCTGCTGATCCTCCCAACAGTGCATGCGTATGTGTTTGTGTGTGCGCTTGGGTTTAAATGTGTGTATGCATGGTGTATGCACATGTACCCATGTATGTATGTGTGTGTGTGTGTATGTGTGTGTATGAGTGTGTATGTGTGTGTACGAGTGTGTAAGCGTGTGAATGCTAAACTCAGGTTTGTCAAGCTTCAGAATTATTCTTTCTCCTGCTCCCATATGGTGGAACAAACTTCCTCTGGCTGTCCAGACAGCAGAATCCCTTGCACTCTTCAAAAACAGACTGAAGACTCATCTATTTGTGGAGTATTTCAATGGCCAGTGATCCTGCATCTATGAAATAATACTGTTGAGCAACTACAATTTGTGTATTTTAGCAGTGTTCTGTTTCAAAGATATGGGATATGAATGGTGCCTAGGGTATGGGGTATATGGTATGGGGTATATGGTTTGGGGTATAGGGTATGGGGTATATGGTATGGGGTATGCAGCAGAGGTGTCTGCTCTGTCCCTTGCCCACAGCTCTGGTGAAAGGAGCAGAGAGAGACGGTCTCAGAGATCATGCATCCAGATATGTGTCAACGTTTCCCTCTAATAGGGTCAGACTGTCTACACATGTCAAACTGCCTGTAACTGCGGCACCCAGTGTGGCTTTGTACTGACACACCATACGAGCTGTTAGCCCACTTGGGTCACAGCAGAGAGAGTTCTCTCATCAGTGTGCAGCCGTCAGATTCTCCTAATAGACGTTTGTATAAGTGTGATTATGAAATTATGACAAGGTGTGAACATTTGGTGTCTGTTTTCTTGCGAATTACACCCAAGCTCAACCTTTTCAGAAGCACGAGAACTTTCATTAGAAGCACCTGGTGGCTGTGCAGTGAGTCGGGAGCCATCTGTCACTAGACATAACTCACTGTAGACATCCTCCAGCCCTTCACCTGTGGTCACTTTCTGAATCACGATCGGTTTTGAATGGAAGACCACACCCAACCCAGCAGTGACACTAGTACACGCTAACACAGGCAGCACCCTAGCACATCAGCTGGGCCTGATAGACACCCACAGCCACTGGGTTAGAGTCAAAGTCTCTTCTGGGTTTAGGATGGACCTCCAAACATTTTCAGCCTTGGTGCTTCAATCAGAAACTGCCCGCTAATGAATCAGATAGAAGGATGTTGCAACAATCAAATTGCAACGATTGGCCTCCACTCTGGAATGGTATCCCTGTAAAACAGGGACTGATTGGACTGATAGTCTGGATACTGAGTGCAGGGTCAAGGTGGATGTTTTTATCAAAGATAAGGCTTATTAGTTTCCATGTGTTTCAGCTCCATGGAAGCAACTCAAACCAAAACAAACATCATGGAAACACGCACAGCCAGGTACGCCTGTAAAAGAAGACGTTGTGTGATTGGCTGGAGGAATGCTGTGGAATCCGAAGTCGTGTTTGCTGAGGTTAAGGTGAAGAGAAGCTGTGATTTATTTCACCTTTCTCCTCCGGCTTCACCCCACCTACAAACAGGCCCTCATCTTACTGCAGGCTGCATAAGAAAATTAGAATTCATTACAGCCAGTTATGCAGTAGATAATTTCCCAAATTTACTATATTAGATTATCATTCAAATTAATTTTTGGCAGGTTCTTTTTCTTTTTTCTGAGGCAGTCAAGTGTACGGATGACTTGCCAGATCTAAGACCAGGATTCATCTGTTTCCTTTCTGTAAGTGAAAGCGGTCATGGGAAGCTAATTTATACACAACCAAACTAACGTTCAGGTGAATTATAGTGTGAGTTATCTGCTTGTCCACAGTGTCCGTGGAATACAGAAGCAGGCCTGTGAGCAGAATAAGCTCCAGTATTATACTGTAGACACTTTCCCTTGTGCTTGGTTTCTGCTTCAGACCTCTCTGTGCTTTGCAGAGTGCATCTCTCATGCTGGGCTGTCACCCACATGTACCAAGCCTTCACCCACGTGTACTGATACTTCACCCACATGTACCGAGCCTTCCCTCACGTGTACCGAGCCTTCCCTCACGTGTACCGAGCCCACATGTACTGGGTCTTCAGTCACACGTGCACTCAGGGACGCCCAGGCCGTGTTCTGGGCCCAGCTCTCCTGCTGCCTCCTCTCAGCAAATCAATGAACAAACCTGAGTTCTTGGCAGACAGTTAGTGTGCTAGATTCATAATGCCCCCCACCCCCAACCCTCCCACACACCCCCCAACCTGCCTTGGCTCACACAGCAGCCTCTAGGCTCTTGTGGTTAATTTTAGTGAGGATACTTTGTCAGACCAGCTTTATCAGATCACCGAATTGGTTTCGATTTCCCAACCATCAGTCAAACATCAACAATTTCATGCTACATTATTAATATGGGGAGAGTCCAAATTAAATGTCAAATCCAACTCGGAGCCAGCAGAGAGTCTGCATCAGATTTTAATGAGTGTGTGACCATGGAGGAAATTTATTTACACACCAAATATGCCTGCCAGACCCCAGGAGATTAGGAATCTTCTGAGAGCTATTGTAGAGATCTCATACAGAGATGAATCATGCCTAGTTACTGGGTAACAGCTAAATTTCACCTGAAGTCAATGACCTTGTTCAGTTTAATTGAAAAGGTATATCTTGTGTGATCTAGTGTGATAGTGTGTTCCTGGGACAATCAGCTTCTACAGTCTAGCAGAATCACATCTCCATGTGTACATGTCTAACAGAATCACATCTCCACGTGTACATGTCTAACAGAATCACATCTCCACGTGTACATGTCTAACAGAATCATTAGTACAGGAACAATATAAACAAACAAGGCTCATGCCAAGCTTTGAAAATGGTCGGTCTTATATATGTGTATATATATATATAGATATATAAATATATATCTATCTATCTATATATATATACACCATCTATATATTTCTACCATCTATCTCTCTTTTTTATGTTATGTTAGAACACATGGTTGGTTTACTATGGTTGAAGCAGGGCACTTTGAAGAGTCTGTGAGTGTGTGTTTCAGCGGGAGCTGTGTTGTGTTCATATCTAAGTGCTTCTTGTAAGCAAGAGGAAAAATATCTGATTCTTAAGAGCTTACCTGTTTACCCAAACAAGAGGAAACCTTACCTGTTTACCCAAACAAGAAGAAACCTTACCTGTTTACCCAAACAAGAAGAAACCTTATTGCCCGGAAAGTGTTGTTCGGTCAACAATATGATAATCAGTCAAATGCAAATGTAATCAGGACGGGACGCACCGGTGGGGTGTGATTGGTGGAAATACAGCATCAGCAGCATCTGGTCCTGGGCCTGGGTGATCAAGAGTAGTACAGCTGTTATGTCTGGACATCCACCCAGCAGACTGGGGAGCTGTGGTCATCCACGCCTGTGGAGAGCGCTGTTGAGCAGCCTGGCAGTGTGTGTTTCAGTACAGAGGAGCAGATATCAGTGTGTGTTTCAGTACATAGAAGCAGATATCAGTGTGTGTTTCAGTACAGAGGAGCAGATATCAGTGTGTGTTTCAGTACAGAGGAGCAGATATCAGTGTGTGTTTCTACACACACTGTGCAATGTTCTTTAATTATACTGAAACAATCAAAAGCTGTTTGTTTCACAAAAGCCTTTCAAACAATAATTATGCATCGCATTTTATGAACGATACATTTTTTGTTTCATTCCAAAAAGTCGAGAACACGGAGCCAGAGAACGTGGAAACCCGTGTGTGTGTGTGTGTGTGTGTGTGTGTCTTAAACGAGAAACGTTTGCTTGCTCCTACATTATGAAGTGCTCCACTCCCAACTCTCCTAGTAAGGAGAGGCCGTCAGGAGGCAGACGGGTCCTGGCTGTGTGGGCCTGTGGGTGAGGAGGCTGCCGTCGAACAGTGTGCACATGACACTGACTCATGTCTGTGATCAGAGCTTATATTGTTGTGAGAAATTAGTGTTAATGAAGGATTCTGCCTAAGCACTTTGCATGGGTGTAAAGGGAGAACAGCCATCTGTTGCTGCAAATTCACTCAAATCTTCCCTCCGTTATCAAATTTTTCTGTGCTGCAGTGGAAAGCTCGTGCTTAGCCATTCTTTTGATTTATACCTTCTATCTCACGTTATGGTATTGCATTATTAATGCACGATTGTCTGTACCAGTACTAGAACAGTGGCTTGTATTTATCTGAAAGACTGGTAGTCAAGCTTTCTTGTTAAATGATGTCATAAATTTTCCACGGTGTTCCATGATGTCACTTGGTGCCGGAACACGCATAATAATATCCGTGGTGACATGGATGTTGACACCCTAACAGCAGAGTGGAAATCATATTGTGTGTGTGTGTGTGTGTGTGTGTGTGTGTGTGTGTGTGTTTCCTGGCTTAAATATTAGATGTATGCTAGATGGAATGTAGATGTGGGGTGTGGTTTGGTGTAAATAATTTCAAGCGTTGCGTGAAATCATTTTCACCAAGGGCAAAGAAGTCATGTGTGTCTGCGACTGCAGGTTACTGTGTGTGCACTTTCCCCACAGCAGAGAACGTGTATGGATTCACACTGGCAGCAGAGAACGTGTATGGATTCACACTGGCAGCAGAGAACGTGTATGGATTCACACTGGCAGCAGAGCTTGTATATGGACTGTATATGATAGCACAGCTGCTTGTGTATTCCCACTGGTCTGGTCCTGGAGTAAGTGTCAGTAAGCTAAGGATCCACGATGATGATTGGTTCACCACAACCAATTACAGAACCTCTGAAAAGAGACTGGTCAAATTGACCTTGTTTTTATCTGCTTATTGAGTTGTTTTGGCTCAGGGCAAAGCGAGGAACCAATTGAGTAACTTTAGTGTCTTGTATGTTTATTGTGGGAGGAGAGTGCGAGCACAAGGGAAGATTTCATTGGATATTGGGATTTCATTGTCTCATGGCGTTGGAACAAAGTTCCGTATCCCAGCACTCCCTGTGTTTGTGCGCTAGGGTTCCGAAGGCCACTTTAGTTGTCTGAAATTCCCAGTGCAAGCAGACTCACTGTCCTGATACAGCCACACTGCGTCAGACAGGCCACATCTAATGTCCGCGTTATGAATTCATGCAGGCACTCTGAGGCTCGGGACAAAGATGAGGTTTAGCTACCGGCTCAGCAAAGATGTGTGTGTGATGTATGGGCCCCGCCATTACTAATGATGCACTATTGAAGGAATGGGCTCCAACATAATCAGCCTCTGTCAATATAATCTCTCTCTGAAAGTCTTCATTAATCTTGCCGGCTATGGCTAATCATGTGTCCACACTTCACACCCCCCACACACACCCTCCCACACACACCTCCCACACGAACACGTCTCATCTACTTATGTTACTGTAATTAATTTGCGTTCCGAGGGCCAGAGAGGCACGGGTAGAGACTGGGGCCAGAGAGGCACGGGTAGAGACTGGGGCCAGAGAGGCACGGGTAGAGACTGGGGCCAGAGAGGCACGGGTAGAGACTGGGGCCAAAAATGCCGAAGAAATTCAAGTGTGCCAGTACTGACCACTGCTGTCATTTTAGTGTTTTAACTCGTTTCCACAGCACTTCTGTTTTAACTCGTTTCCACAGCACATTTCTGAGATAGGATATGTATATCTGTAAGATTGTAAGATGTGCTGCTTTTACTCACTATATACCTGCTATTTTAGAGAAGACAGCTGTAGCCTCTCAGACTGACAGTTCCTGTGTGCTTGCTGGGGGGGTCAGTGCCTTTATCAGATGAAATTAGTGCTTGACAAGTGCCGGTCCTCATCAACAGGAGGCGCTGTGACGGGTGAAAGACTGCCCACCTCTTAATGGCCTGGATTTGCCTCTGTGAATCTTCAGCTCTGTCCCGTGAACAGGAGCTGTGGCGTGGTTGAGGTGAAACTCCTGCCAATCACTGACAGCACCTCCACCCTCCACCGTGATGTTGATTAATGTGTGTTGGTTCAACTGCGATCCATAAACACATTCAACCTTTTTGACGAAGCGTGAGGTTTGGCGTCGTTGCAGTTTTGTCGATGAGGCTCCGTAGGAATCCATACCGCTCTGGGCTTTATTTTGATTAGAGAGCGTTCGAACCCAACGCTGGTAGCTTGTGGTCGTAAAACAGGGACTTGGCGTACAGTAGCACCATGAGACTGGAGAGCAGCGGATTGGAGAAAGGCTTCATGGATGTTGGGGAGAAAAACTCATTTCTCTTAGCTGGGAATGTGCATGTAATCCCTAAACTGGGAGGAAGAAAAAGTAATGAGAGAAATAAGGCAGCAAAGGTGCCACACCTTGGTGGATAAAAACTTCATCAGCTGGACCTCCAGGTTTGTTATTGCAGCTTCTGTATTTGCTGAGGCCTTTTGAGCCTGATGGTAACGGCCTGGGTGAGAAATGTGCACAGGATAGTCCTGCATGATGCCCCCCTCACACCTGCAGCCCATGAGTCATCCTGAGTATATGTACTGAATCATCCTGAGTATATGTACTGAATCATCCTGAGTATATGTACTGAAATCACACAGAAAGGTTTGGAGCAGGTATAAATAAGTAAAATTATAAATAAGCAGTTATAAGCTATTATAAATAATCAGTTATTAAGCTGTTATAAATAAGCAGTAATAAGCCATCATAAATAATCAATTATTAAGCTGTTATAAATAATCAGTTATAAATAAGTAAAGTAATTGCGAGTTGTGGTGCTCACAGAGTATTTATTGTCTTTTCTAAGCTGCAGGCTTGTCTCTAAAGGCTGAATGCTTCTTTCTAGTAGTGTCTTGTTATTGTATTTATGCTGTTATATAGCCTTACTGTTATATAACCTTACTGTTATATAACCTTACTGTTATATAGCCTTACTGTTATATAACCTTACTGTTATATA
>JAOXYF010000027.1:9653388-9668528 GCA_028565775.1 Sternarchorhynchus goeldii | reverse complement strand
CCTTACTGTTATATAACCTTACTGTTATATAGCCTTACTGTTATATAACCTTACTGTTATATAGCCTTACTGTTATATAGCCTTACTGTTATATAACCTTACTGTTATATAACCTTGCCATGCAAAGGGACTCAAATGGTTGAAAGAACATGGAGTTTGCATTGTATCTCATCAGACCTTTGGCCTTCATGTGCTTGTGAATAGTCCTTGGCTTTGCTACCACGTTAAAACCATGTCTGTTTTAATGTTAGCATATTAGTTCAGCATAAACTCATCTTGCGTTATGAGTGTCATAACCCAGATCATAAATCTCCAACATGCAGGAATAAAATGAAATATTTACAGATGTGGAGAGCATGCTTTATGTTATTAAGTCACCGTTTTAATTTCTTAACGATTTGAAGTTTTCGTTTAGGCTTTAAATGTTTTCTGGACATTTCAGATCCTTTCATACATCGGCAGCAGAAGCAGCAGATCCAGGAGGGTTTAGCTGCCGTGGTTTTGTGTTGTGCGAGTGGGATGCGCTGATGCAAATGTCTCCTGACAGCGTGGTCTAGGTCCAGGTTCACAGCCTGCACCTCTGAGAGAAAGTCATCGAGGACTCTGTTGATGGCTCCGCTTTAAACAAACTCGTTCCCTTTTCTCCCATTCCATTCAGGCTGGAATTGTGTTTTCTCTCTCTCTCTCTCTCTCTCTCTCTCTCTCTCTCTCTCTCTCTCTCTCTCTCTCTCTTTTCTCTTCTCACACACACAAATAGCAGTGATGCATGTGCAGTCATCCAGCTGGTGAACAGAGAGTAAAAATGAGACCATGCATCTGTGTGTGCATGTGTATGTGTGTGTGTGTGTGTGTGTGGAATGTGCACGGGCCTGTACACTATATCTGTATGTAAGAGTACATGCAAGGTGAACCTGCCTGCATATATCTTGCCTAAGAAATACCCTAGAAAAATCACATTAATGACCAAAATAGGCAAAGGGTTAAAAATATCTTTGGAGTCTTGTGAACAGTCAATTGAAGTTGTTTTAAATGTATAAATCTGTAGTCAGATTCCTGAGTTTTCCTCCAGATTGCTGTGTGTATGTTGATGTTTAAAGCACAAGTGTATCCTCAGGATGTGTGTCTGCAGGCTGCCGGTGTGTGCTGTACTCCTCTCTCTCTGTTTCTTCTGGCTCTTCTCAGGGTGCCGGTGTGTGCTGTACTCCTCTCTCTCTGTTTCTTCTGGCTCTTCTCTGCTCTTCTGCCTGTCATTTATTAAACTCGGCATCTTTTCAAGTTATTTTACCGCCTGCGCGAGTCTTCAGCGTCGGACGAGACGTCTGTTCAGATGTGTGTCTGCCGTGCTGAGTCTGTAAAAGCCCTGTTCATCTTTGAACTCTCGCCTGAGTGGGGTCCTGACACTAACAGCAGAGAGGGATCCAACTCCAGGAAGAGCACACAGCAGCCATTTCCTAAACTCGGTCTCTAATAATCAGCCTCTACATTTGTAGAGCAATTGGACTAAAAGTACAGGACAGCAGAGGTTATATTTATATTCTAAATCTCTCTTTAATTAGGAGCTTATAAATGTCATCTCAGTTTTTATTTATCTTTTCTTGCTTGAGTGGTCCTGCTAAGATTCGGGTCTTGACTATCTAGAAGTTTTCTTCCTCTCCCTTTAAATGAGAGTTTGGTGCTGCACACATGACACATCAAGGTTTTACTTATTAGAAAGAGACATATCAGAGGTATTCATTTAGAAGAGTAATGTACTGGAGTTAGTCAGTACTTGAGGTACTGGAGTTTATTCAGTGCTTATTTGAGGTTTAAAGCAAAGAGAGAACTTGAACAGGAACTGATGGAGTTTTGAATTACAACATCAGCTCCTGTACAGCTCATTTCTGCTGGGAGAGTTTTGAACAAAAATAGAGAATTTACAATAATGATTTGTAGTGATTATGCTGTCTGCGCTGATTGACATAATGATAGGATTATAATCAGCGTTGTGTTTCTGTGCAAAAGGAGTGGCTGAGGAGCAGATGAGAATTTTGTCTTTGAATAAATTTCTCATTGAGTGCATTTTTCATTACGTCTTGCTGTCACTTCCAGATAGAACTTTTGGAACTTTCATTTTTTATTTATTATATTTCTTCTTGTTCTTCTTTTCTTTTTACAAGAGTGACAATGAATAACCTTCAGAATAACAAAGGCAGAAGCATCTCTGTAGCACATCTCTCTGCTCTATACCTGAACTCTTCCTGGGTCTGTTCTTTCTTCCAGATCTCGCCAGATCTGTTGCCGGGAGACCTGTATCATACGCCGCCGTACTACGGCTGAAGCCAGATAGTTCCTCCTCCTCTGTGCTGAGTCCCCGGGCCCGGGCGCGGCAGGACCGCGGGGGCGTGGCCTCCTTCGGCCAGGACTGGCCTCCCTTCTCGAGGGTGGGGCTGTCAGCCCTCAGCTCTCAGGAGGACTACCGCAGTGAAGGTGAGAGTGGAGGGGGGTTTTGGTACAAACCATCTCTTCCTCCGATGCCTCATTCCGTTTTACGCTCTTAACGCTGCCCGCCGTTCTCGCTAACACGCCAGATTAATTAGAGGCCTCACATAAAGACCCAAGCGTCCCAGCTTCCCCACGTGCTCTCCGTAACTAAGCCATCACCACAGGCGTGTGTCGGCGTGATGCCTGCCGTAATGGCGGAGGTGACCTAGAGAGGAAGGCCAGGCTGTTCTATTCATCACCACCAGCGTGGCATGAGGCGTGTACAGGGTCGCAGCCTGCAGGAAATTGAAGAGGGATCGCCAGCACATCTCAGACCCCCCTACACACACACACACACACACACCTCCATCGCCCTTCAGTCTCCTGACTGATGGATTCATTTGTCAAGGAAGGAAATAGAGAATTTGCCAGCTGAAGGAGGAAGACATAGTATGACTGCTATCATTACAAAATAAATAATTTCTTTGCTTGTAGGTCTCCAGTACAGTTAGAGCCTGTGGAACCATCAGCGTTACCTCGAGACAAATCACGTTTCCTCTGTACAAGAAGATTATGTGATGGAAGACTTTGATATAGCTTTGGGTCAGATATTTTCCAACGCAACACATTTCACACAATATATTTATATCGAGTTCTATATCATGAGTTCAGGAAACAACAAAGCATTTTGTGTTTTCTGTTTGGTATGATTGGAGTCTACAGGTTCGGACACACACAACATTCACAGGTCACACTTTGTTTCTCTAGCACACGTGTGTCAAGGGGATTTTTTTGCAAACTCTTTCCTTTCTGCTTCTGTAAAAAATCTTAGTTTGAAGAAGTGCAACATATTAATGGTCATATCCAGTTTGCTGGAACGTGTGAGCGTTTAAGTGAATTTCAGCTCTCCGCAGAGACAGCTCTACCACTGCATTAGCGTATCCGAGCAGCTCTGAGTGGGGTCACGGGTCCTGTCCTGCTTGATGGAGCAGAACGGAGCACCCATCGAGACCCCCATACCACACCCACCCACCCCTCACCCATTGTGTTCCAGGCCCCACCCCCAAATCTTCCTTGTATTTGATTGGTCAGTTGGCTGGTTAGTTGGGTGGTTGGTTGGTTTTGATCCACATAATTTGCCCAAATGTTTCCATAGTAATATCATTGTAATTGTATTTTGTCTGTATCATGCAGACAAAAAAACTGCAGACCAGTGGGGGGTTTTGTTTTTTGTTTTAACAAGGGCACTGACTCTTACTGTGACAGAGAGGATGAGAGAGAAAGAGAGAGAGACAGAGGTAGAGAGAGAGAGAGAGAGATTGAAAAAGTATGTTCACTAAAGAGAATCTGAGACTCATGAAAGTGTGTGGGCAGAGCATAATTAGTAGTTGCACAGTACAGTTATGTCATTATTCCTGCATAACCAATATAACAAAACAAATGTGTGTGTCTCTCTCTCTCTCTCTCTCTCTCTCTCTCTCTCTCTCTTTTATTTTTCTATATTATACATATCTGATTGTCATGGCTGTTAGTCAGAAGATGTGCGGTGGTCTACACAGCAGAGTGTGTTTGGTCCGAGGGTGTTAAGGGTTCTCAGTAACGTGTCCGTGGACATGACCTAAAGCCTCCCTTCTCTCCCACACCAGCTTCAAACACGAATATGTTGTATTGAATCTTCCCAGGCAGGTCTGACTCACAGCATCTAGAGTCCCTGGTAAACCAGCTACACACGTCCACTGTGTGTATAACCTACAAGAGTGTGACAGATTCCAGTTCTAATTATATAAAAATATAAAATAACTAAGATAGTGTTGATTGTGGTATGTTCCTGAGAACCAGGTATGTCCTGTTGTGTGCATCTGATGCCCCAGATCATTATATCACATGCTTTTCTGGTCCACAAGCCCAGTGTAATAAAACACTCACTTCCATGTTCTGGTTTCAGGCCTTCGGAGACCAACACACTCTCTACTGTTTCAGTTTTTTTCTAACTCAAACTCACCTGATGGGCTTCATAATTAGCTGATGCATTGCATCAGGTGTGATAATGGAGGAGAGACACTGTGCTCCTCTGCACTCCCTCAGGACGGCAACTTGACACCACAGGTTTGGAGGGAATTAGCGGTTGATTAACCACTCGAGTGCCTTGTTCTATGCGGTAACAAAACAGACGCCCAGGGCCAAGCTTTGCTCACATACAGGAGCAGCCCTCGTTAGCATGGCTTTGCTAAGCCTCAATTTTGTGCATCTTATTGTCAGAGGTTCTTGAGAATAGTATATTAACAAGAAGGTATATTAACGAGAAGGTTAATAGTATCTTAACAAGAAGGTAGACGGACTTCTGCACACCCTCTTTGGGTTGTTCCGATGAATTGTTTGTTTTCCTCACATCTAAGGTACTAGGTACTATTTTTGTTTGTGTGTTTACTGGCTGATGTCTGTTAGCCCTGAAGTGGAAGAGTCACAAGGGACGTGATCAGGGCGTTCCCGTAGCAGCAAACTGCTTCATGGCGTTTTTCTGAAGACTTCAACAGATGGATGGGTCTCTTCTGGTCCGCCATCTTCTCCCATTTCCTCCTGGACTCCTGATTTATGTATGATTCGAGAGGAAGTTTTATTTCCTAATGGAATTGCGTTCTGCTGACGAGAGGATCTTGAGGCTCTATTTGGCTTTTCCACTGAGTGGAAGTCAAGCTTCCTTTGTCACCAGATTACTAAACAGAGAGGAACTTCTTCACCAGCAACTCCAACTAACTTCTAATATGTGCTGATACTTCATGATCTTAAAGCTTTGAGTTTCTGTTATAATATAAAATGCATAAGCAGTAACAAAAAGTATATCTAAAAAGTATATCTAAAAAGTATATCTAATGAGTGTGTTTATATATCAATACACATACAGTATACAGCTCCTACATATATATTGTATTTTACTGTTTTAGATCAGATTTATCCTTTAGAGGAGATTATCCTTATGCTGAAGTGGTGTTATAGGACTGTAAAGTCCACTATGGTGTTATAGGACTGTAAAGTCCACTGTGGTGTTGTTTGTTATGTTGTTGGTAATGTATGTTATAAACACAGTTTAGTTCTATTATGTGTGTGCAGTAAGAACACACACACACACACACACACACACACACATACACACACACACACACATACACACACACACATACACACACACACACACACACATACACACACACACACACATACACACACATACACACACACACACACACACACACAGAAGTCGTACTTGTGCCAAAGCACAAAGCCAATTATTCAACCAGCCAGCATGGTGCTGCACTTGTATAACGAATGTGAGAAGAAGATTTCACAGTCAGGCAGGGAATTAGCAAAAGCCAAAGAGGAGCACCTTGCCAAGTCAAGAGAGGGATCAGCATCTTATGGGTACAACACAGTCTTGGAGTGTGGTGTGTATCTGTGGTTCAGCATCTTATGGGTGCAACACAGTCTTGGAGTGTGGTGTGTATCTGTGGTTCAGCATCTTATGGGTGCAACACAGTCTTGGAGTGTGGTGTATATCTGTGGTTCAGCATCTTATGGGTACAACACAGTCTTGGAGTGTGGTGTGCATCTGTGGATCCAAGCTGTGAAAGTCGTTTACGTCATACCCGTTACTTTGCTTCTTTGATCTGCTCATGACACGGGATGGAAATTAAAAATAAAATCTTTCTCAAAGCCTGAGCATGAGCCCCAAATGGATGCACACCACATGAAAGACTGTACATGGGGTTAAAGAAAGACTCAGCGAGCGATACCCAGGCGTGAATGATACCCAGAGGAAAGGACTGGGGAGGTAGATAATGGATGAATGTTGTTGAGAAGAAGCCTGTTAGCTCTCGAGCACATGGGGACACGTAGGAGTGTCGGTGTGGCACGAAGAAACTCTGTAATCTGGCAGGATGTGGGTTAGTAGGGATCTTGTTAGAGGGTTAAGTGTTGGAATTAGAGCATCTTAAGTACATGTAAGAGTTTGGATTAGTTACATAGAAACGCTTGGATTAGAGAAGTATAAATACATGTAAGGATAGAGGTGAGAGAAGTGCTTAAAGAGATTGGATTAGAAAGTGTCAGTACATAAAGCATTGGGATTAGAGAAGTTTAAGTACATAAAGCATTGGATTGGAGAAATTTAAGTACATAAAGCATTGGGATTAGAGAAGTTTAAGTACATTAAGCATTGGGATTAGAGAAGAGGTGTGTCATTCAGAGTCTTGGTTTGTTTCACATTATTTGCTTATTGTGACAGTCCATCATCTTCAGTTCAGAGAGGAACGGTGTAACGCAGTAGCTTTCCTTGATCGGTCCTTCTCACACTAGTATACTGAGCAACAGTGTTTTACATCCTCATCTTCCCTGTTCAGAAAACCTCTGCCAAGACCATCTTACTGTACTGTGCTGTGTAGGACGTGATGAACGTGTCAAATCTTTATTTTAAATATCAGCATGAAGAGAGAAGCTGTTTAGTAGAGGGGTGCTGTACAGTAGAGGAGCAGTACAATAGAACAGCTGTATAGTAGAGCAGCTGTAGAGTAGAGAGGAGCTGTAGAGTAGAGAAGCTATAGAGAGGAGCTGTACAGTAGAGATGAGCTGTACAGTAGATGAGCTGTAGAGAGGAGCTGTACAGTAGAGGAGCTGTAAAGCGGAGCTGTACAATAGAGCGGAGACCAGGAGAGAAGAGCAATGCAGTCACTGCACTGCATGATTCATTATGCATTCAGCACAGGGCATTTATAATCCAGGGAGAGTTGGGATATCTAACACTGCTAGAGTCACAACAAACGGCCAAGATATGCACAGATGCTGTATTCTCTCTCTCTCTCTCTCTCTCTCTCTCTCTCTCTCTCACCCTCTCTCTCACCCTCTCTCTCTCACACACACACACATATACACACAAATATTTCCTACTCTTCAGCTAAACTTGGCTGTTATGTACCTGCCATCTCCCATGTTGAAGTGTAGCACTGAGCAGAGGGTGAATGGCAAGGCTAACGTGAAGAGTCCGTCTGTGGGAAGTCACTCTGTTTCCCAGATTCGGGACATCTCAGGCATCTCAGGCATCTCAGACATCTCAGACATCTCAGGCATCTCAGACATCTCAGGCATCTCAGGCATCTCAGACATCTCAGGCATCTCAGGCATCTCAGGCATCTCAGACATCTCAGACATCTCAGACATCTCAGGCATCTCAGACATCTCAGGCATCTCAGACATCTCAGACATCTCAGACATCTCAGACATCCTTTTTGACAAATCGCAGTGAAGGAGAAAAACAGGATCACAAACTAATCCATGAGACTTGACTTGTTTACACAAAAAAGGCTGAATATATAGGGCCTAGACAGATGTTGTCAGCTGGCACTAGTGCAGGCCTTCTCTCGAGAACCTCAGCACAGCAGCCAAGCACATTACAAGATCACGTGAGATTAAATGAACTGTGGAAAAAAAAAGTGTAGACTGGATGTAAATTCAAAACGTATTAAATTAAAACCTCAAAAATGCGCCTTAATATTGCAGCGCGATGATCAACATCCACTTCCACTTCTTCACTTGGAGCTCCAGCATGGTGGATTCTAAGAAGGGTTCTAATTGGAATGATTCTCTGTAACCCTGCTGGGAAATATTATTGAGTTCACCCGCAGAGCTCTGCAGCAAGGGAGCTCACAGAATTCCAAGTCGTTCTGCTGTGTTAGCGTTTGTTCTGAGCTGTGGCTCACACCTGGCTCACTCCTAGCTCACTCCTGGCTCATTCCTGGCTCACTCCTGGCTCATATCGTGCTGACACCATTAGTCCCCTTAGGCATACATTTTGCTAAAAAGAATCTTTTAAACATTTATTATGGTATAGAGGCTTGACGTGCTTTTTATTTTCTTTTGGGGGTGGGGAATGGGGTTCATTTTGTCTCTAGAAAGCGAAGAGTTTGGGCCAGTGTTTGTCCAGGAGCCCGATGACACGGTCTTCTCCCTGGACTCTGATGATAAGAAGGTCACGATGAGCTGTGAAGCAAGAGGAAGCCCTGCACCCACATACAGGTACAGATCTTTTCTTTTCTTTAATGCGAATGAGACATGATGAAATTAGCTAATAAGTGGCATTTCATCTTTCTCCAGTTTTACCATTAATTCGCAGACCTTTGCAGATGCGGCATTTTAAGCAAGGTTGCCGCGATGCAGTGTGGGGCTTTGGCCTTTTGGAATGGTGTTCCAGCATGGTGGTTGTACAGCAGGCTCAGCCCATAGCCCTGGACTGTCCTGACTGTGAGCTCTCCCCTGATCAACCAGTCGCTGGGGCTTTGAGGAACAACTCTGGAGAGCTTCTCGCTGTAGTGGAAAACATTAGAGTGGGCAGTGCTGAGACACTTACAGGACTGTTTTCAGCGCTTTCCTGCTTTAGGGTGACGTGTAGGCCATGGTTTTCATCATGTTTTAGGGGTTTATATCAGAGCACGGGGAGGGGCTTCAACTTCTCAAATGGTTGATCTATTAGATTCTTCTTGGATGAATCACAAGGCTTATTAAACATGAGTAAACCGAGGCTGTCTAATCATGTCTGGTGTATTTGAGTGGACTGGCAGACACTCATACAGTTTGGCTCATGATCTGGATCAATATCACTGTCTGGCATTTAAATGTATATTGGCCACCTCCTATCAGAGTAATTCGAGCACAAGAATCATCGTTGAAACGGGAAAAAAACATGAATTAATCTGCAATTCTGATAATAGTATTTAGTGCTTGTTTCTGAGTGCAAGTGTTAAGTCTTTATTGATTGAAACCTTTGTGTTCACAGCTGGCTGATCAACAGGACACATATAGACACAGAGGGTGATTTCCGCTACAGTTTGATCGACGGAAACTTAATAATATACAATGCCAGCGAGGCCATGGATCTGGGCAGGTACCAGTGCAGAGCGGAGAACAGTGTGGGTGCCATCCTCAGCCGGGAAGCCCTCCTGCAGTTCGCCTGTGAGTAACACACTTCTGTGGTCCACTCTACACACATCAGCGTCAGCTGCTGCTACCGCTGGCCTGCTTGAAATTGGTTCCTGAGAGGAAGCTTTAATGGTAATGCTATCTGCTTCAAGCACGAGTCAGCTCCGAAATGTTTTGAAGTGTGCAGATGTTTTTCAAGCACGAGTCAGCTCCGAAATGTTTTGAAGTGTGCAGATGTTTATTTGGATGGATAATTCTCAGATCTCAGCCATGTTTTCAGAGAACGTAAAAACATAACCCCCCCCCCAATAAAGACTCGTCAGAGTGCAACACGATCACACGTTGGCTTGCTGGAAAAGCCAAATCACGCTAATGGCTGATTCCTGCCACATCACCCATGGTACCCCGGTGGCTTTCTGCAGAAAAGAGATTAGTCTTTCATAAATGCAAGCATTTAGCTCACGCCTGCTTCTTTGTATCTGCTTAATTCAAGTCGTTCTGGGGTGGGTAACAAGTGATGGGGGGGGGCATTTCTGAGGACCGCTGGATTGATTCTTGAGAACAGGGCACTCAACGGTCCCTGTTAGTTGGGGGAGGACCCTTAGCTACATGGATCAGTGGTGAGCCCGAGCGGAAAGCACATTTCCTCTCCCCGGTAATCCCTTGGGTCAACGCCAGAGTGGCATCTCCAGCCAAGGAACATACATCTAAGCTGCCTGGGAAACTCACTGTTGCTGTTTGGATTTTTGTTGTTGTTGTTGTTGTTGTTTCCTGTACACGTTGCCTGGCAGCAGCAGCCATAATAGCCTTATTGGCATGTCAACAAGAAGTGTGCACTCCACTTTTCTGTCTCGTGGGGCACTTTTCGGAGGGGGCGATGGGTGCGGCGGTCAGTGCTGACCACGGATACGCAGGGCAGTAAATGTGCTTTGGCTGTGGTTAGAAACCACTTTGTTTTCTGCCTCCTCTGTCCCGCATGTACTACAGTATCGACATGAAAAGGTGTTCGTCTGTGAAGAGCTTCACAAACTTGCACCGCGAACACCTACGTGAGAATATACCCAGTTTTTCAATTTTACTACCACTACCAGAAATGGATTGCGTACCACAGAGAACATTTCTGAGCCATCTGAGATATCCCGTAAGTTCCCTTTGGGCTCTTTTATCATAGTCTTACCACCTAGTACAACTTTTATCATGGTCTTACCACCTCTGAAGTTACTTCAGTTACTTTTTGATTTCTGGGGGGCTTTTCAAGGGGGCTTCTGAGACTCTGAAGCTGGAAGGCTTGTTAACAAGGACTGTGGCTTTGCAAGCCAGCTGAGTTTAGCTTGATCTGGTGTGCTTTCTACTTTGATGCGTATTCTGGTGCACTTTGCCCAAGGCCCAGTTTGGGTCATTAACTGGGATTCTTCTGGTGCCCTGAAGTGGTAGAGTGGCAAGATGGATGCTCGCATGGTCCTGCTGATGCATAGCCGTGCTGCCCGAACTGTCCAAGGTGAGAAACAGTAGAGCAGATGCACGCTGGTTGTCTAATAGATCGATGGCCCCCCTGCTTCGTGGGAGGATAAGGAACATCCAGCATGTGGTCTGTGCCAATGAGATCTGCCGCATGTGAAGTCCCAGTTTGGCGCCGCCCTCCAGGTTGGCCAATCGGCCGAATTAAGCCCCACCCCATCCCAGCCCCATCCCACCCCACCCCCCAATCAGTTGGATTTGTGGGGCCTGCCATTCCTCCTCCCCGGCTTCATCCTTGCTCCACTCTCCTTGCCGGGAAACAAAGGAGCGTCTCCTGCGGCAGGCATCAGAATGCAGAACTGCCCCCGCACCTCTGCGTAAGGTAGAGCGGCCATTTATCACCTCGATGGAAGCCGAAGCATCTTTTAGTTTTACTGGCACAAGGCAGCGGTGTGTTTGATCGGACCCTGCGTTCATCCACAACGAGAGGTCAGTTCTGAAGGAGTTAAGCTTTCTCCTTGAAGCCTTTCACTCTCCAGGCCACACTTGCGTTGGATTACACACCATTCGAATGGGTGCTAACGACCCGGCATCTGTGATGTGGACAGGGATGCGCTGCATTTTACCCCCCATGTTTGTTATGCTGTTGGAAACACCCCTGTCTAACTGTAACTTTTGGTGCCTTTGTATTGGGATCATGAAAATCCCCACTGCATGTTCATGCATAATGTGGAAACGTGCACATTATCAGGCGGCCTGGAAAGCGCCTCTGTAGTGGCTATTGCTGCACGGGTTCCAAATCCCAGTGATTACAGGAACCATTTCCATGCACTGGGTCCAAGAAAACTTTAAAGCCCCTTTAAAGTTATAATGAATACAAACAGTTCCTCTGTGCAATGCTACATCTAGCTGTGACTCTCTCGAGTCCTTGATTGAAGAGATGTGATGTGTGTTTTCTCACTGATGGACACTCTGGTTATTCTGAGAGTGCCCCCAATCTCCGATCCTGTCCACGCATGTTTTTACACTCATCCTTTGTAGAAGGATCAACCCCCCAAAACCCCTCCTGCCCAGGAGACCGATTGGAGTGGATGTTATCTACAGGCCACAGGAGGGAGGGTGAGTGGTGAGGTTTCTGTGCTGTGCTCACCATGTGCCCTAGGCCTGCAGGCCACAGGAGGGAGGGTGAGTGGTGAGGTTTCTGTGCTGTGCTCACCATGTGCCCTAGGCCTGCAGGCCCTGGCATGGTGGACCTTTTTTACCTCCTGTTTTTGAATTTCTGAGAAGCTGAAACTCCTAGACTGAAGTCGTAGACTGACCTCGCAGACTCAACTCCTGGTGTGAACTTGTAGGAACGGCATCTTCTGGTCTCCCTCCATTGTCCGTTCACACACTCTCTCAACACCCAAGGAGGAGGTGGAGGTGACTGAGGATTCGAGCCTCCAAGATGGAGCACAGCTATAGAAATAAGCACAAGATGTTTTACTCACCCTCAACAGTTCTGCTGCAGTCGAGCATCACCCCTGGACAGAGGGACGGCTCGATTTTGATAGAGACAAAGAGAAGATGTGTTATGTTTATAGACCCTAAAACTAATAGTAGCTGGTTGTTTAGGTGGTTCAGAGTGGACATTTCACCCAGGAGAGCAGGGAGGATGTTACCATGAATGTAAAGTAGCATAGCCGCGAGCTAAGCTAGTGCTGCTCTGTTTTCCTAAGCACCTGATTTGTTTCATATAGTGTGAGAGAAACTACTGAACGGTACTGAGAAACATTCTCCTTGAAATATTATATACATTATATAATTATACATAATTATTTAAAAATTAACGAAATGAGAAAATCATCATCAGCTCTAACAGGTTCAGGCTGTGTCTTCCATCTGCATCCTCTCTCTTTCCAACCACATTGTTGAGGACGGATGGGTATTGATCCTGGAAAATGTGTCTCTCGTTACGAGACAAGGAATCAGGAGAAAATGAGAGGGCTGAATAAGAGGAAGAAAACCCTAGCAAGTCAGCAGACGTTAATCTCCGCCGTGACTCCTAGCTGAAGGTTCTGTTGGCGTTTCCTTCTGTTGTATAACAATTTATCAGAAAAAAAGATCCCTCGACTTATTTTTGAACAATCTTTAAAATTACATCAGTTTTATTGGGACTGGCTGTCTTTGCGATTCACTGATGCCATTATGAAGAGGGAGGAGAGTGGGGTGTTTCAGAGATCAAACCTAAACCCAGTAGTCTCACCCTTCATTTTGAAGACCCAAGCTGTCTCAGTAAATGCTATTTATTTCATTTTTTTTCCATCGTCCACAAAGGAACAACAAAAGAAAATCTATTTTCCCATTTAGACTACAGCATGGTACATTGATTAGCTATAATTCATATGCGGCGGGGGGATTGACGAGGCCGTGGATAAGACACTGATATGGAGAACAAGGGAGAGGCTCTGACAGGGACTGATAAATCAATATCCTGCTCAATGACAAGAAGGTTCAGAGGCTTTCCATTCTTCCTATGTCTCATGACAGCTTGTTAGAGGAGATAATCCTCCTAGGGTCTGTCCAAAACACCCAGGTCCCCATCCATTCGCTTCTTACCTTTGGAGTTACAGGTCCCAGGGAAACTCCAGTGCTTCAGCAGCTACCAGCAGAAACGTGTGGAATATTATCCTGTAGAAACGAGTTCTGTTTCTGCCTGTACAGTCCTGATTCCTGGTGCTGGTTCTTAGTTGTCAAAGTGTTATTTCCTATGTAAAAAATAATACCCAGGCCTGTTCAATGTGAATGCACATTTAAAATGTCTTACATTTACAAGTGAGAACGTTTCCTCTCTGTGTCTGTATTGCTGAAAACAGTGAGAAGCTGAAGTACTGAGATACTGCGACTGTGGTTGTGCCTCTTCACTAACCTGTGCTCTAGCATCGCGTGTTTGGCATCAGAGGTCAAAGCTCTGCTTCTCTTTGAGCCGCTGCCAGTCTTTGTGCCTGAGGGAGGGCAGCTTTGATCTGCTGAACTCATGGTACAAGCGGCCTGTAGTTTACTCTGATAAACTCAGGCAGCAATGTCATGCATGTAAGTGTGTGTGTTTGTGGGTGCGTGCATGCGTGTGTGTGTGCACATGCATGTGTGTGTGTGGGTGTGTGCATTTGTGTGTATATGTGTCTACTCAGGCTTCAAATTAACATTTTAGCCTGACAAACACATGTTGTAAACGGTTTGGCCGCATGTTCTCTGCTCAGACAGACGCAGGCCATGTGAGACGCCGTACTGTCAGAGCATCCCTGCCTGTGTGCGTTAAGATGTTTCCAGCTGAAAGAGGCGAAAGATAAGTGTGCAGGCAGCGCGTCACGTGAGCGCCCACACGTGCGCAGGCAGCGCGTCACGTGAGCGCCCACACGTGCGCAGGCAGCGCGTCACGTGAGCGCCCACACATGCGCCCACATGCGGCATCTAAAGGCCAGACGGCGTTTCCGAGCAGGCTTGTACCACTGACACGGGAGCCAATCACGAGGCTCACGAGTCTGGAGTTTGTGTGGCAGAACTAGAGATGTGTTCTGGATAGTTTTGATGAAGCGCAGCCTCCTGCTCCGTCACATACTGACCGAAGCATAGACTGTGATTTGCCATTATTAAGGCAGTTTATCGTTGGATTCACCATATTTTAACTTCTCCGCAATCAGTGGTGTGTGTGAGAGTGGAGAGTTTTTGCGTGTAGGTTGAACAAAACACCACACATCACAGGACCAAAGGTCAGCCAATGGCGGTTTATTGCGTGCATCTGACAAATATAATGGCATCAGTAACTCTTACCCTAATGTCTTCCCTCCCATCAAACTGAACCGGGTCTGCCTTGGTTCAGGGTTCTTCTCTCCGTCACGGACCCTCCCAAGACAAATTAGCAAATAACGTGGTTGTTTACAGCCTGAGCAGCGCCGACAGAATGTGGTCTGTTCTGGACCTTGATCCAATCCTCATGTGCTCTGAATGAAAATATAACCCAGGCTGTCAGGTGACACCCCAAGGTCTAATTATCAATCATTCTCTGCAAAGAGGCCTAGTCCCACCAAACAGAGGGAGGTGCGTGGAGAATGGCTGTTAGGGAGGAAACCAGGGAGAAAGAGAAGGAGAGAGAGAGGGACAATAAAAAGAGAAAGAGGAAGTTAAGAGCGGTCAGCAGTTTGTCACTACACCCCACCCCCCACTCCCCACCCCCGCCCCCCGATCGCCGTGACGTCACTGCCAGGCAGAAATTAAAAAAG
>JAOXYF010000027.1:9630153-9645679 GCA_028565775.1 Sternarchorhynchus goeldii | reverse complement strand
CTCACTGTGATATAGAAGTGTGGGTTTAATGACTGGACTCCGTACCTCACTGTGATATAGAAGTGTGGGTTTAATGACTGGACTCTGTACCTCACTGTGATATAGAAGTGTGGGTTTAATGATTGCTTTTTGTTACTGTATTCATAGTTGTTGAAGGTTCCATATACAATGATTAATAGCCCTATTTTGTATTAGTATCCATAAATAATTGTATTAAAGTTTTAGTTTCATGTTCAGTGGTGTCTAATGTCCAGTACAGCAGTGCTGATCTAGAAGGTTTAAATGTTGCTATAGAAATGATAAGTGGTAAATATGTACCTTTTTATGTTAGGATAATCTGCATTCTTATTTGCACTACAGAAGTATTCCACCAGCTCTGATATGATATGTTTTGTAGTAGGATACATGTAGTTTTAGCTAATTGCTTTGGATGTTTTTTTCAAAATAATTAAGTCTCTGTTATATATACATTTTACAGAATTAAGATTGGAAAGATCCATGAGAATATTTAATACGCCTTGAATATTTAAAATGATCATGGAAAAGGAACCTGCTGTGATATCACAGGTCTTACAGAGAGAGAGGTGTCTGATGTATAGAACTGCAAAAATCATTGTTTCATCTGAATTAACAGTTTAAAAATAAAATCAGAAAAAAAAGATTAGGTAGGTTGTTACAGTGAAGAGTGATAAAGGCTCTTCTGATAAGAGTGGAGCTGGGTGGAGTGGAGCTGGGTGGAGTGGAGATGGTTAATGTGGAGCTGGGTGGAGTGGGGCTGGGTGGAGTGGGGCAGGGTGGAGTGGAGATGGTTGATGTGGAGCTGGATGGAGTGGGGCTGGGTGGGTGTATATGGGGTTCCATATACACAGTTCTGGCCGTGTAACTCAGGCTGCGGGTCTCAGTTGTAAACTGTAGCTACGTGGTTTGAAGAGGCTGGGAATGTGGAGGCTCAGACGGTAGTGAGGCCCGAGTAAATGCCACAAAGCCTGTTGGGGTGAATGGAAATGGACCCATCTTTGTTGTTGGTGCTTAGTCAGGCTGCAGTATCTGAGCTGGTGAGAGTCTCTGCTCTGATGGCCAGCTTCTCTGCACCCGTCTGTAGATCTTTCCTCAGGTACTGGCTGTTCTCCTCCAGCTCCCTCAGGTTTTGGTGTACCTCCACTCTCATCTCTCTGTTGTTGTAGCAGACAGTACAGTTCTCCTGCCGGATGCCTGCTGGTGTAATAGAGAGTGTAGCTCTCCTGTTGTCTTAGCACAGATCTGATATTTCCAGGTCTTTGTGGACACAGAAATCTGATCTTTTCCAATCAGATTTGAGAAGCATTTGTATGCAAGTCCTAGATCTGATTCATATCCAACTTGTGGCCATGCTTCATGTATGAGAATTACTGCCACAGTTCATTTCTCCATCGTTACCCTCAGTAACGTGGTGAAATTCCACAGAGGAGGAACAGCACAGCATTCATGCGTCTAAAGCCCTGAAACTGTTCACTGACCTAAAGAATCTGAAGAAGTCATTTCACAGTCTTGTTTTGGTGTTGGGGATGCAGGTGTTGTGTGAAAAAGCGCATCAGTATGCACAGGTGTGCAGTTTCGGACGACAGATGTGCTCACGTTACAAACACAGGTCACGTGACGACAGATGTGCTCACGTTACAGACACAGGTCACGTGACGACAGATGTGTTCACGTTACAGACACAGGTCACGTCCAATTATGAATGTGAATCGTCATGATGGGCGAATCTGAGCAGAACATTGAAACTGGTCAATGAGGCTTGTAATGTGAACGCAGTCTAATTTAATTCAGTCGTAATTATCAAGCAAAACCCAGACATTATACATTTGTGCAGTATGGATTTGTTTATTTTGTCTCCTCGTTTGTCTATGATTTGTTTACTCTTGGGAGATGACAAATGGACGTCCTGCCATAGACACTGTGATTAGTCGTGTATGAGAAGCTCAGCTTCCTCCGCTCCTGTGGGTTTTGTGATTCATTAGAGAGGAGAGTGCATGAGAGTCATGTTATGAGAGTCATGTTACGAGAGTCATGTTATGAGAGTCATGTTATGGAGGAAAGGGACTTAAGTTCTTCGATTTTCTTTTATATATTTTTTTGGTTTTTTATGTTTTAAATTTTATTTATGTGTTTAATTTGGCTCTTCAAACCCAGTGCAGATAGTAATGTGTCAGTGGGGACCAACACACACACAGATACATACACACACACACACACACACAGACACACATGCACACACCAATGGCCCAAAATGTTTTGAAGCTCAAACAGAGAAAAATGTTCTTTACTTCTTTGCAGTATGAAGGCGACCGTAGTGCTCTCTCGGGAGTGATGGCTGTGGGCAAGGTTAACTGGTTTAATTACCGGCAGGCCTTCACCGCTGCCGATGGCTGGAGGTCAACTTTAAAAGATAGTTGAGAGACAGAGCAGGAGCCACTGGGAACCTGCAGCTCCCCAGACTCGTAGGAAGTCTGTCTGCCCCTCCACCTCTCGCCAGTTAGTCACAAACGGTGCTCCACCCGCAATCTGCAGGTTATCAGCCAAACTCAGCCTTTAAGTGTTCATCTAACACCCTCTCCTCTGTGTGTGTGTGTGTGTGTTTATGCATTTGTGTGTTTTGACTGTGTGTGTATCCACAGATCTGGGTGCTTTTAGCAGTCGGGCAAGAGGAGGTGTGTCAGTGAGGGAGGGCCAGGGAGTAGTCCTCATGTGCACTCCTCCTCCTCACTCACCAGGTGAGCACCCACACCCACAAATTCACTCTCTCTCACTCACTCTTTCACTTACCCTCTCTCATTCACTCTCTCCCTCTCTGTCTCATTCAGTCTCTCTCACCCTTATTTACTCTCTCACTCGTTCTATCTCACTGTCTCTCATCCACTCTCTCTCTCACTTTCTTTCTCAATTAAAATCAATTAAATTCAAAGCTGCTTTATAAGAACAACAAATATGAACACTTGTATTGCCAAAGCTTTGAAACAAGGTTTAAGAACATAAAAGTGCATTATAATACTCTCTCATTATAATACTCTCTTTATAATACTCTCTCTTTATGATACTCTCTCTTTATGATACTTTCTTATTATAATACTCTCATTTTAATACTCTCTCATTATAATACTCTCTCTTTATAATACTCTCTCTTTATGATACTCTCTCTTTATGATACTCTCTCATTATAATACTCTCACTTTCCAAATCAAATCTATTCAGGGTAAAACTCCTATGTTGACCAAGCAATCAAGTACACGTGAGAACAGTAGAACACATCTGTAGAATACAAATTAATAATCTTTTTTTTTCATTGATAAAAAATAAATAAATAAATAAATGATACATTTAAAAAAATCATTAGTAGAGCATCAGCATGAACCAAAATAAAACCCAGTGAGTTAAACAATAATGGTGAAAATCCTGTTAGATCACAAACAGCCTAAATAATTGTGAGCATCTATTATGGTGGTTTTATGGCGGTTCTCTATATATCGTGCTCATCAGTCTACAGTTTGTGTGTTCTTTGAGTAATGCTTTCAGTTTTTCTGTACCAGTCAATGTGGTGAAGGCAGATATTCTGTTAGTAATTCTGTGCAGGAAGCAATTAATGTTTTGGACATGAAAGAATGAAGGGTCTCAGCGTCTCCTGACAAGAAGTGGGAAGAAACCCAGACCTCTCTGGCCACCCGGCTCCTCGTGTCACTTCCTGTTTCGATGGCCATCTTACGGCCACCCGTTCTGTGTTTCGATATGTCTCCGTTGTTCTTTGATTAGAATAAAGTGATTTGCTGATTTACATTCATGATGAAGTAAGAAGTAACATTTTAGTTTGTTCTGATGTGCATTTTCTCTTCTTTTCCAATACAGGGTGTGATTTGCTGTCGTTTTCCTCAGTCTCTTTCAGAGTAGACGTTCAGCAGGGCTGCACTCGGTTTTTCTTCTTGACTAGTAGATGGAGTGGATTGTTTGGATTTCATTTATTGCTGATAAAGGCTTTGTTTCTATCTCTCTCTCTCTCACTCTCACTTTCTCTCTCTATGTTTCTATCTCTCTCTCTCTCTCACTCTATCCCAGGTCAGTTCACTTCAATTAGATTTACTGTTTTATTGGCAGGACAAGTACAGATACATTTGTATTCCCAATGCTAGAGTTACAGAATTTGGAAAACAGCAATAATATAAGAAACTAAACACTGTGGAAAGAAAGGAACATTGTTACAATGAAACTGTTAAGTGTATTAAACACTGTTGTGTGACGAGAGACAAAATGATCTTTTTATGTAATAGACTGAAATTAAGAAAAGGGTTTTTCATTCACTCGTACCATCTGTCTCTGTCTCTCTCTCTCTGTTTCTCTCTCTCTGTCTCTCTCTCTCTCTGATCACTCTCTCCTTGCATCTCTCGCTTGTCTCCTGGCTGCCTCTAACTATGTCTTAAACAGGGAAAGATGCAGATGAATCAGAACGTAAACAAAAACAGATAAGAACACTGGAGCAGAAAACAAGCAGTGAAGATCAGCAGAGCACAAAGCTCGTAGTGATCCAGTGAACACGAAGGGAGGGAGAGACTACGTTCCATCTGTCCGCTAGGATCCGCGCTTTAATGTTAGCTAACCAACCGGTGGCCATGTTCTCATGAGCTGAGCAGAGCACCAACGTTGTTTTCCTGATTCCCCGCCACAGCGCTGCTTGCTCGATACGTTTGACCTTGCTACGACTCGTGAGTACAAACGAGTGTGTGCCGTTACGGACGTGTTTATGACCAGGATATGAACGGGGTTGGTCAAGCATCTCCCATTTTGATAAATTTTTCTAAATGATATTGCGCAAGTCATCCGTTATCGATATCATTAACGAGTTTTCCGAGGCGAATCACGATCGGCCACGATGTTAACCTCCATTTTGAATGCAAACAGCAGGGGAGCTGTGACTGCTCTCCTGTTCTATATACAGTGGAGTATTTGGTTCAGCCGCCGTAGTTCACATTCAGACCGGCGCGAAATATATCATTTAAGCACCACCCCCCTCCCACCCCCTCAGGTGAAATCGACCATCCCCACTAAATATTTTTTTTTTTACAGTTCGACCAACTGTTTACGATGCTTCGAACCCTTGATGGAGAGTGGAGTGACAGAGTTATCATTAACTGAGGACAGCACCAGAGAGGGAAAAGGAGAGGAAAACCAGCCAGCCTAAACTTATTCTCCCTTCGGGAGCACGAGTCGTAAATCGCGTCCCGTCGTCCGGCCCTTATCCGTGGCTCGCTCTCCCCTGAGATTCATTTGCGGCAGGTGGATTGCGTGGGTGCGGCACAATCCCAGCCTGCCTCCGCTCTCACCACCCCTCCTGATCATCACAATTTATTATTTTATTACCCCACCACTCCGGACAGTAAAGTGGGATTGATTTTTCCGGTTGTCCCGCCCGGACGGCGTGGCCGCCGGGGAACTCGGCAGCGGGCCTGTCCCGCGATGCAAACCCCCCCCAACACACACACACACACACACGCACGCCCCACCGAGAGGGAGTCTTGTTAGAGCGCCACCTCGTCAGGCACCAGCTGAGAACGCTGGCGCAGGTTGCCACTCGCTAAATGGTGAGAAGGGAGCGCTCGCTGGAGAGGGGAGCTGGCTGGCTTTGCTCGTTAAGCCATCCGTCTCCAACCAGTCAATGGCGTGCGGTCCCAGCCGGCCATCACCAGCGGGGACTCAAATTTACCGGATCATTAGAAACGAAAAGTCCCACGCAGACAATTATTTCACGCGGGCTCCAGCAGCGAGGCAGGGCGCTTTTATTTTGCCGTGATCTCGAGTTCACGCAGTAATGTCGTTCTTGAACGGATCAGTGCACACACGAGGTCTGTTTCTGCCCCTCAGCCATGAATCATCCATCCATCCACATCGCAGCTCCGTTCCACTACCGTAATATTCCCATGGGGCGCTTTGCAGCCAGGACCCATAGCTGGCCGACACATTGCCTGTCAGCCTGGTACTCAGACAGCGGTGCTGTGGAATCCTGTCGTGCTCATGATAGACACTTACATCCTTACTCATCCACATCAGCTGGACTTAAACCGCAGAGTTGGCAGGTTTAGTCGTGTCACACAGGTTATGCTGGTTCTCAGGAAAAGAACTGCTGAGTCATTTAAAAGCAGGTAATTTAATTTAATGATTTCCTGCAAGCATTCATTTGATTGTTGTAAAAAGCTGATTTGTAGATAATTAATATTATTTCGAGCCCTCAGCCTGTGGTAAAACTGCCGATACTAATTTTCTATTGGGCTCCTATGGCTTTCCTACAGAGAGGAGTGAGAGGAGTGTGGGAGAGATAGTGGGTGGGGTGGTGGGGTGGGGTGGGGTGGGCTGAGAGAGAATGAGGGGGAGAGAGTGTGAAAGCAAGAGAGAGATTTAGTGAGAAACAGGAAAGAAGGAGTGGAGAAGGTGAAAGAAAGAATGAGAGAGAGAGCGAGAGAGAACTGCAAGAACTTGACATTGAACAAGAGGGGAAATGACACATGATAGTTTGATAATCGATAAACATAACAAACCCATGATAGTTTGATAATCGATAAACATAACAAATTAATTGTTAACCCATTGAGTGTGAATCGTACCCATTTCCCCTCAGGTCAACTACAGAATTGTAGGAAACACAAGGGCACATATTTGGCTTCTAATAAGCTGGAAAACAGTGATTTAGCAATGCGTTTAGCACTACATTGTCTATTAAATGTTTGCCTGTAAGGTTAATTACTATTTGAGGTGATCTGAAAGTGAAGCCCTGGATGGAATTTATTTTAAGACTCATAAATAGACATGGAGGTTAATTTGTCTTTCATTTGCTATAATGGCTTGTAGGAGGGTTCAGCTCCATTAATATGGGAAGATGATTGTAAAAATTAAAGTGGTAAAGTAATTGAAAATAATTTGGAATCACTGAGATGTAAACAGGATATTACTCTCAATTTAGTTGGTCTACCGCTTGCAGAGGGACCAGGATGTAGAAGAGGCAGTTTGTTTTGGAACCTAAGTGCTAAAATACACGTCTTAAACTCCACAGCAGAAAGTCACTGTGACCTCGACTCTCGTTCGTAGTTCTATGAACAAACACAAGGAGTTTAAAATTTGCCTAATTAGTCGGACCGTCGCGGTATCACACGTACGACTCACTGATGTGTTGCTAAATGGATCTGACATCCAAATCTGTCCCAAAGCGTTTCCATGTTAAACCATCATTACCGCTCGCATCTTCTCGTTATTTAAAGGAAATGAAACAATGTTATCAGCTTTTGGGTTTATTTTTTTCTCATCCCTGTCATCAGCCACCCTGGTTGCTGTGTTTCTGAGTCTGCTTGCATGATGGGAATTTATGAACTCTAAATGAACAGCAGCTACTTAAGAAGTTTCAGAGTCACCCTGCTGTGCTGAGGAATCGCACTCAGTACAATAATGAACAGTAATTGTACCTTCAAGATTAGCTGTTAGTGGCATTTCTGATAGTTCCAGGGTATTATGAACAGCATTAGAGGATCACAAAAGCCTCGAGATGAAAACTGTGCACCCCACGACTCACAGTGCTTCACAGTGCTTGGCATTCTACCCAGGCTTCTCTCGCTACACGGGCCTTTTGAATTTTGTTTATGAGATAAATATTCATTGTTTATTCAGGTGACACAGGGCCTTGTGTCTGAAAAATTGAACTGGAATCTCTTAAAAGAGCTGCAGTTTTTTCAGTGATTAATCACCACCCCAAAACGCTGCACCTGGATGGGAGAACACATTTGATATGCAAAAGAAATCAATGGCGTATGAAATTCATACGATAATTATATTGCGAATAAATCGGTCTGGCAGGGGAGAAAAAATAATCATTTAGTCCCTCCAGATGATGGTGCAGGAGATGCCCGCTGTCGCTCCAGCTCTCTGCTCAGTCGCACGGAGCCTCTGACACAAACTGTCGACGGGAACCACGAGATTTTATTTATTGACGTCCAGCTACAAACAAACAAAAAAAAAGCACCCGCTGCTCTGAGCAGGTCTGGGTAACGTCACACGGCTGTGTTGCCATGCAACGCCTTCCTCATAATGAAGCATGTCGTGATAAAGGTACCGGATGCTTCCTCTGGGCACACGCCTCTGTGTGCTGGAGAACCGTTTCTCCCGGGCACACGCCTCTGTGTGCTGGAGAACCGTTTCTCCCGGGCACACGTCTTTGCGTGCTGGAGAACCGTTTCTCCTGGGTACACGCCTCTGCATGTTGGGCAACCGCTTCTGCTTCCATCCGCTGCCGTTTCTCGTGGAGAACTTGAGGTGATCTGGCTTGGACGTTCGCTCACCCAAGTTTTTTCGGGCCGTGGCGGATGGGGAATCTGAAGATGGCTCTCCTCTGAGCGGTCAGGCAGTGGCACGGAATAAACCCGTGGGTGTGGTGGGTCTCTTATTATGTGTTTCCAATCAGGTGTGGGTTTGTACGTCTCTGCTCAGGAATATTTGTGAGGGTTTCCACTGGCAGGGTGTGGTTTCAGCGTTTTCTCTGACATGCTGGTTACTATCCTGTTCACACACTCTTCTTTACTCCATTGTAACCTGTACACAGAATGTTCAAACCTGTAACTGGTGATTAGTTTTTTGTTTCATGTGCAGTACCAGACAGAACTGCCTCAGTACAAGGGTAAGATGGGCGCCATGCACAGGTGTACGGCACCATGTTCGCTGCCTTGTATCTATTAGAGGCGTGAAATGAACAAGCATCACCTGCTTGTCAGTTTGCTGACTGTGGCTGGTGTGTGTGAGGAGGGCCGTGGTGAAGCCGTGCTAACAGCCTTGTCTTTTCTCTTTCTCTGGCTGTATTCTCTCTGCCCCCCTCCCTGTCACCCCACTCCCGCTCACTTTGACCCCACCCCCTCAGAGATCATCTACAGCTGGGTGTTCAACGAGTTCCCTTCGTTTGTGGCGGAGGACAGTCGTCGCTTCATCTCGCAGGAGACGGGCAACCTTTATATCTCCAAGGTGCAGCCTTCAGATGTGGGAAGCTACATCTGCCTCGTGAAGAACACCGTGACCAATGCCAGGGTCCTGAGCCCACCCACACCACTCACGCTCAAAACAGACGGTGAGACAGTCCTCTCTCACACACACACACACACACACACACTCTCACACACACCACAACCCACACTGGACCTCTCACCTGCTCTGGAAAGCCTGGCAGATTGCCAGGGGCGGGACTGAGTGGGCATAACTGATGAATCAATAGAATTAATTTGTGGAGTTTTACGATTATGGAGTTGTTAAGGTGGAGTTGTTAAGGTGGAGTTGTTATGGTGGAGTTGTTATGGTGGAGTTGTTGTTTAAATATAAACCGGATCAAAAGTTTGTCTTAAAGTTGCCAGTGTTCCAGTCTTTTTTGAAAAATGATGTAATTAGATTTCAGCACCACTCAGATCTGTAGGTGATCTGTAGGTGATCTCTCTGTCTGTCTGTCTATACCTCAGATCCTGAGGGATCCGGCGCCAAATCACAAAGCGTCACGAATCCCAGTCGCCGTCCTGAACAGATTAGCACAAGGTGCTTCCTCCCTAGCTTTAGGGCTTCTTTCTCTGTGAACAAATGCATTCTGGCGCGAGTGGCCACCGGGGAAATCATTTCCCCGCATAAAATTAACCGAATCAATGGTCGCATCCGCACCCGTGTTAGGGGTTCTTTTATCGCTCTCCTCACCCCGGGCTGGTCAGGAGGGACCGAGCCCCCCCTGTTGTTTCCTCCTGTCTGACCCACCCGGACGAGCGTCCGCCTTACGTCAGCGAAAGGACGTCCGCACCCGCCGGAGACGCCCGCCCACCGCCGTAGCTGAAGGTCGCGTGTCCTTGTCAGAGTTCCCATCCCCCCACGGTGCGGCTGCTGCCCCACCCCCCCGACTCTCCAAACCCCAACGTCCCCATCGACCCAGTTGATCTGCTAAACCTCACAGCCCAGGGACACATCCGGAATGCTAATCGCATTAGCATGATAACACGGACGTCTCGTTAGCGAAGACGGGAGATGTGAGCCGACGCATGCAGGTAGTGAATGAGTCAAAGAGAGAGAGAGAGAGACAGAGGGAGAGAGAGACAGAAAGACTGAGAGAGATACAAAGAGAGGAAAATAGACCAACAGAGTGACAAAAGGAAAGAGAGAAAAGAGACAAAGAAAAAAGAGAAAGACCAGAAATCCAGGTGGCAGTGTCTGAGCCACAGGTACCAGGTCTCCTCTGAGGGACCTCATGTCAACCTCCTCCTCAAATAGCCACGCGCTTCGTGGGGAGAGACGTGAGTTCAGGGAGAAGCTCGTCACCCGGAACATGAGCAAAGTCTGTACTGGTCCTGCCCACCCAACGTACGCCTTACCCTGTTGGCAGCCCTTTGTGATAGAGGCCTGGCATAAACGCGTGCCTGATGGCTTGGCACTGCTGCTGTACCACTCTGTGCAGCTGGCTCTCCTGTTTTGACCAAAATGCCCACAGCACGCTAGAGGCCACAGAGCATCTCTCCCTGCCCTTTGCTGTCTGAGTGTTCTGAAATTTGACCACCAGGGCAACATTTTTCCTGCTGCATTGGTTTGCAAGGTATTTATTACTGTACAGAATTAAGAGGTTAGGGGAGCTTTTTTTGGTGGGGGTTCTGGATGTCTGAAACCTTCTGGATGTCTGAAAGTAAACACACATAGCAACAGAAAAAAACACCCCGTATTACAATCTTTGAAAAAATAGTATCAACACAAACATTTGTCTAAAAAAAAAAAGTGTAACACTTTACCCAAACGACATTCCAACCTCTGTGGAGCCTTTTGCAATCAATCCTGCCATACTGCAGCCGCAGCTTGTTAAGATCAATTCACTGTGACTGTGAGCACAACCCTTGGAGCAGGTCAGCACAGGACAACAAGGGAAAGGTAACAATCATAGGTAATAACAATACCTACTGGTATAGGTGCAGTGCTGCTTTGGGTTCAAGCCACATGTGGTTTCAATCCCTGCCAGCAGCACCATCTCCAGCTGGAATGCTAATTAGCACGAGGAGACGCTCACTGCAGGACTCCTCCCTCCCTCCGTCCCTGCCTCCCTCCCTCCCAGCGCTAAGACGCTTAATCAAAGGTGCCAAGCTGCATCTGTGCCTGACTGCACCACTGATGGGGGTGTCATGCATCTTCTCTGTGAAGGCAAGCACACCACCCCCCACCCCACCCCCCAGCATGATAGTTTGCTCCAGGAAAACACTCACTGTGAATGTAACCAATTACCTCTCCGGAGAACGTCTGAAGCTCACGGGTCTCGTGATATCATCTCCCCTCGTGTGTCACTCAGGTTTGGTCGCGCTCGGGCAACGTCTGCGTTCTAGAATGGTCTGATAGAGCATTCTGATAGAGCGGTCTGATAGAGCATTCTGATAGAGCGGCCTGATAGAGCAGAGCGGTCTGATAGAGCATTCCCTGTTTTTCGTTTGGTTCGGACCAAGAACATGTCACATGGAAACAGCATGGTACTCTCTTCACACAGAGTGTACCATCATCAAACCCCACGCTTCATGTTTCACATTCTAGATTTAGTAGGGGGAGTGAGCCTGTCACCTATCGAGGTGGCACCAACCTCTGACCGCTCAGCCACAAAAGATGATGGAGGCCTCCACCAACACTATCTCTGATGATGCCTCATTGCCTCATGATGGAGGCCTCCACCAACACTATCTCTGTGTGCTCTTTAAAGTTATGTGGGGAAGGTTCTCGTCATTATGCACTCAGGCTGGAGGGCGGGAATATGTTATGTATGCAAATGCTGAAATGTCCACAGAATGCACTATACATCTGGAAAAGACAAGCTTCTATATTTGTTGACTACTGTAGATGTTGTTGTAAATTGTTACTCAGTGAATTTATTTGATCTGATGGGAAAGCCGTAGTCAAGTACACATTTGTCTAGTTTGACCAGAGAAAATGATCATGGCCACTCTCAGTTCTAAGGACTCCGTTTCCCAGCATGCCCTGCACACTTTTTATGGTTGACAATTTCATATTTGATGTTTTCATATTTGATCTTTGTTTTTGCTCTGTTTATTCAGTGGTGTTGAATACCTTTGTACAGTTTCGGTCTTTGACTCTTTTACTTTCGATGTTCATATTATTTTGGCAGACAGTGCGTTTGGTCTTTTCTTCCTGCATTTGATTTTTTATTATTAAAGGCTGTTGCATTTTCTTACCTCCTTATTAAAGGCTGTTACGTTCTCTTACCTAACAGTTTTTTTTTTCGACTCCTTACACTGAACATTCCAAAACACCACCGAATTTCTCTGCCATCATGTTTTCTCACGAAGGTGGAGAAAAAAATCTCCCAGCCTTGTTCCAGTTTGTGTTTTTCAGTAAAAGTATTTTGGTTCAGTTTAATCATTAGAAAATAGATGTGAAGCCCAGCAAAGAGGTAATGGGTTTTTTCATCAGCTGCTGGATTTAAAAGCTTTGAGCTGTTGATGGATGCCTGGACTTTCATCAGGTAATTGTTCTGCATGGCACAACAAAAGAAAAGGAAAATTGCTCTGCACCACACCGTCCTGTTTCAGCCTAATAAATGGATTAAATTGTGATTTGAAAATAGGCTTTGTAACACTGGTGCACCCTGTGTCTGCTTCAGCCCAGCCCTGTTTTATTCCTATCAATTTCAGCCCCTCCAGACATTAAATATGATATGGGCAGAATATGTGTCCGCAAAGAGCGGTAAAATATTGTAAATTCATTATACACGGAGGGTTGCTTTGAAGCCATAAATGTGTAACAAGCAAGGAGATCGAGATTGAAATTGAAAGGGGGTTCAGGAAATGGGGGGGGGAGTGGGGGGGCAGTAGTTTCCCTCTGTCTCACACACACACTACACCTGAGCACTGACATTCCCTTATTCCCCCTTCAGAAGTTCCTGAATTTCCAGCTGAGCTCGTCCACAACAGTCAAACACTGCATGCTTCTCACCTGCACGGCACCTGGCCGAACTACACATCAGCTGATAGGTGCCCACTGTGGGTTGGCCACGCCCACTGTTGGCTGGTCACGCCCACTGTGGGTTGGCCACGCCTTCCCAAACTCTGACTGACAGACCTAACGGCATTGTTCTCAGAAGGAGAACATTCTCTCGTGTAAAATTCGTACTTTTATTTTCCTCCTTAATAAGACTAATTAGGCGTTCCTGGGAATGGCGGTATTCCCATTCTTCACGTGTATCCTTCACGTGGTTCCCTGGCATCCCACATGAGTATTTGAAAGGGAGTATGAGCTCTGGATAAACACAGAGCAGCAGCTGAGACGCCACCAGGCTCAGGGGCAGTCACTGCTCATCTCTGACTGCCATCGTTTTGCGTCATGTTCCGTTCGTCTTGTTGTCGTGGTCATCGTTGTTACTGCTGCTGTTGTTCTTAGAGCAGACGTTCAATTTCTTCTGGCCTACAATCTCTGTGTGATTCCTTTAGACTAGCAGGCCTACAGCGCAGCTCAGTAAGGGGAAGATGTGCTTGCCTTAAACCAAGCTGTGGTAACTACCACAGCACAGATGCTGACTATTACTGCTAACCAAAGAAGAAATATTTAAAGTACATAAGTTTTTGGTCATACTTTGGTTGAACTGTGTGTGTGCACCACATAACTTCCCTCCATACCATATGACCTTTTAATTAGCACTAACGCGCAACACTTTGTAAATCGTGTGTTGACTGTCGCAGAGAGAACTTGGTACCTCGCGCTAATCTCACGACGTGTCTGCACTAGCAGGGAGAAGGACCTCTGGCCTGCTCTATCTGGGACACACAGCATGACACTTAATTAATGAGGCAGGTGTTGCTGGGAGCGTGGGGGCGGGTCCTAGGATAGCGTGTGGAAGGAGATGAGCAGAACAGGGGAGTAATGTGGAAGTCATGTGCACAGGAATCTGGTGATTTGGCACCTGCTGCTCCAAACACAGAGGCAGCAGAGAACCTTCAGCCAGAAGGGAAGGCCAGCTGTACTTCAGGTGGTCATCATGGAGCTGAAGGGCTCAGTAAAGACCCCCCTGTCATTTTGGATGCGTTACTATGGGAGGTGGGGGGTGCTGTCACCCAGCCGACACAGTAGAGTGGGAAGCGGCACTGGTCTGTGATCAGGGCAGTCCATGGGGTGCTCAAGACCACTGGTCTGTGATCAGTCCCTGGGAGACTCAAGAGCAGCATGCTAAAGTGCCTCTTCATGCATCCGTTGCCTTGCTTTGATCTTCAGGATCCTCACAGAAACGAGAGGAGGGAAACATACTGCAGGGGTGTTTATGTGTGTGCTCCGCATCTGTCCAACCTCATTTATCTCTTTTGTGTGTGTATGTGTGTGTGTGCATTTAGGTGTAATGGGAGAATACGAGCCCAAAATCGAGGTGCATTTCCCGCCGACGGTCCTGGCTGCTAAAGGAGTGACAGTACGACTGGAATGTTTTGCCCTCGGAAAGTAAGCCACACTCATGGTATTCCTTGTGGTATTCCATCAGTTCCCTCCCAATCCCCTCAGGTCCCTCCCAATCCTCCCTCGACTCTCTCTCGGTTCTCTCTTAGTCTTGTCTGCCAGTCTCTCCGCCTGTTTCAAGGTGACACCCTGCCAGACACATGCAGCGTACAGCACTGAGCTTAGATGAACTGTGACACCCACCCTCTGCATTAACGCTCGTACCTGCAACCCATGTATTCTGAGCTTTTTCCAGGAGGCCTGGGTTACGCCTCCCGAGGTAAAACGATACCAAGAGAAGGACTGTTTTTGCATGAGCTGGTCCTGATGTTTCTGATGTTAAACGAGAATCAAGAATTATTGAACCATGTGCCGCAATTGATACACACCAGAAGAGATATTTCTCTTATTGGGTTATTAACAGTGCTGGACTCCTGCCCAGGCAAGCAATATATTCTACTAAAGTTGCGCAGTGTAAAAAGAACAGAGTGAGTAAGTAAGAGAGAGAGAAGATAGAAAGGGTTAGAGAGAGAGAGATGTAGACAGTGAGAGATAGAGAGAGAAGAGAGTGAGAGATAGAGAGAGAGAATAGATGGAAGACAGTGAGGGATAGAGAGAGAGAGAGAGAGAGAGATGGGGTAAACAGAGAGAGGCCATTGCTCAGCAGGCTGTGCACAATGCTTTTAATCTCCATTATGCCCCCGTTTGGCCACCGATCCCTCAATGACAGACTGAGGCTGGTCAGTGCGAGCCAGCGGCCAGGGACGAGGGGCGAAGACTGTTTAAAAGCCTGCGGCCTGTTCACCGCAAAGGGCCACCTCTGCCTGGGGCCGTCCCCGGCTGGGTGTCACACCCTGGGGTCGCGTCTTGCGCCCTGCGTCACCAGCAGCGGGTCTGAAACGCTGAAAGCACCCTTTATGAATCCACTCTGGCCCGGTAAACCCCCTTTATGAATCCACTCTGGCCCGGTAAACCCCCTTTATGAATCCACTCTGGCCCGGTAAACCCCCTTTATGAATCCACTCTGGCCCGGTAAACCCCC
>JAOXYF010000027.1:9588505-9602922 GCA_028565775.1 Sternarchorhynchus goeldii | reverse complement strand
CACTCCTCTATTCACACACACTTCTCCAATCCCACACACTCCTCTAATCACACACACTTCTCCAATCCCACACACTCTTCTAATCCCACACACTCCTCCAATCCCACACACTCTTCTAATCCCACACACTCCTCTAATCCCACACACTCCTCTAATCACACACACTCCTCTAATCCCACACACTCCTCTATTCACACACACTCCTCTATTCACACACACTTCTCCAATCCCACACACTCCTCTAATCACACACACTTCTCCAATCCCACACACTCCTCCAATCCCACACACTCCTCTAATCCCACACACTCCTCTATTCACACACACTCCTCTAATCACACATACTCCTCTAATCCCACACACTCCTCTAATCACACACACTCCTCTATTCCACACACTCCTCTAATCACACACACTCCTCTATCCAACACACTCCTCTAATCACACACTCTCACAGACTTGTCCGCTGGGAATGCAAACACCCGAGCTAAACTTCGTCTTGTCGCGTTGGAGCCAGAAGAGTTGCTGGCTGACGAATCCCGACGAAATGCCTTGCAGACCTTCTTCAACTAACCGTTGAATGTGGTCCTCCGTACACAGTGTCCCCCCTTCCTCAGGGGAGGTGATCTTAACCTTCACTCATCCGTTTTCTGTTGTTCTGCTGAAGACACACGACAAGGTACCAGCTGGACACCGTGCTGTCGGTCTGCTGACCGTAAAACAAAATGGTAACCCAATGGTTTGAAGGAGTCATGTCTGCAGGACGTTCTCCTTTAAGACAAAATCTGTTATAGTCCATCCTTACCTCGTCTGCCTAACACAGATGGAGAGAAAACTCTCCTTGTGAATGCATATCTAGATCATTCCATCTTTGCAATATTCACACTCCAAACTGTAGTGAACATTGTACAGTAGGCATGCCATGTGTAATTACAATCGCAAAATCAAAACCAGAAAATATTTCAAATATGTGTAAAAATGGACTAGCAGCCCCGTTCCTAACCCCGCAGTCCTGTCTGTCCTCGGCACGGTCCCCGTGGAGCCGGGTTCCCGAGGTACGGTCCCCCTGCAGCCGGGTTCCCGAGGTACGGTCCCCCTGGAGCCGGGTTCCCGAGGTACGGTCCCCCTGGAGCCGGGTTCCCGAGGTACGGTCCCCCTGCAGCCGGGTTCCCGAGCGAGGTACGGTCCCCCTGCAGCCGGGTTCCCGAGGGTTTTCTTTGCTGCATTGTGAGAGATCACTCAAAAACTACTGCATTGTTTAAAAAAGGGATCAAAGAGATAGGTTGTAAGTACTAGTATCCTGCTTGAAAACTCTGAAAAAATCTTTTTTTTTTTTTTTGACATTACGGATTTTTAACCTGTCATGATATGATAAATCAAACACTTTTTTTTCTGTCACCAACTTGGTTCGGTCACCTGAAGGCAGACTGATAAATGGTATGTACTTGTTTCTTTCAAAACTCTCCTATTCGCTTTACCGTCAGACTCAGGGATTTGTCAGGATTGTCTTGTTCAGTTTGATGATGCTTTGCTGTGCTAAAGTCCTGGCTGTCCTGACGTTGAAGCGGAATAAGTCTCAATGTACAACGTTCTTGTGTCGATCTGCTCTAGTCTGAGAGTCTGGAGGAGTCTGGTAAGTCTTGGTTGTCAAGGTTACCACCAATAGGGAAAGCACAGTGGTTTAGTCTTACGCTGACATAAAAAAACAGGTCTGACAGGTCTGGGTTCAGTTTGATGATGTGGAATGATAAAGGTCCGTTTGAAGACGTGAGTTCGGATCGGCCGTGACTGCAACGTGTGATACCTCCACGTGTGCCGCCACCTTCATGACTTCAACAGACGCTCTTTGAGCTCAGTGCCATCAGTGTGTAAGCAGAGAATTCACAGCAGCTTAGAAGTCTGATCTGTAAATTCTTCCAGGTTTACCAGACGTGAGAGAACCTTAATTGAACTTTGGTGCAAAGTTTTCGTCTGCAAATAACCACAACACAAAAGATCTTAAGAAATATTTTTAATGTTGCCCCAAGATCCGGAGCACGTGACCGGAGAGATGGAGTCTGCGATGGCTGTGGAGCTCAACCCATGGGTGGAGTACGAGTTTCGGGTGGTGGCCACGAATGCAATCGGCACAGGAGACCCCAGCAATCCATCCAGGGCTGTGCGAACGAAAGAAGCAGGTGCTGGTCTTTTTATATATCATGAAACTTGTATATTCATAAAGAATAGAGAATGTTATGGAATGACAATTTCCTGTATTTCTGTTTGCGGATGTGATTTGTTTACAGGATTAAATACAAAAATTACAGGATTAAATAGATTCCATGAGAACACTAGGACAAACGTGACTGTACTGATAAGAAACTCATCCAGAAGCAGATGCAGCCGTTGAACTGTGTGCATGTTGATCTAAACACCCTCCAACCTAACAAAACAGTCCCCACTTCCAGTGTTTATATACCCCTCCCCCGGGAACGTGTAGCTACGCATCTTAAATGGGACTGTGCCACATTTATACAGTGGCCTCTGAGCTGCCTGCATTCCCCGCGTGACCCTGTTCTATTTTAATTCGAGGAGAAAGTCCAAAATAAGCCGCTCACATGAATTTAAACGAGCGTGGTGCTTGAGCTGCGGTAGCCGGGCACCCGTGCCCGCAGGCCAGGAAGCTGCAGAATGATCTATTTATGGAGAACAAAAACGTTGTCCTCACCGCTATTTTGTGCGCGGGTTTGCTAACACGGAGCAGGGTTAGGGTTAGGGTTTGGGTTAGGGTTTGCTAACACGGGGCGGGGTTAGGGTTAGGGTTTGCTAACACGGAGCGGGGTTAGGGTTTGGGTTAGGGTTAGGGTTTGCTAACACGGAGCGGGGTTAGGGTTAGGGTTAGGGTTTGCTAACATGGGGCGGGGTTAGGGTTAGGGTTTGGGTTAGGGTTAGGGTTTGCTAACACGGAGCGGGCTGGAGCAGCGCCGCTCAAAAGCACAAAACAAATGACGCTCCACCCAGACTCCAGTCTGCACTCAGCACGGATACACAGGCTTGATCAAGTATCTGGATCTCTGTCGAGCATCGTTTGCTGTATATTGTCATATATATTTTTGTTCTGTATAAATTATTGCTTTCTCGCCTTGATTCTTCAAGGTCAGCATTTTTGTTTATTTTGTTTTGTTTTGTTTGGTTTGGTTTTTTTTGCTGCCCATGTTTCGTTTATCCTGAACCACCTGTCAGATGCTCTTTGGTTGAGCGTTCGTTTCATAAGAAACACAGGCTGGCAGATTGTGTTTACTAAGCAAACCAGAGATTCGGTTTTGAAAGGAGACAGCAGCTGAGTTGCACGTGGGTGTACCTCACTGTGTCTCCTGCCAACAAGATATTAATTAGTCAAAAGTAAACAATGGACTCATCAGAGCCTACATACCACTCGTGGAGCTGCAAGCCTCATAATTAGTCACGGTGAAAGTGAATTTCCTGTCATGAAAAGGAACGGCGTAGACGTCTCCATGATGATACAAAAACAACTGCATTATTATGATAGACAATGCACAAAGAATGAAAACAGCTGGTTAGCTTGTAAGACTTCAGTCCTCTATTCTCATGCCCATGTCAAAAGAACGTTTGTCTGCCTGAAATCCAAAATGAGGCGCTTTGTTATAATAGCGCTTTGAGTTTGTGGTTGGTTTGGTGTGTTTTTTTTACGCAGTTCCATCGGTAGCACCAGCCAACGTGAGCGGAGGGAACGGGCGGAGACATGAGCTCGTGATTTCCTGGGAGGTAAGTGGCAGGCCGTCGATCCAAGCCACACTCTCCTTCGACGTGCAGCCACGCTACGCTGCCGAGCATGCTGGGAAAGACCCGCTGCTCCCGTCCAATCATAGCCGACTTCTGCGGTTGGGACTCGAGCCAAACCTAATGGCCAAACCTCTGCTGTTACAACCTCAAATGATCACTGTCACTCCAACCTTGGAAAGGACAGTGTGGCAATGTTTCAAAGACTGTGGTGGAGATCAGATTTTTTACAAAGATTAAAAAGCTTTGGCCTGCAATACAGGTTAATTCCAATGTTCAAATTTGAAGCGATCTCCAGCTTATTCGTCAGACACTTGTGGAATGACGTGATGTCTTCCTCTTTGCCAGAGATGTTTTTGAAAGGTTCGTACTGCTGCATAAATCACACCTGATGCCACACGAGAGACACGTGCACAATAATTAACCTTCGGACTGGAAGCAGCTTCAACCATAATTGCGTGGATGTGTTTAGAACATCTGTTGGTAATTTCAGCCTGTACAATTTCTGGACAAATTTTTAATCAATCTACCACCCATGTTACTGGGATATTAGAAGAAAACACCTCTGGAAAAAAGCACTGCCATAGGGGATAGTGTAGTTCAGGTGGAAGTGTTAAAAGCTCACTGGAGCTCAAGGATCCCAATCAAGGACAGCCAGAAGTGATTCGTCAGGGAAGAAAGAACAGATGTGGACCTGTGAATGATGGCCATCCTTGCAATTATCAAATATGCAGGCCCCAACTGTTACCAACCAAATAACCTTCACAGGACGGGAACTACACCTCCGCGAGAGATAACAGAGGATGGCGCTCATTCCAGATGGAGTGGGATGCTCTTCGGTTCCTTTAGTTCCTAGCGTTTACAAACCCCTGGAGAATCGTATCACTGGGAGTGCAGCATAACCATTATTTTCATTTTTTATGCAGAAGCAGGTGGGTTGTAACGGGGCTGTCGGGCCGTTGCCACGGTCACCGAGCTCCACGCCAGGGGGTGGGGTTCACAGTAAACAAGGCTCGAGGCCTCTCACGTAGGCCGACCGTACGAGTTTCGCTCCGCGGAATGTGATCTGTGGCAGCTGCACGAGGCACTGAATGTGTTATCGGCTCGTTGGGTTGGAAAGCGAGTTACTTTCACATATGACAGCACTGCGTAGGATCTGCGCTGTTGGTTTCAGGCTGTTGTATGTTTTATTAGGTGTGTTCACATGTAGATTTATATACCTCAGGAAAAATGCTTCTACCCAAAGGTTGTAGCAGTGGACCTCTCTCTCTCTCTCCCTCTCTCACTCTCTCCCTCTCTCTCTCTCTCACACTCTCTCTCTCTCTCTCTCTCCCTCTCTCACACTCTCTCTCTCTCTCTCTCTCTCTCTCAATCTCCAGCAGTAGTGTGTGTCCTCTGCCTGTCACTAGACCTCCTCTCCTGCAGGGTGCACTTGGGCCAAACACAGTGTTATTTTCTCTATTTGCTTAGCCGCTCGCAAAATGGCATTTTAAGGCTATGGCATTTAGAACAGTAAATCATCCATCGATGAGTCTGAGTGATAATGGAGTCCTTCCACACTCAGTGCTAGCACTCCTGCACATTACCATGCAGTCGTTACCTTTACAATCTCCGCATTTGATGCGTTCTTAGATACTATCAGGACGGGTGGATCAGCTCCACGTCTCTGATTAGTGCTATGAAATGGTGCGGTGGTGGGAGGGAGCGGGGACAGCACAGGGGAGGGGCTAAGAGGGCAGCGGTGGGGGCGGTTTGGTGGAGGACGGTGGTGGGTTTCCGTGTCGGCGTGCTTGTTGGAGATCGTTTGGGCAGAGCCAGACATATTAAGCAGGATGAATGACTGAACAGCCCTGGCCAGTCTCCCTCATTAACAGCTGTGGAGAGAGTGAGAATTTTCCCAGATCACCGGCCTCTCTCTTCCTCTTCCAGCTCTTTAAATACACACGTTTCTTTCCTCTCTGAGGGTGGAAATGATTTCTCCGCGTTGATTTTAGATGCGCACCTCCGTCGGGCGGCCGGCCAGCCACGGAGGTGTCGGCATGGGAGAAAGCTGATTCGCTCTGGAACGGCGCTGGAGTGAGTTAATTAGGCTGGCATGGCGAGATGCCCGTCAGAGCGTAGCTCCAAGCCGGTCCCAGCGGCCCCTCGCCAGGCCCCCACGCACGGGAGCCTCGTTCAGCGGTTCTCTTCTGGTCCTCGATTATTCCAAAACGTGTGCAAATCACTCACATTACTACACAGCAGACAGATGCCCTGCCAAGAGGGGGGGTGTCAGAGGGAGAGACAGGTGTTTATTCATTTATTAAATTTTCCCAATATTTAATTCTCCTAGCTCTCATTTTAATTAAATGTCTATCTCCCCTTATATATTGCAGTCAGTTCTGTTGAATGCCTAACACAGGCTGGAGACCTGGTGTTACCTGTTTAGGAATCCATCAGACAAGCAACCAAACCTGTTTGCAGAGAAGGTTTGGGCAACATTTAATAACCACATATTTAGATTCATCAGTTTGAATGGCCCAAAGACATCTGTGCTAATTGCTCAAATCTCTTTTAGCATGCAGCTTTTATTGTAATGAGGAGAGAGAGGTTGTGAAAGGTTGTTACCATGGTGTTGAATTTGTACCTTGGCCATTGTTCTACCATAATCACAGGGATGGGCAGGTGTTCTAGTTTAAATGCTCTGACTTGTGGGTAATCGTGGTTTCCAGCAGCGGCGGACCTGTGGTTAAAATAAAGCACTTTCCCCTCGTCCAGTCAAATCACGTCATCGATTCCAAGGACTGATTCCATTACATTGCAACCAACAATAGAACGGCTGGGATTTAAGCACCTTTTTGTTATTCGAACGGCACTGCCGACCCCTGCAGTACATTCACATATTGAGTTACCAGTGTATTTAATTGATATGTTCATGCTTATCCATGAAGGAGCTTGACATCCGCAAGTGATTTGTTTCATTACAGCTGAAAATCTGCACAGTCCACCGGGGACTTTGTGACATTTTGATACGATTCCATGCCGTTAACTGTGTTCTTTCCAGCACCAGTATAACAAAAGCAGGTTATTTACCTGGAGACATGCAGATCGGAGCGCATTTATCCAGGCGTGTTTTAAAGCCTCCGTTTGGTGCTGAACGTTGCTGAATGTTAGTCTGCACACAAACACCAAGAGAATCTGACCGTAGCTGGCATGCCCAGTGCTGTTCTCTTTAGGGACCAGTGATTATACTGGATGCCAGTGCCATGTAAGACTCATTTAATTGGGTTGTAATGCACACCAAGATCTGAAAATGTACTACACGGAATGTTTTAGGCATTTAAGCAAATTGTGTTATGTGTGTGGAATCCATCTTGAAATCCACAGTAAACATCATTTACTTCATTGTTTACTCATTTCCCAGCTTTAGCAGGACTGGACTTTCCTAAAACACACACCAACAGAGCAGAGAAACTGGTACAAAATCGTTCATATTTTGTAGGTGAGACTTATTGCTTTACTTTAAATTGACCCAGACAAGTCCAGAGGGAAGTCAGTTTTGGCCCACAGTCAAATATGGATAAATAAGGGTTGTTGATAAATGTTTCCCCCAGTGTTTAGCACACGGCTGCTGAATGTATAGTTTTTCTGCCTTCATTTTATCAGTCTCAGCTGGTTTCTTATTGCTGAAGTCGTTTTCCAATTTCATGTGCCTCTTCAACACAGGCGCCTTCATCAGCCACCTGAAAACCCACACCATTTTTTTTTCTCTTTAAACCTGTAACCAATCTGCTGCCGTAGCCACACCCACTTGCTTGACTGACAGCTCTTTAACCCCACCCAGCCAGTTTCCGAGGAGTTCCAGAACGGAGAGGGCTTCGGCTACATCGTAGCGTTCCGGGCCAACGGAACGCGCGGTTGGAAGGAGAAGATGGTGACATCGGCGGATTCCACCACCTACAAGTACAGGGACGAAACATTCCCCCCCCTCACGCCGTTCGAGGTGAAGGTTGGGGTGTACAACAACAAGGGAGACGGTCCCTTCAGTAAAGTAGTGACTGTCTTCTCCGCCGAGGGAGGTAAGCACTCCGCTGACCTCTTTTAGGTATCAGGAGAAATCAGCAGTGGAGACACGTTTGAGCGACCTGCCCGAGTCGCAGGGATGTTCTCCCATCCTCCGAGCGCTGACGCCCCTTTCTAAAATGTCCTTTAAATAAGCAGCGTTATCACACGTTAATGAAAACACCAGTGCGTCTGTTGGGTCTGGAGCAGGTCGTGTCGTTTGGAAGGTTCATGCTTTTTTATCATTGTTTGTCTCACTGTTTTTTCTGTTACTGAAGGAAGGACCTGAATGAAACTTCCTTAAGTGCTACATAGATGAACTGGGCTTAAAGCTAATATTTTAATGTTAGGAAAAAGATAAAAGAAGCTCATTTTTGCAAGTGCTGGTTATCGCATAATTACTGCATAAGTAGTTAATGTGATAATATTGGAGAGTCTGATTTGCATTTCAAACTCAGTAGTAAATGCAAAGTGAGGCAGTTGGCTGCAGTTGGCAGCCCATGCTTGTGGGGGGGGACAGTGTGAGTGTTGAGGAGTGAGGGATGTGCAGTGTGAGTGTTGAGGAGTGAGGGATGTGCAGTGTGAGTGTTGAGGAGTGAGGGATGCAGTGTGAGTGTTGAGGAGTGAGGGATGTGCAGTGTGAGTGTTGAGGAGTGAGGGATGTGCAGTGTGAGTGTTGTGGAGTGAGGGATGCAGTGTGAGTGTTGAGGAGTGAGGGATGCAGTGTGAGTGTTGAGGAGTGAGGGATGCTGGCCAGTCTGCTGCGTCTCCCTGGGTTGGTTAAAATGCTGCTGCTTTTGGTCACAGAGCCACGGGAAGCTCCCACCGAGGTGAACCCTACGGCCTTGTCCTCCTCTGAGATCAAGGTTAGGTGGAAGGAGCCCAGCCCTGGCCCTGGAAGACCACAGGGGTATGAGGTGAGAGAGAGACAGACAGATAGAGAGACAGGAGAATGAATGAATGAATGAATGAATGGTCAGAGGAACATTGCAAGAGTGTGTGAATAGTCCTCTGCTTTTGCATGTGCTACTGTACCTTACATTTAGTCTATAGGGTTTGAAGAATTCTTTATGCTTGCCTCTCAATACCTTTTCACAAGTCAGCTTTTGTGTGATGTGAATTTTAAAAAAGGTTATTGTGTAAAAGGTGTCTGCACTATTGTGTCCTCAGGAGAGGAATTATCACGTTTCATCACTGGAGGATATTACACACTCATCTATTACACTATTCATGCAAAATGCAAGGCAGATATTTAAACCCAATGATACAGAATTAGATCAAAGTGGCACACTCTCTTTTCTGATTCAGCAAGGCCCAGTATTGCTCCTACATCCTTCCCTCCATCTCTCCCTCCATCCCTCCCTCCATACCTCCCTTCATCTCTCCCTTCATCGCTCCATCTCCCAGAATGAGAGCAGTCCTGAGAGAGTGACGCGGTTGGTGTCTCCACAGGTGAGCTTCTGGAAGGCCTCAGAGCAGGAGGAGCTCGGCAAGAAGACGAGGACGGTGGGGAATGAGACCACTGTCCTACTGTCTGGCCTGGAGGGCAACACGGCCTACCTGATCGCCGTGAGGGGCTTTAATAGTATTGGCCAGAGCCCATCCAGTGACCCTGTCCAAGCTATCACTCGGAAGAACCGTGAGTGACCCCCACACCGGGCCCTGAGTCCCCCCACACCGGGCCCTGAGTCCCCCCACACCGGGCCCTGAGTCCCCCCACACCGGGCCCTGAGTCCCCCACACCGGGCCCTGAGTCCCTCCACACCTTATCAGATCCATAAAACTCCATCGTAACCATATGCACCACGCAAAATGTGAGACAAGGTATTTAATTTCTATTCATATAGTTACCATGGCGATAATTAGTGCACACTGTCAACTTCCCACTGCGCTAAATTCTCCTGTGCTGTAGGTGAAAGCAAGTCGATATGTAAATGAGGTCATATATATTAATGACTCTGATGACTCACATTGGCCGTTCGTGACACCGGTTATGTAACACTTCCAGTTACGTAAAACTGTAACGCATGTAAACTGTAACCGTGACAGGAAGTGCAGAGTTGATGACTTCAGTACTTCTAAATCACTTCACAGCTGCAGAATTGTATCTGTGTATAGCTCTTCCTCTGTTGAACATGTATTTCTTATGGCAAAAGTTTCTGAGATCCTTCCCCTTTGTGTTCTGCTTCTCCAAAGGTTGCCATGGTGCTCACTCCAAACACACCAAAAATGGGTCTTTCAAATAAATTTGTTAGTTGGCTAAATGGGTGTGTGAGCTGAATTTTGTTGATGACACACATGAGTGACCAAACATTGTTAGAGAGAAGATCACCCAATCACATCTTCTCGCCGGGTCGTTTAACACCAGACATATTCGGAGGGGTTTTTTTTATGGAATTCGTAACACTGTATGTAAACGAGGACAAAATGCACCGATGCCATCTATCACACAGACTCTTGTATATAAACACTCGCGGTCCACATTCATGAATGAGGAATCGTGTTAGTGTTGCGCTGTTTGCTGTTAACGACACATTAAATCTGGTGCTAGGTTATATGAGTTTGGCCCAATGTCTCCAGAGTTCGGCGATGCGTGCAGAGCTGTGAGTGTTTTATTCTCTCCGCCTGCAGCTCCCAGCCGTCCACCAGGTAACGTGATGTGGATTCAGGAAGGGAACAATGTGTCTTTATCCTGGGATCCAGTGAGGGCGATGGACAATGAATCAGATGTTATTGGGTACAAGGTGAGATGGACACACCAGTGTTGTCCAGCTGTGTCCATGCAACGCTGGCAGAAGTGAAGCTGTGTCTGGTGTGTGTTTGCATGCATGAGAGTTTTTGCTTGTTGTGTGTGTGTGTGTATGACCATGTGTGTCTGTGTGAGTCCCGTGTGTGTCTGTTTAAGTGTGTGTGTGTGTGCGTGTGTGTGCATGCACATGCAGGCCCTCACACTGTTTCTACATCCAGCCTGTTCTCATGACAGGTTGTATTGCGTCAGGAGGGGCGTGGTCACAGCCAGGTGATGAGGACGCCCAACTCAGCCGCCGTTCTCGCGCTCCCTGAAGGCGGCACGTACATCATCGAGGTGCGCGCGGTTAGCGAGGGCGGCGAGGGAGCTGCCAGCTCGCAAATACGAGTGCTTACCTCCTCAGGTGCTCTCCTCGCACGTCACCGTGACAACACAAACCCCACCCCTCCCCTCCCCCTTCCATCTGAGTTAGTTCAGCTGTCACTGGTTTGACTTTAGTCTAATGCCTCTTTCATTAGCTTCACTCTGCACACTTTTACCACTGCACAGCCAATTAAAGGTCCCTCCACGTTCGAGCAACCAGATAAAGTCTACAGTTGCTATCATTCGAACAGGAGAATTAGCAAATCATGTTGAATACAAAGAAAACAGTAGCAGTTTACAGTCTGTTTAACAGGGAGAGACATATGATCCAGCAGTAAGAACATGAAAGAACATTGACAATGCAAACATGAATCATTTAGCTCTTACCCTGATGTTAGAGTGTCTGCACGGTTCTAAAGTGTAACTCTCTCCCCAGGTGTCCGAGCTAAGAGTGGGCAGAATACTGGTCACAGACTCTCCTTGGGCTTAGCATGGACTCCCGTACTTCTGGTCCTGATGGTGCCTTCAGCTCCCTGGTGAGGCTACTGAGCTATGCCCCTCCAGCTCCACGCCCTATTAACCCCCACCCGACCCCCCTAAATGGAGGGAATGGACTCTCCCTACATCACACAGACTGCCTATGCCAGACTGAACCATCTAGAGGACCTAGGGGCCAGCCAATGGGGAAGAGGTTATTTTCCCAACTTGGACTGATTTAAAACCATGCTCATCTCTTCAGTTATTTCCTTAATTTTTTTTCTGGGTAACTGATTTTATTTGAGTTCCCTTTTGAGTATTGTTGTACTTTTGTGCTGAACAGTGTGCAGAAGACGTCCTGATAATATGGAACTTCTGAACCCTGCAAACCGCTCTTTTCTTCGTTCGTTCTTTTTTTTCCAAACATGGCTGTGTACCAGCACACCCAAAGCTCCTGGACGAGCGAGGAGCGAAGAACACTAATGTCTCTACACCACCCACTCTTCTCCACCCTTCTCCGCCACCTCCATCATCCCTTGGCTGCCCAGTGATCGACGCAGTAAGAGCTTCAGTCTAGATAAGTGCATTGTTTTCTTATTCACACATGGAGCGTGAGAGAGAGAGACGCAGGAGAAGAGGAAGAGGATGAAAAATGTTTTTTTATAGTTCTGAGAGTCTTACTAATTCCAGACTTCCTTTTTGTATCCCATGCTACCTTTAGGAAAATAACACGTGTGAAAAAGTGGTGTGTCTCGGTCAGCAGCTGCATCAGAACGATCTTTTTTAATCTTTTATTTTTTGTGTTGTATATTTGTTTGTTTTGAATCGTGTTATTTTGAAGGTGGGCGTTGCCGTGACGCCCACGCAAGGCTGCTGGAGCTCTGTGTAGGCGTAGTAGGGTGTAGTAGGGTGTAGTCTAGAGAGGTGGGGCTCCACTGTAGTGCCCAATCACATCGTTAGACAAAGACCAATCTGTGATGAGTCATGGTGACAGCTGAAATAAACGTTCTGTATATTTTTTAAAAGGCTCTGCTCTCTTTCTTCTGTATCAGGGGGAGGAGGGGGGAGGAGCCTGGGCTCGACTGGTTTTGGGAATCTGTTTCTCTGATCTCTGACATTTATTGATTGATGTTCTTGAATTCCAGGGTGATGAGCTGCAATGTACTGATCTCAGTACAGAGTATTGCATTAATATGCCTCAGGTTTGCTAAATCTAATCCATGTTTTGGTTGTAGCACAATATTAACAAACCAAATCACAGTAACTCAAACAAATGTTACAAATTTCTCACTCCCTATTCCCATAATTAATCTGCAGGAAAACAGTATCGATCAAAAGGGATACGAACAACTGCTGCGTCCCGTGGTTCCGTATTGATGAAAATCCTGCCTGCTTTGTTGCTTCACCCTCAGCTGATTCAGTTTTAAAGGACTGATTTGTTATATATGCACCTGCACTGCAGTCTAATAGGCCCATTGGCTGCGTGTCCCCTGGCCGCCGCCCACGTGAACGACAACTGATTGGATTCCAGCCCTGTTCTTAAACCCGGTCAAGGTTGCGCTGTTTAACAGGCCCCGTGTACCGTGACCCCCGAAATAATCTCTGATCTTGACCCATTTCTTTAGGCTGCTGGAATGTCTCCATCTCCAGAGACTGTCAGTCAAAATAAATTCCTTTCAAGTGTAATTAATCTTGGAGCGGAGCAGCCCGGGGCCGACAGCGAGCCCCGGTGAAAGTGCCGACGCGAATCCCGGGAGTCCCAGGACCCTCGGATCGCGGCGACAGCCTGCTCTGACCCGCTTCATCTCCAGAAGTGCTGCACAAGTTCACATGGGGATCTTCACCCAGCACACCCTACCCCCGGGCCGGGCTACCCACAGCAGAGTCCGGCCCACACTGGCCCCGGGGTCAGCCCAGCCCAGCCCCCTTAACAGCCTGGCCCAGCCCATGCTGACCCCAGTCCTGCAGGGGTGCCACCCCATGACCCGGGCAGCTGCACGGATCCCGCTGTTCGCCCGTCCCGCAGCCCTGCAGGTGACAGGTTCTGAGGTCAGAACACGCAGTGTGCAGACTTCTAATACGGATGATGAAATGAGTGTGTGTGACGGTGTGTGTGAGAAGGGTAGAGTGTGAATGTGTGCGTGTGTGTGCGAAGGGTAGAGTGTTTGTGTGTGTGTGAGGAGGGTGGAGTGTGTGTGTCAGAAGATTAGATGTATGTGGGTGTGTAGAAGAAGGGTAGGTTGTGTGTGTGTGTGTGTGTGAGAGAAGGGCAGATTGTGTGTGTCAGAAGATTAGATGTATGTGGGTGTGTAGAAGAAGGGTAGGTTGTGTGTGTGTGTGTGTGTGTGTGTGTGTGTGTGTGTGTGCCATACTGTTCTTCCTGTCCAGGCGTGCCTGTGCATGTGTTTTATATGGGGTGTGTGGGCACTGTCCAGCAGTGCAGGAGTTCGTCCTCAAACACATTAATTCTGCAGCATTTTTTTTCTTTTACACCCTGTCGTCCCCGGCGACACTCGCGCAGGGCTTGTGCCTCCGCGGCCGTTAATGTGGCGACCCTTAATTATTCATACGACACCTGTCGGCATCCGCGCGTCTGATTTATGCTAATGGTTCTGTAGCCCACAAAGAGAGCTGCTTGCTTCAGAGAGTCCCGAGACACGGTGTCGGCAATTAGAACACACGCTCACCCGGCTTCAGGGATGGATGTGTGTTCTCCAGCCAGTCATTTAGCCGAGCAGGAGAGGGTGTGAATGAGCTGTCATATCAGTAGGACTAATGCACTGGAAGAGCTTTTTAACAATGGAGGAGAGAGAGAGGACAGCATATCATTACATGGGTTTTGTACAGCACTGGTTGGGTGACATTCCCTCAGATGTTGTTAAACTTCATATGGATATTAAATATAATAAAAGCTATTTTGCAGTAATGAGGTGTGTGTGTGTGTGTGTGTGTGTGTGTTTGTGTGTGTGTGTGTGTGTGTGTGTTTGTGTGTGTGTGTGTGTGTGTG
>JAOXYF010000027.1:9527817-9552792 GCA_028565775.1 Sternarchorhynchus goeldii | reverse complement strand
TATAAAATCAAAGGGTATATATATAAATATATATAAATGATACCAAGTTTAAACCAATCAGAAGATAAAATGTGTGCGTAGTGGTAGGGAGTTGGTCATTTTGTGTTTAATATTTACAATAACCATGTTTTGGTTCAAGAGTAATCTTAAAACTATATAAGCTATTTCATTTTATGGGGTGAGTTGTTTGATGTATATGGCATTTGAGCAATGATGTTTATGAAGTTTGAAACATATGATTGATATATATGATCTTTGGTGTATATGATGTTTGCTGTTCATGATGTTTGATGTATAACTAAAGTATTTGATGTTTGGTGTATATAATGTTTGATGTACAGGATATTTGATGTATATAATTAATGTATTTGATGTTTGGAGTATATTATGTTTGATGGATATGGTGTTTAATGTATATTGTCATGACTCCATCCTTTCCTGAATCTGCATTTAAGACCCCACACTTCCTCTGCAACCCTTCACTAAATTATCTTGTTTCCTTACCCGTCCATCCTCAGCTTCCTGAACTTCCATCAATAACCTGCCCTGCCTGTAAGCTGCCACACCTCTTTGGTTGCCATGGCAACGCGACCCCTGACAATAGAAGGCCCCTGTAAGACACTGAACACTGTAGAACTCCTGATTGGATATTGATTACGCTTTTGTGATACATAATAGGATCAAAGGAGATTGAGAGGTTTTGCCTACACCCGGTTCTCTCGCTTCTGATTGCCATTTATTTATAAGCTCTTGTTATTCCGGAATCTGCATGTTAAGAAGGGGATAGAATCGAAGAAGCTATGCCCTTTTGTCTTGGAGCCTCAGAAATGAACTCCGTCAGGGCTGGGAATAAGAATGCAGTCACAGCTGTGCAAAGTCTAAGCAAATTTCATGGCAATTACAGGAAGGCAAGCTGGGATTGCAGATTAAACATCATGCAGGAGGTTCAACATTTCCGGCCTAATGAAAATTTGCATGAAACTTTGAATAAATGCAGTCATCTCAAACTGTTTATTTAAACATTTCTGCTAAATATCTTAACTGTATCTGCTACTAAAAGTTTCTCAGTTTTCTTCTGTAAATAGTACATAATAAGACAGCAGGGCTGGTTTCCTTCTGTGCTCAGGTGAGGACACTAATCACATGGCTTCAGAGCTGAACTTCCACAGTCCCATCCAACGAGCACTGCCAATGTGACCTCTCTTGACCCCAATCTGCCCTCAGTCACTCTGTACCTCTTCTCCCAGAGAAGGCTTTTAAGTAAGAATACGAATACAGTTTTCAAGTAAACATCCAACTCACCCTGGTGAGTATCTCAGATTTAGCTGTAGAGAATTCAATAACTGGCTCTCTCCCTTTGGTAGCGTGGATCTTTACTGCACCTGTGTAAATGAATGGGAAGCCTCAGGTCTTACTGTCTGCTCTGACAGCAACTCATTAGCCAGCTTGTGTTCAAGTGTGGATGTTTAAATCTTTTTTTGGGGGATTATCAAATATTATGAACTAAAGAACTCAATAAAGTGAAGGACCTTTAGTTACATACAGTAAGATAAACTCTATTATTTAAAGTGTGCTGTGGAATTTCTGTTGAATATGTCCCATGCCAATGGTTGTTATAGAGGACAATATTGCACACAGTGGCAAACACAAGATAATAGTGCATTGTAAAAATTTCATGTATATTCTTTTCTCATGTTGTCACATGCTAAATGCTCAGAGAGAAAAAAAATTTCATTCTGGTGACCTGTCTACCCTCAAAATCACTACGTCGTTGCTGGGGCTTTCTTTGAAATGAAACACATTTAATATCTGCACTGTGCATTTGGAGTGCATGGCCCAAAGGCAGTGGAATAAATCTACTTAAGTGAAGTACAGTTTAGAACAGGAACTTTTCTTTTAGGTGCGAACTGTGATCTTGCTGCTTTGCTATGAAACCTTTCTAACCGAGCAATTTGGAAAGTGCGCTCTGGAAAAAAATGGTTATCCAGATGAAAGTGTACATTGGCTTGAGAAATATTCTCATACTATCTTTGTAGTCTGGATAATATTGCGGCTTTCATGTCCTAGATTAAAATGAGCAGGTTTTCCTAAGTATTAATATCCTGCTGGGTGAAATTTACCTGTCAAACAAAAGCTAAAAAGTTTTTCAACTGCTATTGTTTTGTAAAGAAGCTTGTCTATTCAGGAAGGGAGCTAAACATTGTTTTATTCCAGTTTAATCAATTCATCCCACCCCTCCTCCACCCCTTTGCATTTATTATGCATTATTCGCCCTTTTAAATGATTTGCTACCAACCCTCCCATCTAATTTGGTATTCAGATATGCTTAACGCTATTATCTCAATTAATACAATGACACATGCTAAATGCATTCGCTGCATAATTCAAATGGCAAAAAAGCCGCTGCAAATTTTACAGCTGCATCAACCAAAGGCAGTTTCCTTTCCGGCTGAAGGAAGTAGTTCTAACTGCTCCACTCCGAATGGAGGACAGAGCAGCAGTCGAACAGGATCGGATGAATGAACGCAACAGAGCCATGCTAGTCTACAGGACTGTGCTTTATTTTTAACCTAAGCAGAGAATATAATAATCTAGAGCTACACAGCTGATGAGCAGTGAGGGGGGAGAGCGGGGAGGCTCCCGCGAAGACCAGGCCTGAGCCAATGCTATTTTACAGCTCTGTTTCAAGAAAAAAAAAATTCTTTTCAAATTTTTTCATTTTTTAATTTTAAAAATGGTATTTCCATCTGGCACGTTAAAACAGTATGAAAATGCATTAACCTATGGAAGAAATAGAGAAAATAAAATGTCAACATGGACTGAATTGATTGTATTAATATCAGGCTAAGGAATGCAGTGGTATCTTTGTCTGGAAAAAACAAACAAACAAACAAAACTATCCTCCCCTCTGAGTCAAAGACAAATGGTAATTACAAATGGCATTGCTCTGTATGTTTACACTGTGTTTCATTTTGGTCCTTATAAAGGCATTAGATTAACAAATTGGAAACCTCAGGGCCACTGCAAAGCCCAAACACAGAGGCCTCGCGAAAGACCAGGTAGGAAAACAGCTTTGCAATAATGTGGAGTGGCATGTCTGATGGGTAGGTAGCATTACTGGAGAAAATGCTTCGTATTTAAGGCAAACATCCCACATATCTGAACTGTCAATTAAATCAGAACAGCTGTTCCCTTTGTTCAACTGCAATCTCAGATACTGACAATAAACATGCACAATGAGAAAGATCAATGGGGGAAAAATGGTATTTGAATCAACTCTCTTTAAGTTCACCTGAAGCATAAGAGAATAGGAAAAGTTTCTTCTTCGTTTCTCCCTTAATTTAAAACTGCAATTAGAAAATCATATAGAAAAAAATATATAACAGACAGTAGAGATGATGAAAACAGTTGTGATAAGGATTTCAAGGCAAACATCTGGTTTGAGACATTAAAAAAACAACGCAAAAGCAAATAAAGTTCAGAACAAGTAGGTGACTGCAGAGTATAACTGACGATTAACTGAAATGTGCTTGGATAGGTCTAAACATATCCACTAAACATGTCATTCCTAGACAATGTTATATTATACAAAATGGTTTCAATCATGGGTCTGAAGGTCTGAATGTACCATCGTTGTTTAGCACCCAACCTTTGTCATAATGTCAGATTTTTCATCTCATGGGCTTTTGTGCCATAAAATATCACTTTATATCATTTCATCATAGTACATCAGAGTAAACCGTTTGACAGTAAAGTTCATCCCAGCTTTCAAAGAGAACATTAAGAAAGGAAACATACAAAAACATGATAAATAAATAAATATGATTTGCCACCATACATATAAAATTCATTTTGAACATCAGGAACATAAATAAAAATCATTTATTTCATTTTCCTCATAAATTATTTTATAGCTTCCCTCTAAAGTCTCACTGAAATATATGAGTTTTTTTTTTCTTTAATAATTTCAATTGCCATTTCTTGTTGTAGTGTATAAAGAAGAAACAGAATTGAAAAATAAGCTATATCGTATTTACAGATCGAGTAAGAGTGGGGAGAGCACAGGCAGGTGGAATGGCATGGGCTGTAATGACTGCTGGAGTCAGGTAGGCCAGCCAGTCCCCGCATGCAGGTGTCCCACTCACCTGGCTGGGTCTCAAGGCAGATTATGACCAAACACCTGCTAATGCAACCTGTGCCTGGGGTCGTATGTACATATGCTACTGCCCTCGTCCCTCCCCCCACACACCCTCACACCCCATTCCTTTACCCCCCCTGGGCATACAGTCACGCTGCATTTAACACAAGTGGCTGCGTGTGTGCCACTGTCTAACCAGACCCTAAACAGACTGCTAGGAGGGCCTGGGTCTCACATGTAACACCTTATATCTCTTACAAGTGCGATGGGCCCCAGTCAGCAACTGTAAGAGGAACGTTCATTTAGATGTCCTTAATCTCCAAATATGCAAGTGTAAACATGAAAATACTACTTTATACATCACTCCTTGCTGATGTAGGTTTGTTTTCTTTGATCAGCTCAATCTAGAGGCAGACTATTTCTATGGAGTATAATACAGTTCAGTACAGTTACAGTTCAGTCAATACTGAAATGCGGAAGGGCTAAATCAAAACGCCCCACTGTCCCTCAAACACACACACACACACACACACACACACACACACACACACACACACACAATTCTCTTGGCGGATGTATTTTCACATTTTATTGACATCATGGTCAATGCAGCTAAACTAATTGAGAAAAATCCCTGCTCATACTTTCTCTGAGCAGTTTTTGTCAGCTACCTCCCCCTCTGCCCCTCCCCCACTCAAAGATAAAAGAATCAAAAGGTGTTCCTTTTTCACACTGTTTTGAATCTCAGGTCTGTTTTCAGACCCGACTGCACGCCTTGCGTGGTTGGCCGGATGCTCTTTGTCTCTGCGTTTCTCTAGGAGGATCAAAGTGCTTCCTTTGATGTGCTCGAAACGGCACGGCTGCCTGATAAATAAAAGGCGACGTTAGATGTGGCTGAGCACCTCCTCTGTCATATTATGACCACGCACTTAGAAAACCTCTCGCCCTCCATTAGCAATGACTGGGCCGACGTGAAGGATGCCTGCAAGGTTCCACAAGCCTTGACATCATTTTGCCTGATGCCCTGAGAAGTGGAGTTGGGCTTGGGTCACCTGACCTGCGGCAGCCGGACACATTTCCAGCCTCTCATTTGCTGCCATCAAGCATCCACCTTTTGTTCTCATATGCAAGAGCACTCATGTTTAGAAAGGATGACGAAATCTCTCTCCCCTCTCTCTCTCTCTCCCCTCTCTCTCTCTCTCCCCTCTCTCTCTCTCTCTCTCTCTCCCCTCTCTCTCTCTCTCTCCTCTCTCTCTCCCCTCTCTCTCTCTCCCCTCTCTCTCTCTCTCTCTCTCTCTCCCCTCTCTCTCTCTCTCTCCCCTCTCTCTCTCTCTCTCTCTCTCTCTTCCTATCTTTATTTCACTCCTCCCCTCTCTCTCAGGGCTGGATACCATGATTCTTCCAAGTTCCATAGTTTGGTCACTGTCAGCTGTACAAATGTTCCCCAGAGCTGCTGTTTCTCACACCCCTGCACACAGTACTGCATGGCCTGTGTGCACTTGAATCACCTTTGATGCGTTTCTGCTTTCATCTCTGCTATTCACTCCCACCCCTTTTAAGTTTTTTTGCAGTCCAGCTTTCATGTGCCCTCAGACAGAGGAAACAGCAAAATAAAAGTTTTATCTGAAAAGCAAAACAATGATTTATCTGACCTGGTTATGAATATGTGTCTAGTGGACTGGACACAAATAAACATCGCCCCCTGGTGGAGTACTGCAAAATGTGCAGATATGTGCTTTATGTGCATTCTGAAGAACTGAAGTGCACGAGATGATACTCTTGGGGACCTGAACAGCAGAAAAACGGTTATTGTTTTTGAACAATAGGAAAAAAGTAGTAAACAACTGATATGCAATCTTTCAGGACCCCTAGGGTGCACCTGGATACGACATTATTGCACATATGAGAAGGGGACTAAGACCTTCACCATGACCAGTACAGAGGCCAAAGCAACAGCAAAGCAGGTGCGGTGTGTGGGGAGATGAACCGAGTTGGGCTGTGTAATCAACCACTAGCTTCGGTCACCTTGCACCCTGGACATGTGCCCTAGTCCTTGTTATTCCTTATAGAGACAATATCTGGATTTGCATTATTCTCTTTTCTGCCACAAATTTTTTACATTCAACTTTACATTATGTTTTCTCCATTGTTAATATTGCAGCTCTTTTGTTTGTCTTGTGAGTTACACATGGGGCTCCCAAGGATAAATGACTCATGTTGTAACATACCAGCTGAAACAAACCATTCTGTTTTTGACTCTGGTTCTGATTCTGGTTGTGTTTCTCTCACTCGGGTCCCTCGGGTCCGTCTGTCAGAACGGCGTGGTGCTGAACCCTTCAGAGACGTTCAAGCTGAAGTCCTGCGTCCGAAGGAAAACGGACTCCATCGACAAGCGCTTCTGTTTCGACGTGGAGGTGGTGGAGAGGTGACCGCTCCCTCTTCCCGTCTCCTAAGAGACTCGGCCTTCCAGCGCATACATGTTTGTCTGCAGAAAGATTATTTGATGACGATGGTGTCAGCTTTGAACACGCAGCTTGGCTGAAGCTGTGAGAGGAGCAGAGAGCTCTTAGTCATCTCATTCCTGACTGTACCGACTCCACACTGTGACTGTACACTGACTCTGTTTGTGATCCATGATCGTCACGTCGATATTATTATTTCAGGAGACAAATATGAATTAAACCTGTATAAAAAGAAAACGCAATGCAGAACTCAGAACGTGTATGCGGTTGTAAAGTCGTGTGTGTCTGTGTGCGCCCACCTAGTGTGAGGTGACACTCATTTCTCTGATGAACTACATGCCCTGTGCGTTCTGTCCTGTCTTTGTGTGTGTGGATGTAGAAATGCCATCTGTCGTGGAACTCTTTTCAGACCACTGCGGTTTCTGTGTAGAGTCCGGTATGTGTTCGTCTTTAGCATGTCACAGTGCATGTGCAGTGCTTTCAGATTCAGTCTCTACCTCCCATAATGATCAAACACCTCTTCCGCTCATCCTGTCACCAGTTTTAATTGAGTTTTTACTTGGTTTAATTCCACTACCTCCACAAAATCACGTGGCTCCTGATCAGCAGGGGGGATGCGGGGTGTGCTGTGATCTGGTGACGTGAGTGACGTGATGGTGACGTGATGGTGACGTGAGTGACGCGATGGCGACGCGAGTGACGCGATGCGATGGTGACGTGAGTGACGCGATGGTGACGTGAGTGACGCGATGGTGCCGCGAGTGTTGTGATGGTGACACGAATGTTGTGATGGCGACGTGAGTGACGCGATGGTGACGTGAGTGACATGATGGTGACGTGAGTGAGGCTCAGCTGGATCAGAGCTTTTGCATTGTCTGCATCACCCTGCACCTTTCACATTCTCACTCAACACAAGTGAAAAGAGCATCTCAGCTTCCCTAATTCAGCACCAGTTTAGAACAGGCACTGGGAGCCCAGTAAAACACAGCAGTTAAGACTCGCCCAGCAGAGCATTAAATCAGCTCTTCATATTAAAGAGGGAGCTCAAGAAACAAAACGCTACACGTTATAGCAAGATAGAGAAAGAGCGCTATGAGAATGACATGGAATACAAACGGCTGGTGATTACATCAGGGACCTTCATTTGCAGTATTGGAAGGGCGTAGTAGGATGCAATTTATTGTTCGTGTGTGTCCCAACACTTCAGCTAACGAACACAGTCAAGTTCAATCCAGAGCGTCTGTGTATGTGTGTGCGTGTGTGTGTGTGTGTGTGTGTGTGTGTGTGTGTGTGTGTGTGTGTGTTGGGGGGTTGGGTGGGATCATATGAGTGCCCCACACAACAAACGGGGAGGGAGAGAGCACCACCTTGCATGCATCCACACCCAAGCTCCATCCACATCGCCCATATCCACTGTAGGCTGGCTGTAATCAATCACTGTGGCAACACCACCACTGGAATTAATGAGATGCGTGCACAGTTTGCTTGCACAGTCAAACCTGCACAACTCTTACCTGCACACATGCATATCTGAAGTCAGTCGGAACCACGTTCTTAACATCGTACTGATTCATCTGTGATGTTGGGCGCTACCTATCAAATGATCTGTGTAGATCTTAGTGTTTTCTAGTGGTGTTCAGAGCAGCTATGGAGAGAGATTCAGAACCCAGCCAGGGTGGGAAGACATGGGGTGCCTGGAAACAGGCAGTATGGGATGGAAGTGTGTGTCTGTCCCTTAAGCTTACGTGTGTGTGTGTGTGTGTGTGTGTGTGTGTGTGTGTGTGTGTGTGTGTGTGTGTGTGTGATACCTCAGGCACGGTATCGTTACCCTTCAGGCATTGTCTGAGTCCAACAGGAGGCTGTGGCTGGAGGCCATGGACGGCAAGGAGCCGGTGAGTGGAGCTCCTCATCCCTGCACTGGCGCATCTGGAATCTTTTGATAACCACTACTGCCCTCTGCTGGTTGAACAGCCACTGTGCTGCAGAACCCTTTTAGAATCAAAATAAGATTTAAAAGTAAATGTAAACATGACATGACCTGAAAAATGTCTTAATATTTTAATTTACCCTGCTAGATCTACAACCTGCCAGCCATCCTAAGCAAGAAAGAGGAGAGTGAGTCCTGATTTTCTTCTTTGGCTGATTAATTGCATGTGTAATGTTTTGCTGGGAAGGATTAATATTTAACTCTACATGCTTCGAAACCTCATCTGTGAGAATCAGCCCTCATGTCTGTCAGCCTATCAAAGGCAGCTTCATAGAAATGTGTGATCTGTCCAACCCTGCCGAGGACGTCTCCATTCGACAGAGTTCACCTCTGTTCAGGCACAGCTCTCTAACCACCTGCTTTGACTCGGAGCTGTGTGGTTTACCGCTGTCCCAGTGAGTCCTCTCACGTGATCTCCTCCTTACATCTCCACAGCGCACCTGAACGATGCCGGCTTTAACTTCGTGAGGAGGTGCATAAGCATGGTGGAGGCCAGGGGTGAGTCGGCGGAGGGGGGACTGAAGCTCCACCCTTGCAGGGGGTAGCGTTTGAGAGGCTTGGCATCTTTTGTTTTCCAAACAAACTCTCGCCACGTTTTTTTTTTTTTTTTTTTTTTTAGAGTTTCCAGATTTCCTTAGGATCGATGTACTTTAGTCTTTAGTGTGATGGCTCACGTGGTCTGTACAGGCATCTTTTTTAGTGAGAATATGTGTGATTGTGCCTCATTTCTCTCTCTTTATTTATCTCTTTCACTCTCTTTTTCTCACACACACACACACATTAGGAATCAACACTATGGGCTTATATCGTATAGGAGGCGTCAACTCCAAAGTACAGAAGCTCATGTCGACAGTCTTCTGTAAGTGTCTCCACCTCGTGTCCATGCTGACAGGTAGCTAAAGGTGTAACAGCCTGGCGAGTGTTGTATCACTCTTACCAAACAAACTACATAGAGAAATTGAAATACAGGAAATTACATTGTGTAAGTACTGTCTAATTTGAATAATCTTCTCTGACACTCAAATCTATACCTTATTTATAGGGGTATCTGTGCCTGGTAGTTAAAGAGAGTTTATATTATATATATTAGACAGCAGTCTGGTTTTCTAATCTCAAACATCTATCTCACAGCGTCTAAAGCTCCAGCTGACATGAACTTGGACTCCGAATCCTGGGATACAAAGACCATCACCAGTGGCTTAAAGAATTACCTCAGGTCAGCCTGCTCCAGTCCTCTTTAATGATAATTATCACCTATAGCAGGGCTATGCAAGGCAGTGGGTATGTGAGTGGTAACATTCTGGGTAACTTGTACTCAAAAATATTGGGGTCATAAGGTGTAATCCCTCTCCCTGTCCACTAGGTGCCTCTCTGAACCTCTAATGACGTACAAGCTTCATGAAGATTTCATCATGGCTGTCAGTAAGTCAGAACTCAGAGCTCAGAAGACAGTTCACTCACAGTTATCGTATTTCTGCAGACTTCCTTTAGATGAGTACGTGTTCTGTATATTGAAAGGTACGCAGTGGAAGATGCTGGTAGAATAACAGCCTTTGTTCTTTCTCTCTGAGCGACTGACTGCTACTCTGAGTGTCTGTGGTGCCGTAACCGAGCATCTGACCGCTTCTCCCGAAGGTTCCAGGTTAACCTCAGCGTTGCTGCTGTGTGTTGTGTTTTTGCACAGAATCAGATGACCAGAACTACAGAGTGTGTGCCGTACACACTCTGGTCCACAAGCTCCCTGAGAGGAATAAGGAGATGCTGGAGATCCTAATAAAGCACTTGCTTATGTATGAGAGATCCTACATTTACTCTCACTTTTATATGTTATTTGCTCATTTATTCTGTATTGATTTGTTCAAATATTCTGTTTAATCAGTCGAAAGTTTATTTTTTTCATGTGGATCGTATTGCTGCAAAATTCTGGATCCAGTAGTGTGTGTGTGTGTGTGTGTGTGTGTGTGTGTGTGGTCCGCCGCAGGGTGTCGGCCCACAGTAAGAGTAACATGATGACTGTGTCCAACCTGGGCGTGATCTTCGGTCCTACACTCATGCGCTCGCAGGCGGAGACCGTGGCTGCAATGATGAACATCAAGTTCCAGAACGTGGTGGTGGAAATCCTGATCGAGAATTTCGAAAAGGCGGGTTAACCCAACCAGCTCGGCTCAGGCTCCTCAGTGCAGGAGATCCTGTGGCCTTTAGAAACCTTGAAGATACAAAAGCGAGTTGGGAGAGTCCCCCACGACATGGTGACGTGCGGGACCGTCCCTGGTTTTTACGTCCCTCCTCGTTTGCGCACTTGTGTCCCGCAGATCTTCCACCAGCACCCGGACCCCAACGTGCCCCTGCCGGAGCCGCGGTCTCGCGCAGAGTCCCGCCGCAGCCGGGCCGTCGGCCTCTCCGCGGGACCTCGCAAGCACAAGAGTCCCTACACTCCCACGCTGTGCCTGCCTGGCGCTGAGAGTAGGTCATAATATGTCATAATTTGGGTATTAGATTTACACCGTACGTTCAAATACAGCAGTACCGTTGTTAAAGTATTTTCTTAATAGTCTATGCTGGCATGTAAAAAAAAACAATAAAAGAAACAAGGTGTTAAACAAAAGACCCAGACGGAGAGATGAAGAACACAAATGTGAGTTTAGTGGAACCACGACAAACGCCGGAAACAAGGGGAAAGACCAGGACCGGAACCAAAACAAAAGAACACATGCAGGTTGCTAAGGGAACCGTGACGGCAGAGGAGGGGAACCATGGCAATGATTAGTAAAGCTGGATCTCTGGTAAACCTTTGCTTATTAGAAGTGTCTGCAGGCAGGTCTCTACTCTGCCGTGTCATGCTGTGGTTTTGGTTGCATTCTGCTCATCTGTGTTGCTGCAGGTGACACATTTAGCAGCAGTTCGTGCAGTACCCCCATGGGCAGCAGAGAGTCGCTGTCATCGCACTCCTCCGAGCAGAACACCTCCTCCAAGACGCTCTGCCCTCTGCAGCCCAAGGAAAGCGTCTCCCCGCCATCCTCCAATGGGCCCCAGGGCCCGGCCCGGTCCGGCGGAGCGGCAAACGGCGTCCTGGAGGACTCCCGCCGGGACGGCTCCTCTCCGGCCCCCAAGAAAGCGCCGCACTGCCTGCCAGGCGCGGCAAGAGCCGCACTGCCCCCCAGCTCCATGGCTACTCCCCTCAGGTCGCTGCACAGCTCGGAAGGTAAACGGCAAACTCTCTGCACCTCAAACCCGCGGCTCTGTTTAAACGGACCCAGATGGAATCAATGTGAGCTAGTGCTGCCCTCTAGTGGAAAAATGCCACACTGGGAGTTATGCTTTATGATATGACCACTAGCTCAAAAATATAGAATGGGTGATATCATGTGAAGAGGATCTATGTTCTTCCCTTCAAGATGGAGGTGCTGTTGTTAGTGTAGAACCTACAGCCCAGACCCGGGCTTTGACTGAATTAAAAAGAGAATGGAGACCAGTAAACAACTCTATAAAATCTTTTACAGATGATGGATTAGGGTGTGACTAACTTGATGTGCAAAACATGCTGTGAATGTTGCCCTGTGACTGCACCTGTAGCCGAATTTCTACAGTTCATCTTTGTTTCTGATAACCACTCCTGTTCTTTGTTTAGAAAAACATCGTAAGTGTTTTGTCTTTTCCGCGTGGCGCGGCGCGTGATTGAAGGACGGCCCCGCCGGCCGTCCGTGTGACTCACCGCTGGTGTGTTTTGGCTTCGTGTCCTCAGCTCGTAGGGGATGTGTCGGCTCCATGCCAAGCCTGCTCCTACTCACCGAGCAGCAGGACGGCCCCCGGGCGCCCGCCTGCCCCGACCTGCCCCCAAAACTGCCCCTGCGCCCACGGACGGACGCCTGCCACGGCGGATACCAGAGACCCGGCTCCGTGTGAGTGCCCCTCCCCCCACTGCTCGGATAAATCGGCCCGGTCACGTGGTGGAAACTCGCCGGCGAAACGATGTCTTTGTTGTGCGGTCGGCCCGGCATTACGCTGCTGCGATAAATCAGGAGGTGCTGGTGGAGGCCACGCTGAAAGGATCCTTGTCCTTTGAACCTGAAGTGCATACGTCAGCTTTCCGCTGAGCACATCATTCAGTCCTCACCTCTTTATTACCTGCTATTGACCCCTTTAAAAAGATCAACGTTTTGCTTGACGTTTCTCAAGCAGCACACACATTGTGACCTGAAAATGATGTATACTGTGGGGAAGTGAGAGAGACACAGGGGAGATGTAAGGAGAGAGCGAGAGAGAGAGAGAGAGAGAGAGGAGGAGAGGGGGAGGAAGACACAGAGCCTGAAGGAGTTAGAAAGATGCGTCATGTGTTTCTCTCCCATTGTGGGAGCCAAGCTTTAATTACATTCCATTCACAGACTGGGTTGACATGACCCAGTATGTCGGGGTCGGTTCCCGCTCCCTCTCGAACGGATATATTGTCCCACTTGTCAAGCAGGGAGTGGAGGAGGAGGTGAACTGGCTTCTCAAGGCACGTTTTCCCTCGCTCCCTTGTTACCGAGACACAGGGCCATACAAGAAAGCCACTGGCCAATCACTGTTTGGTCTCGGATTGAGCACCGCCCTCTTTGGCCACGACTGGTCCATGAGCAGGAAGGAAGTGTTATAAAAAATAACTTTTCTAGATGCTGAACAGAAAACCAAAAATCGAAGTGAGAGCATGTTTAGTTCAAGCACAAGATGTTTAGATGTTATGATGATAACGTTTCCACTTCAGCTACAGGAGATACTTAAGTTAAGAACATTTAAGGCAGTAAGCTCAGTGAATCATGGCACGTGGAATGTGATGTTATCACAGACTGTTTGATCATGTATGTTCTGCGTTTTTTAGGGTAGCAGCCAGAGCACTGCTGTTTGAAAACCCCTCAACTGCTCTGCAGTACAGCACAGTGGGAAGGTGTTTGTATATTATTATTTATTAGTACACAATTAAAATGAAGTTAATTATTCACCTATTTACATTTTGCGTAATACAAATCCTGTATTTTGTATAAAAGAGATGTTCTAGGTTTACTGTAATTTGAATTTTTAATGTACAGCATCTGGAGGATAATGGTTTTAGTGAGCTCAAGAGCTCAAGATGTACTTTTGCACTGTAAGTAATGCTGTTCTCCCCTGCAGGGACGCCAAGGCAATATACTCCTGTAAGGCAGGGCACAGCAATGAGCTGAGCTTCCCCCAGGGGGCGCACTTTTCAAACGGTGAGTAAGCTGTCTCTAGAGGGTCTTTCGCTGATGAAGCACTGATCCAACCTTTCACAGACTCACTATCCACAGAAGTCGCCAGTTTGAGCTCAGATGCTTTTGGAATGAAACCTCAGCAGTGGTTTATACTGTACGTCTCCCCTACAGGACCACATTCCACTGTGCTACTTTAATCACTTATTTTGCAGAAAATCTAAACTTCCAGAAGGGAGCGGATTGTACCGTGTACTCTGGAAATGTCACACAGTACACTGAAGCATTTCACACAAACAGATGTAAAGCCCAGTATATACCCACCAGGTCTCCACGCTGTTACTCCGTCCTGCTCTGCTGCTCCAGGGTTTTACAGCGGCTTGTGTTTTCCACTTCGGAATAGCTTGGCTGGGCACCAAAGTGCATTAGCAGGTCGCCATAACCTCACAGTGCAGAGGAGAGTTTCAGCACATCTCCAGCAACCTTTGGACAACAAACCTAAACTCAGCGACGCCTCCAGGTCTCACAGGCGAACCCTCGCCTCATGCCGGGAGACGCAGGGCCTTCCTAAACACGCTCAACGAGCCGCACTCCTCCCCAGCGGCCATGTTGGGGTTTTTTTAAATGCTCAAGGAGGTTTCCACGGTCCTGAGGGTCTGTAGTGCTTCAGGACACATTCTGGTAGAGATCTGTGTCGACGAGGCTGAAGCTGAGCGTTTGGGAGTGTTGTTTGTGTTGTTGTTTGTGTTGTTGTTTGTGTCGTCCATTTACTGGAGTGTTGTTCCCAGTCTGCGTTGATATGGCTAATGAAAAGTACTCACATTGGAACAATAATGGTGCCTGTCAGGCACAGGGCCTACCGTGACTCAGAGACGCAAACATCCCACAGATGTGGCACAGGACTTAGAATTGTCGCCAAAACAATATTTTGTCATGATCAAGAATAAGAGGCAGCAAGAGATGTGGTTAGCGAGGACCATAGTTAGCAGGTCGTGGTTAGCTGTGGTTAGTATACTGTAGTTAGTGAGGACCGTGGTTAGTGAGGACCGTGGTTAGTATACCATAGTTAGTGAGGACCGTGGTTAGTGAGGACCGTGGTTAGTGAGGACCGTGGTTAGTGAGGACCATAGTTAGTGAGGACCGTGGTTAGTGAGGACCGTGGTTAGTATACCATAGTTAGCAAGGACTGTAGTTAGCAAGGACCATGGTTAGTGAGGACCGTGTTTAGTATACCGTAGTTAGCGAGGATCGTGGTTAGTATACCTAGTTAGGTATATTGTAGAGGACTGTAGTTAGTGAGGACCATAGAGGACTGTAGTTAGTGAGGACCGTTGTTAGTATAGTGTATTTAGAAATGTACATGGTTAGTATGCTGTGGTTAGTGAGGGCAATATCCTCCCACCCTCCTCATCCAGTCACCCCCTCCCCCAACACACACACACACACACACACACACACAGACGCACATAAACACATACACACGCACACACACACAAACAGGAGCATTTTGCCTGCTATAAAAGTGAGCTGAATGCATGTGTTCCTAGATAAGAAAGCAGCTGTTCTTTTTAAAAAAAATATTTAAAATTTCTCCATTAACCAGTTCTCACGATAGAAAGCACAAATGCCCCTTCTAACACAAACAGAATATCCCTGTTTAAAGTGGTGCTTTGGTGTGATGGAGTCTGAACCTTTCCTGTCCCCTGATATCTGTCTGATTCTGTAAATCTTCTTTCTTCAGTGAACCCTTCGGTGGAACCGGGTTGGCTCCAGGCCACATATGAGGGCAAAACAGGCCTCGTTCCCGAAAACTACGTCGTCTACCTCTGACTCCACCCTGTAGAGGGCATCCAGCATTCCATGGTATCCATGGTAACGCAGACATAGCACAGGTTCTGTCATGCAGTAAGAGTGTGTGGAGTGAGAGCACAGTGATTATGCAAATAAAAATAATTAAGAGTGATTAAGCATTCATAAATGCTACATGATATATGAATCATATCAGGTGTGTGCTGGTTTAATTAGGGTGCTTGTAGTGCAAAGCCTTCAAACAAATATATTTATAGTGCTGTATAAAACCCACTGTACTGCTGACCTCAGACCTGATGAGACTGATACACAGGCAACAGCATGAACCTAATAAAGGGGGGATTTTGTTTTTTAATTGTGTGCCACAGAACATTAGATTGTCCTCACAAAGGTCAACAGGTTAAGTAAATTAACAGTATAAGCTGTAAATAACTACCTGTGTCAGTCAGAGCTGTAGGACGGAGCATTTATGAGGGTTCATGGGTGGAAACGGACTACCTGTGTCAGTCAGAGCTGTAGGACGGAGCTTTTATGAGGGTTCATGGGTGGAAACGGACTTTTTTACATTATTTTTACATCCTGTGCTCAGATCAAATGTTGATAATGTCACAATTCTCTTTCAAACGTAATGCTATTACGGTCTTTCCTGTCGTCCTTTTCTGTCACCATATTTTCTGAATCATTTTCCATGATCTTGTGCATTAGTGTTGTGATAACAGGGGATACTGTTGGCTTTTTTTCCTAACCTAACATTAAAATATTAAAACTGCCATATTGCAAGTAAATGTGTATAGAGTCATCTCTATTTTCCAATTAAAGCTTCCATAGAAAACTAATGATCAGAAGTTACTTATCAAAAGTTTCAGTCATCAGTCACTTAAACCCTTCCATGGAGTAGACTCCGTGTTCTGGCACGGCGGGGGAGATTACAGTAGGGTTAGGTGCCAGGATCTCTGTGTTCTCTTCCTGTTTTAAATTCATAAGACCATGCCATGACCTTGACTTCTGATCCTGGATCAGTACTCCTCATCGCTCGGTCAGTCGAGGTCAGGGCCCGGAAATGACGGAGAGCCATTGAAACGTGACGAGTTCCGTCCACCATCGCTGTAGACTTCCACCACCTCCCTAATGCAGAACGCTTTTAGGAACCAGTGAGCTCGTAACTTTGTACTGTTTATTCCTTCTGTCAAATGTAGTCGGCAGAACACGACAACACTTTCAAAACTTCACTGTACGCAATCAATGTATTTTATTACTGAAGACGTCATTAACATGTAATTGTATATGAAAGCACTGATTATTTGTTGTTTTAAGTAAACCCAAGCTCAGAGTGTGAACTTTGTACATTCATGACTGTGTCACTCACATGCACTGCAGGTTTACATAGTTAGACCTGGCCCTCAAACCACATGGTATCTATATTTATCATTACATCAGGGAGTTCCATGCAGTGTTTTCTTCTGGTTCTACTCTGGAACGATTCCTTGAGACCCAATTCTTCAAACACAAGCGATTACAAACAAAACACCACAATTTACTCAGCAGCGTTTAGCCATAAATCTGCCCCCAAAATGTAATTAGCCTACTAGAACGACGAGGGCCAAGTTGCTCTACAGGGTGTTCCTCGGGGAGACTGATACACACAACATGGAAATGAATAACTGAGCGCACCGCCCTTTCAACTTTCTCATCCACTAAAATAACTGCTAAAGCAAACATCTCCCACAAAATGTCACATATATTTACTACACAATGGTTACTAAGTTGGTCTGAAGGAAAGATAAAGCAAGAACTGTAACGAAGCAGGAAGGCCTCATTCACAACACTAAAAACAGTCCGAACTAAAAACAACTTTAAATGTAGAACCCCCACCCAAATCTCCCAGCTCATCTCACTGCGCTAGGTAGCGTTCCGTATCCCATGATCCTCTCCGGGGGAATCGCGGCCTCACTTGCCATGAAAGAGGAGGGGCCTAACCATGCCGGCCAACACTTTTGGGAGCTGTGAAGCGATGATCTCGGACATCATCTCAGGGAACTCCACTTTCATGGCTTCGGCTTGGATGAAGGTGGTCAGGCAGAATAGGTTGACCTTCTTCACGATCTGCACAGACAGAGCAGGTGACGTCAACCACGGGGTGTTATCAGACCGCTGATGCCTAACTATCAAGCACGTGCATGTGTGTGTATGTAGGGGGGTGTATTCATGGAAGCAGACCGCGGTAATCACCGTAACATGCGGTTCATTTCAAGGTCTGATAAGCTGGTGGCTGCTGTATGTTGCATCAGATGGGGATGTGGGTTATGCTGAATGTACTGGCCTATCGCTCATCTAAAAACACCATGATCACTTAGTCATGCACTGCAACAGACTAGTTCACTAGTTTTTTGGGTTTTTTTGCAAAATCTTACAATGAACGTAGTAAAAGTGAAAAGTCATTCATTTATTGCAAGAAACACAACAACGCTAAGGTTTGTCACATCGTTAAACAGGTGCATCTGTTCAGTCACGTTAAATGACTCTGTGGAAGCTGTGGAATGTGATGTCATCAAATCTAATGTTCAACAGGATCTGGTGTCACTAAAGAAGCCAGGAGTACGATTAGTGATGTGGTCCGGTTCTGTTCGGTTCGGTCCGGTTCAGTCCAAACCTCGTGCATGGCATCCATAAGTTTGGTGAGGTGGTAGAAGCGCTGGGAGCTACCAACCACACCCTTCTCCTTCAGCTGGATGGCCTTGGAGAGCTCACGGATGTAGTTCTGTCTCATCTCATCGAACTGGCCCTGACTCTTCAGGCCCTCCAGAGGCACTGAGGGTAGAGAAAAACATGCAAGATGAGGAGTTACTTTGTAACCGTTAAAAGCCCAAACAAAGAGTTTTTTTCTTTCATAAAGAGTTTGGCAACAAAGAATATGAAGTATCTTACAAATACTAAAAAAAAATCCGTAGTATTGATTTCAAAGGCCACTAAACAAATATTTACACATATTTACACAGAAGAATCATTGGTACCTAATCTGATCAGAAGCCTGATATCATCTAAAGGATATTGTGTACCTCCTGGTATGTTTGGTTTTTCTGTGGCCTTTTTTTATATATTTAAAACAAGCCTCTCAGTTCTAGGAAGCACGTTATCAGTCATGATCAGACTAGGCCCTCCCAATCTCCTCTGGACAGTCTGTTTCTCTTCTAAAGTGATGGGGACTTTGGTAGTTAATAATTTGATAAAAAAAAAAAAAACATTCTTGCCTATCAAGGTTATGTAACTCCACAAGAATGAGTCTTATCTCACACCAGACCCACACACACTCACACCCCCACATGCACACACACACACACACACACAAAGGTTTATAGACCTTTATAGGTAAAGGAGAGAAAAAAGATGTTTGTTTGTTTGTTTACCTGTGCTGAGCAGCAGTAGAGCCTTCATGCACAGAAACTCCTCTCTGGTCACCTGTAGGTTTGCAAACTCCTGAGGTATAAACTGCATTGCCAAGCACAGGTCATGGATGGGAGACCGTCTCATCTGCTCCCTGCCAGTGGAAACAGTAGTGTAAGAAAGGTTACTGTGAGTTAAGATGGTTACTGAAAAAGCTACTCAATACTAATAGGTTTACAGAGGCTGTCTTTGTGGCATTTAATATCTCTCAAATGTCTTTTTTTTAAGATGTGGAGTATCTCATGGACCTAGCTTGTAATTCACTCACATACTCAATCACTCACATTTAACATAATTCACCACAAGAGGCCGCTGTTACCACTGTAATCGCTTCTGTACTTGGTAACGCTGTGTGTGCTTGTTAATTTTCTAATTAAATTTTAACTTACTGGCTGAAAACCAGGTCAGGAGCAAAATACAAATAATCGGTGGAGACGTTCTGGAAGGTTCTCCATCCCAGAGAAAACAGCATCAGATTCATCCAGGAGTACTGGATTAGGGTCATCTGGTCATTGATGTGTAAATTGCGAAAACCTTACAAAGAAATTCAACAAACAGTGGCAAAGCCTGTTGGTACCAGTGGAGCAGATGTAACCCAGCAGAACGGCTGCTCACGGGCTGATAGTGCTGTCTTCATGTGAGAGCTTTGAAGAGTTGTCCATGTGGAGGAAAGTGGATTTAACACATTTGTCTGTGGATTGTGGGTGCCATAATTTCAGTGGCCTTGTTTTTTTGTTTCCTTTTTACAAGAAAGCTGAAATCAATCAATTCATATCAGTTTTATTTGGACACTGCAACCAATCACATTTTGAGAAAAAAGCTGTGCCACCATCCAGTAATAAACAATGGAATCTAGAATTTCACATTGTGGGCCAATCAGACAGTCCGTACAGCCGATTCTTTAAAACAAAGATCTCCTCACCCGGCAAAGACTTGGACCACCTGACGATCCAGAGGAGCTGCCTCTCACATAGCCTATTCAGGCTGTTCAGAAGTAGGTGAGGATGCTCCGGCTGGGAACTGTCATAGCCCGAGTAGACCACCTCCGGCTCGATGTTCTCCAGGATTCCGATGATCTGAGGAGCGAGCTGCAGTTCTCGGATAGTGGGCACACAAGGCATGGAGGCCAGGCTGTGACCCTCTGTCGTCAGGGTGAGCGGACCTTGGAACATCAGTGGAGGGCCCAAGCCCATGGCCTTCAGAATGCCAAACCGTTTCAGCTTACGACCTGCGACCCACAAATGCACATGAGCCTATGGGAATCATATTTGAGTCTATGATTTCTTAGTCAATTTTAAGTGAATTATTGCAAAAGTAATTTAATTGTAATTTAACTTCTGAAACAAGTTGGTGATCAGAGCTTATACTCTTATACCCAACGAATGCATCTCTTTTTGCAAGTTCTTTTCAAAACATCTGGTCTTTTTGAGAAAATTCGATTTGAAATCTTAGTAACAGTAAAGATCTTTAGTAAAATAACGAGGTGTAAGGTTTGAGCAGGACGTCTGGAGGATCTATCCAGGAGTTCACAGATACCTCCCAGCATCATCCCAGCCTGGTAGCATTTTCGAAGACGGCAAGCCGGACAGTTTTTCCTTCGGATCTTATCCACGATGCAATCATTCCGCCCAGCACACAGATAGTTGTGATGGCCTAGAGAGAGACATGGGGGGGGGGCATGCTTAATCTGCAGCTGAAGGAAACTCCTGCTCTCACCGAACACCTAAACACACACACAAAAAGACGCGTCTCTCTAAAAGTCTGCAGGCATTTTGTTGGGATACAAGAAAGAAAATGAAAGTAAACGAATGTTAGAAAGAAAGGGAGCAGTGAATGAGTTTGAGCCAAGGCTGAGAGAACACACTGACATGGTCATGGGCAGACATTGTGGCTCTAACATATCTGCCATTAGAAGATAAGAAGAATAACAAGTGTGATAACAAGAACATCACGAGTACTGTCCACATGATAGTCTCCTAACTGACCTCGGCGAGACAAACGTGTGCTTAAAACATAATCACTACTCAACTTTTTCATATTTCACACAAGTATGATTTTTAAAAACTCATTAGGCTACATTTTCTTAAAGAAATGTTATATATGTTAGAAATAGGGTAATCAGTATACATGTGTTGTTTTTAATGTTGTGAAGTCCATAACTGGTTTCTAAACAGGTTAGAAATATATCATTTTTGTACTTGTGTAATTACTGTGACGTCCATGGATGTTGTTTTTGTTGTTGTTGACTCACCCTCTACAGCCCTCTTGAAGAACACCTTGCAGCTTCCACACGTAAGAACTCCATAATGGCAGCCCGAAGCCTCGTCCCCGCATATTATACACATTCTCTGCGGTGGTACACTTAACGCAGTTCACACGCCGTATCACAGTTGTGCATATCAGACAGTAGACATCCAAAACATATATTCTTCCCGCTAATCAGCTTTTCACTTATGCTATAGCGTATCAGTAAAGCGACATATGTTGCTACTTTTTTTAAACAACGCAAAGTTAAGCAAAGTTTGTAAACGACTCCCACAAGTGTGCGCCATGCTTACCCTGGAAATGTGCTCAGAGCCGTCGGTGAGCGCTGAATGAAGCCCGAGTTGAGGAATCCATGCGGTGAGGGAAAGCCGGTTTGGTGCTCCTCGCTCAGGCTGGTCGTCTGACACCAGAACTGCGAGTCCACAGGGGACGGTTGCATGCTCCACCTTGGCATCTCGCTCTTACACATTAACAAATGCTGTGGCGATGGGGAGTTCATGATTTCGAAATTCAGCACGTTCTTACCGGGTGCCGGCGGCACGCTCTGCGATTCAGCCCTTATTTGGGTGATCGAGGCTAACGCATTAGATTGATTCCCGTCGGCTAAAAGGTTGGACGAACTGTGCGTTACTACCTGTTGGCTCGCGGCGGAATGGAGCACGGACGACACCTCATCAATAACTCCAAACGGCTCTCCGAGTTTCCTCCGCGTGGGGTCATATGCATCCAGGGTGTTGATGTTTGACGTTAGAGAAAAATCAGTGCAGGAAGGGTCCATAATCAGAGATGGCTCGTTCTCGTCTTTAATGAACTTACACAGCCCTGACGTTGATGTTGCAGATTCCATAGAGTTCTCCAAACTTTCCGGAGATACTGACTCTTTAATTTGGTATATTTTACTGGATATTTCAGTCCACGGTGCAGGTTCGAGTTTCAGCAGTTCTTCAGAACGATCGTTGCTTGTAGTAAATGTTTTGTCAAGCGCAGCTAAATCAGTTCCGCTGTCATTATTTGCGCCAAACAGAGTACACGAAGCATCGACATGCCCAAAATTACGCATAGTTGAAGTAAGGCAAGACATACGTTGTACCTCACCGGAGCTCTTTCCTTTATCAAAGCTCGCGTCAGAATACTTCCCAATTAAATCACTCACTGTTTTGCTGTCCGACGAATCTGCTATAAAACTCTTTTCAGTCTCCATCCTGACGTTTGTTTTATTTTCTTTTTCCTTAATATAAGTATAAGTATATATCAAAATGACAAGACGCTCGACCAAATAGAACCTCACCTTTCGATTTTCAGTGATACTGTACGTTGTCCCGCATCATAAAAGGACCTTCCCAAAATATCCCTCCTTGTGGTGAAAGGCTGAGGTGCTACGGCTGACGTACCGGAGTCTCAAAACTTGAAAGCAGGCTAATGAATCTGTTATACTCCGATTATAAAAAAATATATAATAGGCTATTTCATTTACCATTACGCATAATAGTTAAATGTGAGTTTCAACTTTCTGGAAGTCGCAGTTATTATTGTGTATTAGTTAAATGTAAATCTAAAGTCCAATTATTACACAGCGAAATCATCCTGGGACTATTTTAACTAGAAAATGGACTTTCAGCACAATACCATATCAAGTTCCTATCATCCAGGCGGGTGCCATAAGTTCCCAAAGAAGATGTGCACAGCAGAGGAGTTTTGGCATGACTGAAAGGTCCCATTTGTCTCCAGTGCAGAATGGAAGAGGCTGGTCGAGTGATGGCCTTTCTCCCTGTATCATATTCATATGCGTGACCCAGGGTTTGTTGCTTCTGGGCAAACATTTAAATCATAGAGTAGTAGTGTGTGTGTGTGTGTGTGTGTGTGAGAGAGAGAGAGAGAGAGAGAGAGAGAGTTTTTAAAGTTGTAGATTTTAGGATTTTCATATTATCTGGGTGAATTTATATAAATCAACATTATTCACAAAAAATTGTATTAATGTTTTGTGTGAACCATATATTATTGCTGGTGTTATTTTAAAGCACATTCACCATACTTGGTCTCAAAATAAGATTCTCTAGCAGAACTGTGTTCTTTTTTTGCTACTTGATTAAAAACATGTTTAGGAGCCCCTGGTGGAGAGAAATAAACCTTCTCAGCAGTATTTTTAAATGCAGGCAAACTGCAGCTTTTGTCTCAGGTGCTTAAACTGAGCTGAGCTGGTAAAAAGTATATTCCATACTTGTGTGTAGCGTGTAACCTGGAGACTGTCCTAGTGCTCAAGGCCGAAAGCAGTTCACCTGGGTTTATCCCTCGACGTTGATCTTACCCTCCCAGATCATCATCTACTATGTGTGTTTAATGAAGTAGCAAAGCCCACAGTAAACACTTGTCCAGTTTGGTCCCTCCCACTTCTGTGTCTAACACACAAATGTGATGTGCAGCACTGGGACACTCATGTAAAGCAAAACCAGAGCATGGATCTATTGTTTACAACCAATAACATCACAGTTGCTGTGGATAAAAGTGTCATGCCAGAATGCTGTAAATGTAAAACAGATGTAAATGCTCACGTTCACCAAAGCTTGGATCCTTGCGGGTGTTTTTTTTTTCTGGGTCACCGCCACGGCAACACCTCAGCAGCAGTGCTGTTGCTCGGCTGTGTGCTTTCTCTTCCTTCGCAGTCGGGGTCTGGGACCAGGGCCCTCACATCAGCTTCCACACCACTTACCTTCATCAAGAGCCTCACCCGAGAGGGTCGAGGTGACCAAACAGCAGGTTTGCAGCGTTTTTGGTTTTGTTTTGTTTTTTTCCCCCTGCATCTTAGGAGCACTAGTGCTTGTCACCTTGACAACTAGGTTTTAGTCAGATATGGGTCTCATGTGGTATGAAATAGTCTTATGTAAGTCTGAAGCAGATTTAATCCTGGGGCTCAAAGAAAGTGGCAAAAAGAATCAGATTACAAGAACAACTGAGAAACATCTTCCTACGGATGTATGCATTTGATTTGACAGCACACTGTAAATGGGCATCTACTCGTGGACGTTCCACAGGAGACCCCACTGTGGCATGTGGAGGGAACATGTTCATCTCTGGTTACTGTACAGAAGTAGCATGGAGTGCATGTCAGATCCATTGGGGATGGTAGCTGGGGGTAGTGGTGGTGGGGGGGGTGTTAACCAGTCATGGTGGCTCCTCACACTGTATGTAGGTGGAGTGAAAGCCTGCACACCCAGAGAGCAGAAGCGACCGAGCTGCAAGGTTGAATTGTGAGGTCAGGATGAACTGGGACACCCATGACACAACCAACCCTAACCGTTACCGTGGAAGCACAAGCAGGGGTGGGGCTACAGCAACAAAACAGCATCAGAGTTCTAAACATAAGACAAGGTAAAGCGCCATTTCTGACTAAAGTTAAATACAGTGTCATGGTTGGACCGAGACTTTTAACATTACCTATGTCACCACGGAGGAGTGCTGCTCATATACATAGTGTTTGCTTTCAGTTCTGCGCTGATGACACATGGTTGTATTATCAGGTAAATGAAATGATAAAAGCTTAATAGGACTGAGGACCATGTAAAACACATAATGTTATGTTTAACAGGACTGAGGACCGTGTAAAACACATAATGTTATGTTTAACAGGACTGAGGACCGTGTAAAACACATAATGTTATGTTTAACAGGACTGAG
>JAOXYF010000027.1:9514077-9527717 GCA_028565775.1 Sternarchorhynchus goeldii | reverse complement strand
GACCGTGTAAAACACATAATGTTATGTTTAACAGGTGTGTAAAACACTTTCTCCTCCTAAAACCAAACAAAACATCAGGTCCTGTTTTTTGGTCATAAAATTGCTAGATGCAAATTGGTTTCCTAAAATAATTATTACCTTTAGTCTTTTTGTTGAAGCAGGTACAATTGGGAAAGAATCTGGTACCACACTTTATCATGACCTCTCTCCCAATGCAAATACATATAAGATTACAAAGAGCGGCTTGCTTCATCTTTGCAAATTTTGCAAAACTAAGAAATTTTGCATATTTACATCTGTAAGGTCTTGTTAACTGATTGTTCCATTAAGAATCTAAACAAACTTCAGTTAGTCCATCAGATAACAGCTATAACCCTTACAAGAATGTTTGACCATGTACGTCTGATGTTATCTGATGATCAGGTGTACAGAGATATTGACTTGTGAAGGTTATTTGGGTCCCAAGACTGCATATGAGAACCCTTACTATAAAAAACATTGAAAACAAGATTGCTTGAATAACCCTAAAATTTACCCTAAACTAAGCAATGGTTTGACTCATTGAAAGATTGGACTCAGAAAAATCTATAAAATACATTGGAAAAGGAACTCTATAGCTGCTAAAACAATTCAACTATTCCTTAGTTCTAGCACATTCTCCCTGTTCTGGATGTAATGGGGCTTATAGCTGCTATGACTGAACAGAGAAAACTGTTTGAAATGAGACAGGGACATATGCGTCCAGCAAAGTTTCCAACCTTTTTCTGTCAGTATTATTAGCAATGAGCATTTTTATTTGTACTTCTACATTTTGTAATAACTCACACCAATACCGGTTTGTTTGAGTAAAAGAAGCTTTTCCCTTTCCCCGACTCTGTCATTGATGCCTGGGAGTACCGTGCTACTGCCCTCTGGTGGCCAGGGCTGTGTTAGGAAGGTGAGGAGGTTTGGGATAATGCCCTGAGGCAAGGGTTTATTAGTTATTTATCTTGATGCATGCAATTATTCAATAATCACACTCTAATAAATAGTTATTAGAGTCTAATAAAATAGTTATACAGTTACAAGAGATGTAAATCAATCTGGAGCTTCCAGATCTGTAGATTTTGAGAGGTAAACTGAATCAATCCATCAAAAAAGGTATATACACAATGATGCACTATTCCTTAATTTCTCATTGTACATATACTTCTTTCTTTCTTTCTTTCTTTCTTTCTTTCTTTCTTTCTTTCTCTAGTCACTTATTAATTATTTTTTCTTAAAATTGGTTCCCACATCATGTTAAAACATACAGATTTTAAATTTGCAAATTATCTTAGTGATTCATAAAATTACCACCTGAACCTGTTGGACGGTAAAGAAGATGATCTGGACTGAGCGATCTTTCATCACTGATAAACTGATAAACGTTACAAGTATAATAGAAGAGCACGAAGAGGAATGTGACTTCCTAGAGCACGATCTTATAATACCACCAACGTTTGCAATAAGAAATACATATGAACATATTATAAACAGACTGAGATCTTAAGTATTCAAGTATTAGCGGGTCTTTAATATTTACGGACTACTGATTTTGCTGTTTTGATTTTGGCAAATGTTTATTTTTATTTTGGCACTTTTGGCTTTCACCTAGAGGGCGTGTAAGTATAGCGCAGCGGTAAATGAACACAAGTGCGCTAACTATTATCAACTTCATAAACAGGACTGCCGTGTGGACATTTGACGTTCTACAGCGTTTTATGAACCTGGCCTACGGTCATATACGAACATGTTTAATTATATTCAGGCTGACTGAGTTTATACATAACTCGAGGGTTTTTTAATTTACTGACAGCACTCCTGATGCATCAGGAGCATCTTGTTTGCTTTTTACTAGCCATGTAACCAGCAGGGTGGAGTGGGTTTACCTCATCAGGTGCAACATTATAGGGTTTGTTTGTTGAACAAATGAATTTTCTAGTGGCGCTTCATAGTTAAAAGGACAGTTCATCACATTTGATACCTGATAGAGAGTATGGATAATTTGTAGATGTGTCCAACATTTTTTAATATTAGCATATGCAATTTCCTAATTTTATTTTGTTTAATTTTTTTAACATCAATAATATTTTGACAAATAAAAATATAATCAGATTAATTTGTCCCACTATGTTCACTAACTGATTTGTCAGTGTTCATTTCTATGCAACACATCTTTCACAGTGATTGGTTTGTTCTCTTCTTCATATTCCCTTTTGTGGTTTAGTTTATTCCCATTGGTTTGCAGTTTTTGGTTGCTGGAGGCAGATTAATAGTTTGATTTACTGAAGCGTGGCGTTGTTGGTTGTGGAATTTTCCATTGAGTGAAAGTGGAGAGTTCATTTTTATTCCTTTTTATTAACAGACAGACCTTTATGGCTACAAGTCATCCAACCGCTGTAACATCAGAGTCTCACACCCTTTAATAAATAGATTTTCTATAGAAGTGTGTTTGCTGAGGAAAACAAATATGGGTATGAGTACATGGTGTCAAAACCAAGTCAGTTTGAGTCATTTTAGGGTGTCGTACTCATCATGGGCAGAAATAAAAAAGAATAAAAATAACTTTTGCTCTAAATGTAAATACCACAACCACTTTAAGGAGTTTTTCCCTGCTGCTGTTGCCCTTGGCTTTACTCACTGGAGCTTGGACCTGGAAATCCTGTAAAATGGCTTTGAGACAAGGCCTGGTGTAAAAAAAGCACCACGCCAAGAATGTTCCATTGAATTGAATGAATTAATGCAATGATCAATGGTACTGAATCAAACAAATCCAATGAAGAACTGAGTCAGTCAACATTGCAAAGGTGAGAGAAAGTTGAAATAGGCCTTGTGAAATCTGTGGAATCTGAATATGCTAATAGAAACAAAATGTCACGATCAGAACTGTCAAGCGCCACGCCCACTTCCATTCCCATTCGCCCACTGCCTCGTTCCCAACCACCGGTTTACCAGCTACAGCTGGGTTCCATTACAACTAACCATCATCCCTCTGCTTATAAACCCACAGGTCTCACCAACCTTTGCTGCACATTCACTTGCCCAAGGACTACCGAGCCTGCGGACGTCTGTGATTCCCAGCCTTATTCTTACGCCTTGTTTGCCAGCCTATTTAAGTTTGTTTATTGGAGTTCTGTCAGCAGAACTCCTGTTAGCTTTTAATACAGCCGTTTGCCGTCTGTGGTATTATCTGCTCTGCACCTTTTGTTGTAAGTCTGTAGTCTCCATTAAACGTAATGTTTCCTACAGCCTTCCCTTCTGCTCCCTCCTTGCTGCCGTTACGATGACTGTGCCGAAGCAGCACCACCGAGGCCTAGGTGAGATGCAGCATGTGGTGACTGAATGTGTCAAAAGTATGGAACATCACTGATAAGGGGGCGTGATGTTTGTCTTATGGTTACGACCCTGCGTGGCATGTCACGTGAACATATGTGAAGGATTGGAAACACGCGTGGTGACGTGACTGTCTCATGCCCTGACTGTGTGGAGGAACAAACATATCCCAGAACGACATGAGGCAAAACAGATTCAGTTTAATGATTCACAAAAGGTTTCGTCTGTGGAGTGGGAACAATGCTGCTTCTCCCTCAGCGGTAGAGGACCACAGCCTCTGATTGGGTGTCTGGCCCTGTGAGGTCATGAGGGCGACCGGAGCAGCACTTGTTGCCACAGACGTTGTGACAGTAGACGTGGGAACCGCAGCAGGCCACGCCCTCTCCCAGCCTGCTGTGTCTGTGTGTACACGGACAAAAACCCATTCAGCAGCCTGGAGATGTGAAGAAGCATATATACAACACAACACTTAGACCCTGGGTAAACATCAACTGTGTTCACTCAGTTTAATACATACAACGCAAAACATTTATCAGATCAGCACACCATCCAGAGTGGAATATGTAGGTCATGGATTCACAGTGGAAAATGGAAAACATGAAATGCCTGTTTTGAAAGCGTCCATTCGGTCATTACACTCGTTACACTCTGGTCTGCCCACTGCACCTTTGCCTGTTACCTTCACCTACTGTCATCCACATTTGTTCCACATTACGGTACTATCAAGTCTTTGTACGCTGTGATTTCCTCAGTTTCTTTGCAAAGTCTTGGTTGTCCATGTACTTTAACTGAGATATTGTACCTAAAGGTATTCTTTATTTCCTAGTTAGTTTCCATAGTTACCCTGCTGTTTCTAGGATTCCTGGTTTTAGCTCCTAATTCCCTGTTGCTTAGTTTCAAGCTTGGTCTTGATTCTGCTAATGTGTACAGCTCCTAATGAATGTGGGTGGTGCTGCTCACATCTGCTAGTGTGTGATGATTCTCACATCTATAGACATCTATCTATATCTCACAGATATGCATTTGCTAAGGATTACAAAGAGCTCCTAGAAGTCTCTCTGGACAAGGACATGTGCTGTAACTTGAGTATCATGTAAATGTCAAAATTAATTCTGTAAATTCTGAGAAAGGTATAAATTTGTATAATGCCATATAAGACATTGTAATAAGACTGTAATAAGAGCAATTATTGGTAAACTCAGAGTTCTCTGTCATGTCCTGAGTGGTCCACTGAAGATTTGTGGTTGTCTTCCATAAACACAGACACACACAATATAAGAACTTTACTCTTCAAAGTCGAAGTTGCCGCTAAAATGATTTTAGGGCTCTTATGCTTTTCTTTACTAGGAAACCTCTGAGAACAGTGTTTGCTTTTTCTCCAGTTCTTACACCAGATCATCTCCCGAAGGACAAGGTAATTAGTTACTCCAGTACATGAAAGCAAGGAAAAAGTGTAACTGAGTACTGCAGCAGTGTGACTCAACTGCACCTGGTCACCATGGAGCTGTAGAATACTGCTTGGAAATGAGTAATAGTGAGATACTGCTTTTAAATAAATGGGTTAAACAGCTCATGGGCATTTCAGAGCTTCCCCAAGCAAACTTTTTACTATATATTTTATAGTATTTTTATAGAATTACTATATTACTGTTTGAAAACTCTGGATATTCTTTTCTCTGTATATCTTGTAATAATATCTGCTCCACTCAAACCACCCACACACCCACCCACCTACATCCACATACTCACACACTCCCATACCCACATACACACCTTAACTGCCAGTTGCTGTAAGCTGTAGTTTGTTTTCATAGGCCCATCCTGTTCACCGTTCTCCGTTCTTCATAGGCCCATCCTGTTCACCGTTCTCCGTTCTTCATAGGCCCATCCTGTTCACCGTTCTCCGTTCTTCTCCATTGTTGGAAATTGATTAAATAATCATTTAATAAACAGTACATAACTGACTGAATAGGTTTGCTGGTTCTTGACTGGTTTCTAAGGTGAGTACATCTGCAAGCAGAATGAGAGGCAGATTTAAGTACCATATCATAATATTAAACATTTACAGCCATATATTTAGGCACCATGTGCTTTATGTTTAAGGCGACCTTTATTGGGGCGGTAGCTGCTGTTATTTTGATCCATGGACAGTTCTTTGTGAATGTTCAGATGTGGGCAGAATCATTGCTTTAGTGGGTTGTATAGCTCAGTTCCACAGCACATGGCTAGAGTTCTTAGGCAAAACACAGAAGCTCAAAACAAATGAGTCATCTCCTTGTATGACTGCACCAGAGATATGGCAGCATGACTAAAGAGTAATTCACTCTTCTGCTGAAAACGCCTGAACCAGAATATGTAAAACTAAACTAAATTGGCTTTGCACCTACTTCTTCGGGACTTTTAATCTTTGCCGTAAGCAACGTCATATCCTACTTCTGCTTCAACTACTTCTAACTTCCGCCCGGGAAACACCTCTAATAGTACGTTTAAAGAAGTGCTATCTTATTACTATTTTACATGATGGCGATGTAGGTGAACAGGTTATTTTTTATTGTGAGGTACTATAAATGTATTTATGTCTCATTAGCTGGGTAGCTCCTACAGTCAGTTTTCTCATATCTGCATTTAGCGAAGAATGGCGTAGTGTCACCATTCTTGAGTAGCAGGCAATATAGCCGAGTTATCCAGTCGGCTCTGTGCTGTTTTGTAGGGTATCGACATTTATTAGGTGAGATATGCCGTTTGTTGGGCATATCTCGCCTAATAAATGACTGTCCGACAGTGCAAAGAAAGCAGGAAAACCATCTTGACTAGCTAGAATGAGCTGTTGCTAGCTGCATGGCTAGCAGGTTGTGAGCGTTGTTTTGTGTGCCTTCTTGCAGTCAGCAGTTATGTAGGTAGTTGTGATAATTAAAGCAAGGGCATAAACTTAACTTGTAGCAGTAGAACCTCAATGAAGGGGGGGGTTCTGGGGTCAGTAGCTAACTAGCTAGCTAGGTGTAACGTGACATTCACCAGAAAGGTGGACCAAAGGAGGATGTGTGATGTTTTATCGTATGTAATGTTTATCTTAAGTAACGCCCATGTAATCTATTAAAATACACATCTAAAGACTCTTGTTAAGTGCTCTCCCATTACGTTTGTTAACCCTGTGGTTATGGTTGCAGGAGTAAACCTTTAAAAAATATGAAGCCGCCGGTGAGTGTACTGCGCATGCCCAGAGGACCAGACGGTAACAGTCGCGGGTTTGACCCGAACTCCGCGCGCTTCATCGCACTGTGTCCAACAACTATATCGGCGTCACCGGGGAGCGAAGCGGGTGTAAATATCGAGGAGGAACAACGATTACGTTCAGAGCTGCGAGAGCGGTTCCTGAGGAGTCTCATAGCCATGACGGGCAAGCAAGTTCGGTTCAAACTGTACGAGAAGGTTCAGGTTCATGCGAAGTTCGGAGCTTCGGATATTGACATTCTGAATTTTCAGGTTTCGGATTTACAGACTCCTCTGGGTGTGCAGAAAGAGTCCCTGCTCAGGTGTCAAGACATGATTTCATACTCATTTGACTTGTGAATTTTGATTATGTAAACGTTGTACGTTTCCGTTTACGCTGTGTACCAAGGAAGACAAAATCCGGCTCGATGCTCTCGGACGGCTGTACAAATATCGCACGTGTCCCCTTGTAGTTTCTGTCTACCACAAGAGGGCGGCAGAGCTGCATAGGTTTTCATTTAAGTAGAAACTGATCCGGAGCGCTGTCAGAGCAATAGTAAAGAAAAGTACAAGAAGCTTTCCTTTACCATGCCTGAAGGTGAGCCCTGGATGAACCTGTCTGGAAATCTTGTGTTCCTGATGCCTGTGCAGCTGCGTTATTCAAGAGGACTGATCTCTGGGGGGGGGTGGGGGTGCTTTTTGTTCAGTAAATTACATCAATAAATAAACTAGTTCATTTATTTTTATGCGTCTTTCTACAGACTCAACACATTACATTCAAATTGTGATGGAAACACCAGGCTGCATAATAAAGAATAATTAAGAACAACTATACCACCAACAGAATGAATACACAAATCAGAGGGTTGGTAGTTCTAGGTGCCACCAATACGTCATTGTGCCCTTGGCCGAAGAACTTGAGACGGTGCTGTTCCAACTTGATCGTAGTGGATCAGCTGAACGGCCACTCTGGAAAACAGTTCAGTTTAACCTGGTGGAGTTAATCCAGGCTAATCAGCTCTGAACAGTAGGACAAGGTACCGACCTGGAACTAAACTGCAGTGGTGGTACATCTCAAGGACAGGAGCTGAACACAACACAGACCATGGCCTTGTACTTTTGCCCTAAAAAGTGAGGATGTGTCATTAGTCTTTCCTAATTACAGTGAGGTAAGCTACAACTGAGGTCCAACTTGTTACCCTTATGTAATGCTATTTGGTGACTATAGTAAAGGGAAGGGGGGCACCAAGTGATATTCAATCATCTTAAAAGGTTTGGGGTTGTTTACCAAAGGCTTTCTTTATTGGAATATCATTAGACATAGTTGAAGGACTGTGTCTTTTGTTGTCTGAGCACAATTATTCTGTCAGGGCATTTGAGAGAGGATGAGTCATCCAGAGTGCGCTTTCGTCATCAGAGCTCTCCTTGATTGAATCAGGAAGCCCACAAGGACACCCAATGATAATTTCATATTCTGCGTCATGTGATGTATCCCAACTAACTATCTTTTAACTTTTGAATCCACTAGTCAGAGGGGGCTTGGCTCTAAACAGTAGTTATGTGAAGTTCTAAGGCCTGGTTTCAGGTAACCCCTACAGTGCTTGCACTACCCTTAGATTCTACACCTGCATGCAAAATCAAATCAGCTGCAACTTTTTCTCTCTCCACTAAAGTCTTTATTTTTTTTATTTTTGTTTCTAGACTGTTAGCCTGCAGCATTCTGATTTCCAGTGAAAAAATGTGTGTGTGTGTGTGTGTGTGTGTACACAAGTCGACGATGGTACAAGGAATCTGCCCAGTCCAGCACCACTGGCCAACAGGAAACACATTCCAGTGCGTCCTGTTTGTGACCCTCTCTGTCTTCCTGCCAGGCGCAGGAACATGTCTGTGATAACTTACAAAAATACATCAGCCCGGCCCTTAATCCCGGGCTACTGCTGCTCCAAGACCTCTGTCTGTGCCCAGCTCCTCCCAGTGGCCCACGGGCAGCACGCGCCAGTATGGCCTCGCAGTGATGATGCCGCACAGTACATCCCAGTTTGACTAAACATATTGGACAGGAAATGCTTTTTGGGGTCTCATAATTTCACAAATAATGTAATTGGACCCTATCTGCCAGTCCTCTCTGCCTTAAATATAGATCAGTGGGAAAAACAGTGGGAGAGAGAGATGGAAAATTGTTGTGAAGTACACAGTTTTCTTCATCAGCTGTGGAAGCAAAGTGCTTCTGAATGGTTACTGAGGTTATTTCAGAGAAAGGGGTTAAAAACAGCTATTGGGACACAGGGTGTCTTATCTTTTACTTCAGTAAGAAATGGCATCTTTTTTTTTGTTTTGTTTTATGAAGTAAACCAAAGTCAAATTTTCATTGTTTTTTAAATATCCAATATTGATATATCCATATTTCTTATTAAAGAACTTAATATTTAATGCTGTCCTAATTTTTTCACATGACTATAAATGCCTAAACATACACAATGATTCCAGGACATTTAAGTCATTAATCAGATGTGTAAATTGCTATATACAAATATATGAACTAAAGCAGAACAAACAGAACTGATCTACACTCTTGGAACTTTGGAACCTCCTGGAGGGAATGTTATGATTCAAGCAAGTTTTTACTTGACCTCTCTCTGAAACGTCCTGTTTCTTTGGAAACCTTGTGTACTTCATTACTTTTTTAAACACACACACATGCAAAACCGCCCCAATCACTACAGGTTTGTAAACCTTGAATACATTTTTTTTTATTGTTTTGTCTGATAATAAATGCCCTGAGTGACCGATTGTAGGATAAATGTTGTTTGTATTGTGTAAAGCAAAAATAATTTTTGAATTATTTTGAAACTATTACCTTGTGTACTACATTGCAGATTTTACTACCTCTCTCTCTCTCTCTCTCTCTCTCTCTGTTTTTAAAGATTTTATTTATTTAATTTTTAATTAGCTTTTATTTATGTTACATTTTCTTGGCTAGACATTTTCTTAGTTACATCTGAGCCAGGAATGGGAAGTTGTGCTCACATGTGATATTACTGTTCGGAGTGAAAATAAAATACACGAATACATGTGACTACACTGTGAGTTTCCCGTTTTTGACAAGGAGATTTATCTGGCTCCTTGAAGGCAGTAACTACTGGACTGTACTCAAAGCCAGAGAAAGGCTGCAGAAGCTAAATTTCTTTAAACTTTCCAGCAAAATAAAGAGAACAAAGCAAATCATTGCAGTCCATCATCTGTTCTTTACAATGCATGTGTTCTGAGAGGATGAGTCTATTACCTGTGAGATGTGGTGGTTTTATGTAATAAAGGATCGAGTGTTTCTTCCTCAGCGGAGCCCCATTTGGATTTCACAGGCCAAGGAATTCTGCAGCTGAGTAAACCTGTAGGAGGCTGTTGGAGTCGGGTTTTCCTGGGATCAGGGCCCATTTAGCGCAGCTTCCCTGCTGCACCACCGATTGACGTTGAATAATCACACGTGTGGCTTTAGAGCTAAATACATGTGATTACTGAAGACATGGCCTGTTTTTGTTGTTTTTGTTTGGGGGGGTGGAGTTTCCAAACTTCTTTTAAACATTTTATTTTTCAGTTAGCATTTTTTCAGTCTTCTGCAGGAAGCTTTGATAATGTTTCTGATCTTTTCCCCAATGCCCAGAGATGACACTTTAGTATCTTATGTTCTCCTTATGTGCTGTTTCTTAAGCATGATACTGGGTGTGATTTGTTAGGCCGCAATGTGAAAGAAAGATATAAACTGTGGATATGAGCTTGAACCCTTCTATATACCTGCTTTTAATACCAGTTGTTGAGTTTGTCACACAACTTAATACAACCTACCAGGAAGATACACAAATTTTTCAAAATCTTACCAGTGTGTTTTTATACTTAGGATTACTGGGTATGAAATGTATCAGCCCTCAGAGTTTGAAAATGACGAATCTATGTTGGGATTAGTGAAGGGACGTACTAAGATATCGTTACATTCGCTCAGTGGATTCAGGGCAGGTAAACCAATGTAGAACTTGAGGTCAGCTTTCTATTCATGAATTTAACGCAAGACTTCAGAGATGCAGTCTAATGCCTGTACTGTTTAGTTTGGATGGGAGAAGCTGACTGTCTAGAGGGGATGTTTACTGCCCATTGTAAGGGCATGAAGCTGGTGGAGTCACCTTCAGACCTCCTCCTCCTCCCCCCCCAGGTCTGTAGTGCTTCCCCTCAGGGAATGTTGGAGTCACTCCAGTGATTGTGAAGATTTGAGAGCTTAAGTGGCATACAGAGTAAATGAGAGAGAGAGAGTGAAAGGGTGAGAGAGAGCAGAGAAAGAGAGAGAGCAGAGAAGAGGTATGCAATGTTCATCTGCTGTAAACACCTTGAGCATCCAGCTAGTGTTTTCTGTTGATCCAGCTTCGCATGGATAGGTCATGTAGAAAACACCCTGAAGTCCTGTCACATTCCAATTCCATCCAAATGTCATCAGCACAATCATTTATGGGATGAAGTGAACACAGAAATGATTCATTAATTAACATTTGAGTTAAGATCAACTTAACTGCGTAACTGTTGATGCTACTGCTACACCTCACCTCCTTATGGAAGACCAGGCCATTAATGAATATATATACAGTATCTGATGAAGCAATATATATATATATATATATATATATATTATCTGCTTTCTTGTCTGATTCATAGGTGAGAAACAGGCTGGTAGAATTGTTAGTGATAGCTACCAACCTGATGCTTGATCTGCCAGACCAATTAGACCAAAAGGGGAAAAATTGGGCGTGTGGCAGGACCTGTCTAGACCGGAAATGCTGGGTGCAGGAAGAGGCTGTAATTAGCAGGGAGATGCACGATATCTTAGTTTATCTACATCAAAGTGGAGGGTCTCTCTCTGTTCCCCTTTGGGACTAAACACAGGAAGACAATGATAATGAGAGGTTTATATGGCTAAGCTCTGTGTTAGCTCTTCCTAATGATCGTTTGTGGGGGTGGATAGCGCTTGTTCCCCCATTCTCCCACGCCTCAGCCAATAGGAACAGGCGATAGATCAGTGTTTTGGGTCGTTTGTTTTGTTGTTTTTTGGATCCGGTCTTTGATCTGCAGGATCAAACCCTAACCCTAGGGGTGTGGCATCACATTAGCACTCTGAAGTTACAGAATGAAGATGAGAGGCCTCCTTATGCAGCTATAAGAGGTGTTAAGAAGAGGTTTTACATGCTGAGTGACATCTGTCAGCGTAAATTTGTGTGCATGAATGAATGGTTATATATATATATATATAGAGAGAGAGAGAGAGAGAGAGAGAGAGAGAGAGAGAGAAGGAAAGATATTACGTCAAGTTCCTCAACGTTCGACTCAGACCTTGGAAATGGTGACAAACAAACCGTATTTCATGTTAGCAGGTAAAGATGCAGAAAACAGCAGTGGTTTTAGTTGTGTCAGTCCCAAGTGATGGAAGCTTCCGAAGAAAGGAACTTAAAAAGTTGGAAGAATAGAGAGAACATGGAAGATGGACGTCAAGGTTTGTCCCAGTGGTGGTGGGGGCACTTGGGGCTGTGACCCCTAAGTTGGAGAAGCAGCTCCAACATATTCCAGGAATCAGTCTCAGAGTGCAGTTCTCAGATCAGTGAAAAAACTGCATAGAAGGCCTGAGTGTGAGGGAAAAATCTATCCAACCATATCCAACCAAATATATCACCATGGAAGAGTTAGAATGGAATTATTGTTAATAAATGTGTAGAAAAGGTGGAGCCTGTTTAATGACGTTTGTCAAACAGACAAACGTCATTAAAGGGTTTCTGTAATAATGCCCTAATTGGTTGAAAACAGGAAGTAGACAAGCAATTTCTATCAGGTTGTTTCCTCTTCAAACGTAGTCTATTTGTTGTGGGCCCAAGCCCCAAAACAAGGCCAGCTATGCCACAACATCTTCATATACTTCAAACCCTCCAAATATTCTTTATGATGCTAAGCTTAAGGTTTTACCTGGTGACTATGGTTAAAGGGGTTCATATGAAAAACATAATGTAATGTCTTACTCAAGTCTTGCTCCTGTTGTATCTAAGATATGTATGAGTTAAAGTACCAAGGGGTGAAAATCACTGTTTTTGACAAATGTGGATGTATTAAATACAATTTCTGTGGGATTCTTTCAGTTTTGGAATGAGAAGATTACTGTAAGCAGCCTGATAACCTGAGGGTCTTTCCTGGGAGAGGCAGAGACTGCTGGAATGGTTTCACCTTGAGTTGCCATTGACTTGGTGCCTCAGGTTGAAAAACACACATGAAAACAGACAGAGAAGTAGGTGATTCCATCAGGATGTCCTGGCGTTTGTCCTGATGTCCTGTCCCCGAGACTCTTATTATTCTCCTCTTCTTTCTCTCAAATTCATTCCTTTCTTTACTCTTTCTAGAGAGTATTCACCAGCTAGGACAAGAGGAGACAACCTTAATTACGTACATTTTACACACACACATACACGCGCACATACGCACACACACACACACACACACACACACACAGCAGTCTTTATCTTTGTGTCTTTTTTCTCCCTCTCAGTCCGTTCTCTGTTTCTTTCTGTTCCCTCCCATCTCCTCTGACAGCGCCTGATGTATTTGTGTCATGACAAGGACGTCTGCCCATTAGCCGAGCAGCTGACGTCGACACCCAGCCACCCCCACCCCCCCACACACACCCCCGCCCGCTCCGCCTTTCCCTCTCGCAAATTGGGGTCATTCACCCTCAGTGCGTCGAGCAGGGTGGATCATCTGTTCAGAGTCGGTCCGTCCCCATGACGGAAGGTGCGGGCGTTCCCTTAACCGCTGCCACTGCTCCACCTGGCCCCAATTACACGAGCCCACATCCCAGCACCGTCCTACACTCCAAGGGGACCGAACAGAGAAGAGAGAGGGGGCGGAGTCACAAACGTCCGGCCTGATGATTAACAGGCGACACATAGCGATTGAGGAGTCTGCTCCTGGCTTCTGAGCTTGGATGAAGACTCGAAGACTGGGAGAGATACAGTGAAGGACACTGGGGGGGGGGGGGGGGGGGTTAAAATGAAAAAAAC
>JAOXYF010000027.1:9492090-9502090 GCA_028565775.1 Sternarchorhynchus goeldii | reverse complement strand
TGTGTTATACCTGTTAAATCAGCACAAGTAGTTATGTAGATGATAGACACTACAGGTTACTCTCATTTGTCATTTAAATCAGCAGGAGAGACATAAGCTTAATGAATTGGCCTAACAGGACTAACGAAAAGCCCTAAATCACCTACTACATCCACATCCTCGTCCGCACCACTACCTTTCCCCAGTGCTGTTTCTATAGTTACTGTCACTTACAGCAAACACCATTAAATTACAACAAACCCCCTAGATAATACCTCTTTCTGGCTATATTTAACTAGCAAGACAAATACAGCTGTAAATCTGTTGATATAGTGCACAGCTGAGAATGGCAGAGAGTATTTTTGACTAAAGGAGGATCTGAAAGTGTCTTCAGTTCATATTTCATTATGTGACCACTCTCACAGCAGGACTCTTGTCTTTTCATGTACAGTCCACAGAAAAGCATAAACACAAACCAAATGTCTTGCTACCATCTCATCTCACTCCTAAATCACACATGACCCGCTTCACTTTCTCCAGGGCCACAATGTTCCCTGCTAGCCTTCTGGTTCTGATGACCCTACTGCTACCTCAAGCCTTGTCAGGTCAACAGGAGGGTTCCAGTCACTCTGATGGGAATCTTGGCCCCCCTCTGGAGCCCAATCTGGCCCAGACCATCCAGAACCTCCTGCTCAGCCGCCTGGATTTGCAGTCCCATCCTGAGCCCCGTCCAGGAGCCCTGGTGCCCCAGTATCTCCTGGACCTGTACCGCTACCACACCCAACAGTACCATCTCATAGAAGATCCAGCCTTCAACTTCCCTACACAGCACGTCCAAGGGGCCAACACCATCCGCACCTTTCACTATGCAGGTACAAGCTGTTAGCAACTTGAGGTCTGATTATTTTGGCCTTCATAGCAACCCTTCATAGCAACCCTTCATAGCAACGCAGCTAAGTGCAGCACAGGAATGGCTGGAAGTGACTTTAACCTCCTTTGCTTCCAGCCTGTGCAATGAAAAAGCTATCTGTTAAGTCAATGCCCCAACTGTTTGCTGTTTCAGTCTTGGCTTTAGTATAGAGATCTTGGAGTAGATTTGAAAAGCACTCCCAGAAAATGACATGTAATTATGATTTAGTTACACCATTACGCCATTACACCGTTACACCATTACCTGGTGCAACCAGACAGGCATTTTTTGTTTTTTTAAAGAAACGTAAAATAACCAAGTACCAAAACTATGAGCACAGCAACACAGTCAAATGAAAACCACTTCTCTGCTGTGTGTCTTCTTTCCTCCTTCTCTCTCTACCCCAGTCTCTTCAGACGTGCCTCACTCTGGCGAGAAAAAGAGCAGGGTCCACATGGTGTTTAACCTGTCCTCCATTCCGTCCTATGAGACCGTGGTCTCAGCGGAGCTGCGTTTCCTGCGTGGGGGAGTGGGTTCGATGCCTCGTACCGTCAGTATCTATCTCTCTGATAGCAACGCTGACTCCCAGGACAAGTTGCTCCATTCTAGACAGGTACCCAGAAAGCCCCAGACTGATGAAACCTGGGAGGCATTCCCCTTGAAGGGAGAAGTGTTCCAGAAGCTGTCTGATTGGTCGGGGACTGTGTCCTTCATCTTGGAGGTGAGCCCAGACAACAGCAGCCTTCCAGTGGAGAAAGAAGACACTGAGGATCACCTGAGAGTCCGCAGGTCTGTGAGACAGGACGAACACAGCTGGACACGGCAGCGACCCCTACTGGTCACTTACGGCCACGACGGGCACAGTGAACCTCTCCTACCCCTCGGAAGGAGGATCCCCAGGGGCAGGAGGGCAGGGAGCAGAGCAAGAAACGTCTGGGGGTCAGAGGTGGCCCGGCGCAACAGGTGGGAGGAGAGGCGGGTAAAACGGAATGGTGGCGGGCGAGCCACCAAGCTGAAACGGCTGGCCCGTGCCCGCTGCCGCCGCCACCCGCTCTATGTGGACTTCCGAGACGTCGGGTGGAACAAGTGGATCGTGGCACCGACGGGCTATGATGCCTTCTTCTGCCTGGGCGAGTGCCGCTTCCCGCTGGCCGACCACATGAATTCGACGAGCCACGCCATGGTACAGACGCTGCTGAACTCGGTGAACGGGGCGACAGTGCCCCGCGCCTGCTGTGTCCCGACGGCCCTGAGCCCCATCGCCCTCCTCTACCTGGACCAGGATGAGCATGTAGTGCTGAAGAACTACCAGGACATGGTGGTGGAGGGCTGTGGGTGCCGGTAGCAAGGGGCAGAGAGGTAAACACAGGTGGAAGAGAGATCTAAGAGAGAGAGAAAGAAAGAAAGAAAGAAATACATGTTCAAATCTTTAAGCCCATGAAGGAACCTCTGAGGAACCTCTGAGGAACCTCTGAGGACATTCCCATAATCCTCTGGATCCCAGTGTTGATCTCCTGTCCAGTGCAGCTGTATATGTCTGTGTGTCGTGTGCTTTGCACAGTCAGGGCAGCATCCAGCCCACGCACTGCCATGTCACGTGTGCCCCTCCGTGTTCACGCACTGCCATGTCACGTGTGCCCCTCCATGTTCACGCTCTGCCATGTCACGTGTGCCCCTCCGTGTTCACGCACTGCCATGTCACGTGCGCCCCTCCGTGTTCACGTACTGCCATGTCACGTGCGCCCCTCCGTGTTCACGTACTGCCATGTCACGTGCGCCCCTCCGTGTTCACGTACTGCCATGTCACGTGCGCCCCTCCGTGTTCCGTGTGCCCCTCCACCAAGCCTCACTCAGTCGTGTCCGTGTTGTTGTGTACTTCCTGTTTTGTGAACTTTCTCACCACCAACTCTCCTCGGGCGGCAGGAAGCTGGAGGGTCCGGCGGAGATGTTGAGCTTTTCTGTGCGAAGGACAAAAAAACGTTGGATGACTTTGATGGACATCTTTAAGGAACGTCTTTAAGGAAGCGCCACGTTGGGCTAATGTATGCTAACATCAGCACGCTATACGTCTCAACATGGATAATATGTGAAAAGATGTAGAAATACAGAAACCCAGGGAGTCCACAGGAACGTTTCACCAGAAACTAGTCAGGACCCCGACACCAAGTTTAAGGAACTATTATGCTTTTGTTTGGATGTAGAAGTGATATTATTTATGGTGACTTTTTATGTTAATTTACTTTGCAGTCAAAGAAAAGTTCACAGTTGCTAAACAATTAACGTTTATGGTCTTAAAGTAAATATAATTTAAGAGAACGTATATAAATATATATGTATATCTATTTAAATAGCAACCAAGTATGATGTATTTAATCTTTACAAATATTGCAGATATACATAATCACAAGACCTCACAAATACAGTAAAAATCATTCCAATTTGGTTGTATTCATCTATGTATAAGACTAATGTTAACTTTCCAACGCCAAGTTGTAAAACAGTAAGACACACATCACATCATTACATTGTCACATGTACTTATACAGGAAGGTCTTCCATGCTGTGTAAAGAAGATTTTGTCATAAAGTTAATGTAGCACAGATTGCAAAAAGAAAAAGATTCCCTTGTCAAAAAAATAAACTAGTTCAAAGAGGGGGGGGCACATAGCTCCTTTTAGAACAGTTTTTCCTGGTTATTGGATTCATCTGACATTATTTCCTGGTTATAGTTTAACAGTCTGAAACCTTCAACACCCACATATATGCACAGGTCTATGAAAAGTCTGATGTTGTCTGAAGATGTGAAATGTGTTAAAAAATAAAAAGTAAACAAAAAAATAATCATGCACTCTAGGAACTGTTTGCAGATTTGTTTCCTTTCTCCCTGTATTTTAATTCTACTATAGAATTTAGACTAGAATTTAGACTAAGTTGGAAGGCTCATCTTTTACAAACACTCCATCTTCTGTCTGGCTGCTGGTAGGTTTAGCTGAGTAGAGATTTCAGTAACATACATGCGATAGACCAAGGAGAGACCCTTGGGCTGCTTATTGGTGAAAACAATCGGTTTTAAAAATAAGATACATCATTTAAAAATGACATACATCATTTAAAAATGAGATGCATCTACACTCTGAAAACCAACAAACCAACTGGTCTAAGAACTCAAGGAGACCTTCATTTTACATCTACTCTAAGAACGCTGAGAATTTCTTTCAGGGGGGGGCAGACAGTTCACTGATAAACCTGTACACATCTTATCAGGTCCCTTATCTGTGTTCCCTCTTCTCTCTCTCTCTCTCTCTCTCTCTCTCTCTCTCTCTCTCTCTCTCTCTCTCTCTGGCCTTCAGCAGTGTCTGTCTCTTGTCTGTCAGGGGGCATGTTGTTGTTTGACCCGTTGTAGACACTTTGCAGTAGAAGCCTTAAAATGGGAAGCTAAGACTGTAAGCCACACACACAAGTGTATGTGTGCATGCGTATGTGTGTGTGTGAGTGTGTGTGTGTGTGTGAGTAAAGTGCTACCTTTGTCCGGATGCATCCAGAAGCAAGACTCAACAGTTGATTTATAGATCATTGCTTTATATCACTCCTTCGCTAACTGCCATTAGCTCAACATCACTCCCTGCAGAGCAAATGTGTGTGTGTGTGTGTGTGTGTGTGTGTGTATGAGAGAGAGAGAGAGAGAGAGAGAAATTATATGAGTATCTGTATGTTCTCCCTAAGTTTATCTATGGTAAGGCCACGTGGGAGTGCAGGAATATAACAGACTCAGAGAACATCTGTTAGCAAGAATTTTTTAAGTGCCTGGGTCACGTGTTAGAAGGTAGATCTCCTTCGACCTTTTGTCCCCCTCCCCACCCTCACTAATGTTTGGTAGGTCACCATAAAGAAGAGATGGCTGATAGACCTGGCTTATCTTGTCACTTTGAGTTGGATTGGCCTGTGAGGTGGATAGCATTGGCCTTGACCCAGTGAAATGCGGTGCTCCACCCCATAAATCCACTAGTATGGCGTCTATTCAGCTACAGGTGCGCAGACAGGAAACTGGATACACTTCAACTGTGCTCTGAGGGTGGTGGTCTTAAACTGTGCTCTGAGGGTGGTGGTCTTAAACTGCGCTCTAAGGGTGGTGGTCTTCGGTCCTTTTTATTGCAGCGTCTCCACCAGACGTTCATCCGCAGTAAGTGTTTTGGGTAAAACTATATTATCTATGTCATTAATAAATTAACAAATACATTTGGCCAAAGAAGTTTAAAAGAAATGTTTGTAAGTAAAGGGTGATATAACATTAGAAGACTGTGGTGTTCAGTGAGGGGTTTTTGTTGTTATTTTTGAAAACCACACATAAAAATGAGAAGTGTGGTAAATCCATATTTGGGGGGTTTCCTGTTGGATGTTTAATGATTGACAGGTTAAAGAACAAACCCAGACACCTTTTCCTCAGCTCAAGTCCACCCCTCACCTTATACTCTGAGGAATACTTCCTGTGATTTGCAGTGCATCAGGAATTTTGCTTCTTCTGGTTAGTGTGCACCATCCAGCCTTTGACCTCTAGAACTCATTTTGGACATTGTAAAAAACATCAAAAAGGCCAGAAAGTCTATTAAGGGCTTATTGATCCTTATAAGCTCTTATGTGACCTTGTAAACATTTGTTTGATTTTAGCATGAGCAAACATAAATGATAAAATGGCAGGTTCCTCATCTTCCATGTATTAGGAACCTACAATATAAATAACATTTTCTGTGCTGTCTTGGCATATTGGTTTAACTACATATTGAAGAAAATTGGAACAGCATTTATAGAGGCATTGAAATGTCAGATCTCTTCAATTAAGGTGGACATTAACTTTATGAAATTTTAGTTTATATGAAGAGAAACTAGAGACATATTGTACTCTTGTGACATATTCACACTCCAGTTCAAGTCCAGCGCCCTGTATTTATTGGTTGACTGGCCACAGAAACACCTCTCTCTCTCTCTCTCTCTCTCTCTCTCTCTCTCTCTCTCTCTCTCTCATGCACACACACATACATACATACAGTACATACTATCTCTCTCTCTCTCTCTGTCTCACACTCTTTCACACACACACATAAGCCTCTCTCCCACTCCCTCTCACTCACACATACATGCAGTCTCTCTCTCTCTCTCTCTCTCTCTCTCCTCTCTGGCTGCTCCTTGCCCAGGCTGCCTGGGATGATAAATGATGTTTTTACAGGTGTCTCACGGTGCGGATGCTGTCCCTGCTTGGCTGGAAATCGCATTCATTCATCCCTCCTCCTCTCCCTCTCTCCCAACTTAGACCTTACTGTGGTTACACACACACACACACACACACACACACACAGACACCAGAGGTCAGCAGCCCAGTTGAAATGGGGAACACTCTTTCTTTAACTCCGGCCGGCCACTGCACCTCGGTGCGATGTGTCGACCTTGTCTGGGGTGTCTCGCTGAAGGGCTAAGCATAACCTGTAAGATCCCAGGGAAGGTCAGGGGAGACAGGCAGAGACACGTTGAACCCGCACAGAGGTTCACGCTCAGCTTAACAGGGAGTGAGTGAAGAGATAGAGGGAGACTGAAAAGAGGGGAAGAGAGATGGAGGGAGGCAATGGAGACTGAGAAAGAGAGAGAGAGAGAGAGAGAGAGAGAGAGAGGAGAGAGAGAGAGAGAAAGAGAGGAGATGGGGATCACAACAATTAGAGTTTTATAGTTGTACCTCATTTGACCAGAAAAGTCTCACCCATTTGTCCAGATTTAGTGGGATTGTTTTAGTGCTGTATAAACTGACCTCAGATCAGGTAGAGGCTCAGACCTTGATCTGGACCAGCAGCAACAAACAAGGTCATTTGGATGTCTGAGATGTTCTGAGATGTTCTGAGATGTTTTGAGATGTTTTGAGATGTCTGAGACAGTGAATTCACTGCACAGTGAATGTTATCGTGGTGAATGTTATTGTTTGTCCGGTGTATGTTAACACTGCGCTTGGTCAGAGTGGCGCAGGTTCGTATATTAGCATGGCGAAACTTAGCATAATGGGTTAGCACCGTAGGTTAGCATGTTGCCAGTGTGGTTAATATGTTTGTATTCAGTTGAAGAGCAGATACTGAAGGACAGACATACACACACACACACACACACACACACACACACACACACACACACACACACACACACACACACACACACAATGTGTCCACACTAACAGCTGCATGGCCACACCCACCTCACACATCTGCAGCTGGAAGACCCTCCTCTCTCTCTCCACGTCCTCCGCTGTATCTGAGCTCTCCAAACGAATCAGACCATACTGCTTCTGCCGTTCCCTCTCCACCTTCCCCCTGAGAGACATACACAGAGAGAGGGAGAAAGAGATGGAGAGGTAGGGAGAGAGAGAGAGAGGGAGAAAGAGATGGAGAGGTAGGGAGAGAGAGAGAGAGGGAGGGAGGGAGTTAGTGATGAGTAACTCATCACTCATGGAAAATATTAATTAAACACCCTCTAATCCATGTATCTCTATTTCTCCATCTATCCATCTCTCCATCACCATTTAGATACTATAATAATCTTAATAATCTTAGGTATATAATAATAATCCAGAGGTACACTCACATTTTAACATCATAATCTTTCCACCTTTTTTCCATATGCTTCCTCAAATCCTAAGAGAGAGAGAAAAGAGAGAAAGATGGAGAGAGAGAAATGCGAGAGAGAGAAAAGAGAAAGAGGGAGAAGACAGAGAAGATGGAGAGAGAGAGAAAAGAGATGGGCAAGAAGACAGAGACAAAATCAGTAAAGACTGAATTCATGAATTATAATGTACAGAGCGCAGTAACAACAACAACAACCAGGTGTTACAGTTCAGGACAGCGAGAATGGAAGTAACAAATTCTAATATTTCACATTAAATGATGAGATTTTACGTGTAAAAACAAACCACATGTTTGTTCTAATGCAATAATACTGCAGGAGTGAGTTTTGCTCAGAAGACTGGAGAAAAACCGCCGTCTCCCTTTCACCAGTTAAACTGAACAAACGCCCTGCTGGAACTTCAAGTCTTCCACTTGAAGAAGGAGTGAAGACTTGATGTTGTAGCAGCTGTGAATATGCAGAGGTTAGGGGTTATGGGTAGAGGTTAGAGGTTAGGGGTTAGGGGTTAAGGGTAGAGGTTAGGGGTTATGGGTAGAAGTTAGGGGTTAAGGGTAAAGGTTAGGGGTTATGGGTAGAGGTTAGGGGTTAAGGGTAGAGGTTAGGGGTTAAAGGTAGAGGTTAGAGGTTAAAGGTTAGGGGTAGCATTCCCATAGTGAATGGCTTGAACACTTGCGCAGGGTTGTTTCAACAAATTGATCTCAGGAATCCGGGCTGAAAATTGTGTGCTTTAAGCAGTCCTGCACACAACCAGGCCTGGGATGTAACAGGAAGGAGCAATCAGATCAGATCAGATCTGATCCGCGCTGAAATGATCAGAGCTTCCGAGACATTCAACAGTAGCTCTGCACGCTGTCTGATAACCCTTCTAGTGAATGCTGTCTGGTAATAACCCTTCCAGTGAACTATGTGATGTGGAAAATTGTAGGAGTCAAGCCGAACGATTACTGTGAATCAGCAAAACACTGGAAAAAGTTCCATTTCCATGTCCCTCTCCAGATCCTTCTCCACCCACCAGCCCTTTACCACATGTACATCTTTAACCTCTCAGGAATGTTCATTTGTTCTCTAAATCTATTACTTAAATCAGCTTCTTTGAGAGATCAGGTGACGGGTCCTGCTTCAACCTCCGAGTATACAGTGCTCAGCACTCCTTTAACAAATGATCTCTTCCTTGTGTCCGGCATCGTTTTTGCAGTACGTGGAGTGAGACGGGCAGCTCACCTGTCTGCAGTCACGCAGTTCACCCTTCAGGAGGTTCTCCAGGGGAAACGACAAGATGCTGTTCAGATTCTGCACCTGCAAACACAGACAGACAGCTGTAGTTCCAGCAGACATACGTAGGCGCGCACACACACACACACACACACACACACACACACACACACACACACACACACACACACACACAGGACTCTTTATGGACCTTGCTTTGTGCACTGGTGCACAGTCATTTGGATGGGTGAGCGAATACTTTTGGCAATATAGTGTTCATGTACATAGAGGTCAGTACATGTATCCAGACACTCCAGACGCTTTCAGTGTAAACTCTGTACAAGTCACCAGAGTAACACACTCCAGTCGCTTTCTGCACTACGCTGCATCTGTTTCCATAACCATCAAGAACAGAGGAAAGAAGAGGATGTTGTGAACAGGGAAAGACCTCAAGCCTTTGTGGAAATTTCTCTTTGTGAAAGAATGTGCATAAACAAATGAAACCAATGAGACTAATCCCCTCCAGGAAAGTTCACTCTGGTCTATCCAGTCCCAACAGAGGTCTTTGGTAGATTTGTGGTAGTGTGGATTGTAGGTGTAGTTGTGTGGATTGTAGGTGTGTGGATTGTAGGTGTAGTTGTGTTAATTGTACTTGTGTGGACTGTAGGTGTAGTTGTGTTGATTGTAGATGTGTGGACTGTAGGTGTAGTTGTGTTGATTGTAGGTGCTGTGTGTGTGCAGGAAAACAAAGTTGAGAATTAATAATGGACATTAAGAATGACCTTATGCACACAGTAAATGTCGTTTCTATCTGAATTAAAGCCATTTTAACCATCACTGAATGTAACTCAGGATTTACTGATGGAGCAGATTATTTTAAACAACCAAATGTTGCTGAAGCTGCTCCTCACAGCCCAGTTCACCTGGAGCAGGAGGATGAAGCTGCTCCTCACAGCCCAGTTCACCTGGAGCAGGAGGATGAAGCTGCTCCTCACAGCCCAGTTCGCCTGGAGCAGGAGGATGAAGCCATGCTAACATCAGAATCACACTCTAATATTACAGAGACACAGTAAAACTGTGAATTACAGTGAAAAAGAGTAACTCTGCACTCCAGAGGCTGAAATCAGAAACCACACACGGTTCAGTACAGCAGGACATGACAGATCCATCCACACACGGTTCAGTACAGCAGGACATGACAGATCCATCCACACACGGTTCAGTACAGCAGGACATGACAGATCCA
>JAOXYF010000027.1:9405948-9428448 GCA_028565775.1 Sternarchorhynchus goeldii | reverse complement strand
TGGGAGCGGCTGGAGGAGCGGCGTCGCTGGGCACTACTCACCGACGAGGAGAAGCAGGAGGCGATCCGCAAGAAGCGCGAGGAGGTGAAGGAGAAGCTGCGCGAGAAGGCGAAGGAGCGGCGCGAGAGGGAGCTGCGGTTGCGGCGAGAACAGCAGCGGCGCTACGAGGACCAGGAGCTGACTGGCCGGCCGCTGCCCGCTTTCCGGCTGGTGGACATGCCCGACGGCCTTCCCAACACGCTGTTCGGCGACGTGGCCATGGTGACGGACTTCCTAAGCTGCTACTCGGAGCTGCTGATGCCCGACGACCAGTACCCGATCACGAGCCAGGCTCTGATGGAGGCGCTGGCGGCCGAGAAGGGTGGCTTCCTCTACCTGAACCGCGTGCTGGTGGTGCTCCTGCAGACGCTGCTCCAGGACGAGCTGGCCGAGGCCTACAGCGAGCTGGACATGCCGCTGTCGGAGATCCCGCTGACCATGCACTCCGTGTCGGAGCTGGTGCGTCTGTGTCTGCGGCCGTCGGACGCGCAGTGCGACGAGAGCGGCCGCGGTTCCGACCAGTGGCCCGCCTCCGCCGGTGGCCCGGTCGCCGCCCTCGGCTACGACGACGTGGTGAGCGCCGCCCTGCTGGAGCGCCTGGAGACGGCCGAGGTGTTCGAACTGACGCCGGCGGAGAAGGTGGGCCTGCTGGTGGCTCTTTGTCACCGCATCCTGATGACGTACTCGGTGGAGGACCACGTGGATGCTGTGCAGCAGCAATCCGCCGACCTCTGGAAGGAGCGTCTCGCCACACTCAAGGAAGCTAACATCCGCCGCCGTGCTGAGAAACAGCGCCGCAAAGAGCTGATGGAGGCCAAGGGGCAGGGGGTGGTGGCCAAGGTCGAGAAGAAGAAGGAGGGCGGAGCCAAGAAGGAGGGCGGAGCCAAGGTCAAGGTGGAGCCGGAGGACATGATCAGCACGGTGAAGAGCCGCAGACTGATGGCCATTCAGGCCAAGAAAGAGAGAGAAGAGTTGGAACGACAGAATAAAGGTGAACGGAGGGAGGGGGAGATGGGGGAAGGTGGGCGGAGGGGCGGGGCGGAGCTGAGAGGACACCATGTTCCCTCTGAGTAGACGCTGACCCCGAGTCACGTGCGGACGTAGGCCAGGCCGCCATGGTCCCGGTATTCACGAGGAATGGAATTTCTGGAATGTTATAGATTTTTTTTTTTTTCCACACGTGAGAATTCGGTGTCGGTTCATAAGATATCGGGAATTTTATTTGTGTTTTAATTGTTTAATAACACATGTTGATCTTTTTGAGTTGGAGAGTCAGTCTTGGAGTATGTGCAACAGCAGACATGTCTGACTACAGTGTAGTGGAGTTGGGTTGTGCTAGGGTCGTCATTGTACCCTGTTGAACAGAGGTCAAATGGAAGACAACACTGGTGGAACAACAGAGTATTAATAGAGTAGTAAACTGTGTGTGTGAGAGGGAGGGAGGGAGGGAGTTTGTGTGGATGTAATTTCATATTCCATGCAGAACTACTGTGTGTATGGGTATAGATTATAATTTTGATGAATGGTTATTGAAGTCCTCTGTGTGTGCGTTTGCGCAGAGCGGCTGGAGAAGGAAGCGGAGGAGGAGCGTCTCCGGAAGCAGAGGGCTGCGGTGGAGAAAGCCTTCCAGGATGGAATCACCAAGGCCAAGCTGGTCATGAGGAGAACACCACTGGGCACCGACCGGAACCACAACCGGTACACGCACTCCACCTTACCCTTACCACACCCGCTACACCTCTCCCTTCTCTTACCACACCCGCCCGCTATACCCCCTGACACGATGACTTCAGTAAAAACTCAGTGTAGCGTGTGGTTGGGACACTGTAGTACTCCAGATGACTGTAACTGTCCTACCACCTGTAGGTACTGGCTGTTTTCGGACGTGGTCCCGGGGCTGTACATCGAGAAAGGCTGGGTCCATGACAACTTCGACTACTCCTTCACCCTCCCCCCCAAGGACGAGGATGAGGAGGAGGACGAAGAGGATGACGACGATGAGCTGAAGAAGGAGGAAGACGTGGAGGGTGAGCGGCCTGGTTCCTTCTTTTAGCTCAAACACGATTAATGGTGGGGAAACCTTGTAGTATCAGGAGATCTGATGAGACCAGCGTCACAAGGGGCCTTTGTTATTCTCCCCTCCCTCACACATACTGACGAGCTGCTCTTGATGCTGAACGAGTTCAGATGGACCAAGCGTTCTTTGTTCTCTTGTCTAGATGGGGAAAAAGAAGATGATGAAAGCGTTGCCAGTGTCACTAATGAGAGTGGCCAGCAGGGGGCACCAGCTCCTGAGACTTGCATCGAGACCACCGTACCCAAACAAGGCCAAAACCTCTGGTATGAAAGAATTATTCCACTAAAGGAACGTGCTGGTGTGTTTCTGTCTGTTGATGATTTGAACGTCCTCCTGACGAGTCCAGCGTGTCGTGGTGTGTGTGCATGGTTCATAGGTGGGTCTCTCTCCCTCTCCTCGCAGGTTTGTGTGTGACACGGCGAAGGATTTTGAAGAGCTTCTTGAAAGCCTCCACTCGCAGGGTGTGCGGGAGAGTGACCTGAAACTCAACCTGGAACTAAAGTGAGCGTGTGTGTGTGTGAGCGTGTTCTAGACAGCATGTTCACGGTGTGCAGTGTGTGTTTAAAAACGCCTATGGTGGTGCTGGCCTGTTCCCTCGGGGCGTGACCACAGATCTTGGCTAATCCCCCCCACCCCACCCTCCTTGCAGGTTCCCGGACATCACACACTCCATGCACCTAAGCCGGAAGGGCAGCGCCGGCCTGCGACCCTGCGACGGTCACCAGGAGCTCGTCCGCTACCTGCGCAGCGACATCATCGAGGTGGCATCACGCCTGCAGAAAGGTGGTCTGGGCTTCATGGAGGACACGGCCAACTTCGAGGAGCAGGTGAGGGGGCGGGGTTTGTCTAGTTTTGCGCTGGAGGCCATGTTGGTTGGGACTCGGCGTGTCCGGCGGTAATCGAATAGAAGAACCGTAGTAGACCTGCCTCTTGAGAATACGTTTGTTGGTTTTGTTTGAGAATGTTTGTTTCGTTTGTTGAGGTGCGAGACCTGGAGAAGCTGCGGGACTTTGGCGAGTGTGTCATCACGCTGCAGGAGAGTGTGGTGAAGAAGTTCCTGCAGGGCTTCATGGCTCCAAAACAGAAGAAGAGGAAGAAAGAGGCGATGGAGGGCAGCGGGAAACCTGAGGAGGTGGATGAGGAGAGAAAACTGGCAGAGGAGGCCCGGGTGAGTGTGTGAGAGTGTGTGTGAGTGTGAGTGTGAGTGTGAGTGTGTGTGAGTGTGAGTGTGAGTGTGTGTGTGAGTGTGTGTGTGAGTGTGTGTGTGAGTGTGTGTGTGTGTGAGTGTGTGTGTGAGTGTGTGTGTGTGTGTGAGTGAGTGTGTGTGTGAGTGTGCCTTCAGTGAAGGTTTTCTGTTCCCTGTGAAAGAACGGCATCCTGTACTAATCCCACAGTGGCCCTCTGTGGCTCCTCTCCACACCCCTTCCTCCTCATCCTCTGGTCCTCTGTGCCTTTCCGTCTCTGCAGGTGGCGACGGCGGTGGAGAAATGGAAGGTGGCGATCCGCGAGGCACAGACCTTCTCACGTATGCATGCTCTCCTGGGGATGCTGGATGCCTGCATCAAGTGGGACATGTCGGCGGAGAACGCCCGCTGCAAAGTGTGTCGTAAAAAAGGTAAAGGGGAGAGAGAGATGAGCGACGACCAGCGTGGAGGTTGTTGGTGTGTGCTGAGAGCCAGTGGGTCTTCGCTAATAACTCTGTCTCGGTCTCCTCCTGTAGGAGAGGATGACAAGTTGATTCTGTGTGACGAGTGTAATAAGGCCTTCCACCTGTTCTGTTTGCGGCCGGTACTGTACCGCATACCTGAAGGGGAGTGGCTCTGCCCGGCCTGTCAGCCCACCGTCGCTCGCCGCTGCTCCCGCGGCAGGTGAGACACGCCCACTTCTTTTACAGGAAGTTTCTTATTCACGGGGAAATGCGCCCACAAACATGCACCTGAGCTGTTCCATACTGCAGACGTGTGTGTGTATACACACGTGCGCACACACACACACTACCACCCTAATACAAATGCACACACTCATCCCAAACCTCTCGAATCTCTGTGGCAGAAACTATAATGAAGACACAGAAGAAGAGGAGATGGAGGACGAGGAAGATGAGGATGACTTGGATGAGGAAGAATCTGAGGAAGAGGAGCAGAGGGACACGGGGCACAGCTGTGAGTCTTCATCACTCAGATATCTCACGGTTTTCCCGCCTGCTTGTGATTTGCGTTACCTGTCCTGCTCGTACTAATTCCTGTCTGCATCCACTTTTGTGTTTTCCCAGTGAGACCAAGGAAGAAACTGAAGTCGTTCCTGCGGCCCAAAGTCCAGAGCAAGTCCGTGTCCAAGAAGCACTCCCCTCCCGGGGCCAAATCTGCTCTCAAATCACCAGCTAAACTTGCCTCGAAATCTTCGCCGAAGAACGTGTCAAAATCGCGGCAGGCTCCGAGCAACCCTGCAGACATCGACGAGCTGGTGAGGAACTCTGTGTTTTATACGCGCTCACGCCGGAGAGGAGGCATGTCCGCGTTAGAGCTAGACCACGTCTGAAGAGGATCGGCTGCTCTCGGGGACGTTTAGGGATCGGAAGACGGTGTTCCAGCCGTGATTAAAACTGTCCCGTTTCGGCAGGTGCGTCAGAGCTCCAGAGTGGGAGGAAGCAGACAGGCGCAGGAGCTGGAGAAGTGTGAGCTGATCCTGCAAAAGTTGATAAAATACCGCTACAGCTGGCCCTTCAGGTACACACACACACACATACGTGTGTATACACACACGTTTGTCAGTCTGATATTCTATCAGTGCTCTGCATGTTCATGGTTCACGTCACTCACATAACTCATGCTAGTTTTTAACAGCAAGGACCCATCAGTTTTAATAAACTGCAAGTCCCATCACCATGATGATGGTTATTTATATAGATTTCTAATGATATACAGTATACATTTGTCAGTTATACACCCTCCCACTCATCCATAACTCTGCGCGCGCTGAATGTTCTTTCAGGAGAACATTGTTCAGTTCCTCTCACTGTTCTCTTGCCCTATCCAGAGAGCCCGTGTCCACAGAGGAGGCTGAGGACTACCAGGACATCATCATCACGCCCATGGACTTCAGGACCATGCAGAGCAAGCTCCAGAACTCGCAGTACCGCGGCACGCATGACTTCATCGAGGACATGAAGCTGGTGTTCTCCAACGCCGAGGAGTACAACCAACCAGGCAGCAGCGTTCTGCAGGCGGTGGTGCGCACGGAACAGACCTTCACCGAGCTCCTCAGGAAGACCCTGCCCGGGGCGAGCTACCTGCGGCGCCGGGCTCGCAAGCGAGCCCCGCCCCTCCGCCAGGACGGGGTCGAGGACGATGAGGAAGAGGGCGAGGAAATGGGGAGAAAGATGCAGAACGGCAAGCGGGTCAAGGCGCCGCCCCGAGGCCGGGAGGAGGGCGTTGGGCAGCGGGCGAGGCACGTCGGGCGTCCACGCAAGCGGGTTGAGAGTGAGCACGAAGAGGATGAGGAAGAGGAAGAGGAGGCGGGCAGGAGGCGGAGCAAGCGGACAGTGACCATGGCGACCAGGAAGGACTATCGGGAAGATGAAAGCGACAGTGAGAGGGAGAACAGGAGGACTGGCTTGAGACGGGCAGCAGCAAAGGGGACGCAGGAGGCGGAGCCAAGCAGCGATGAGGACTGTCTCAGCCAGCGACATTCCAAGAAGCAGAAACGCTCGCACTAAAGTCCAGGGTGCTTTTGTGTGTGTGTGGGTGTGTGTGGGTGTGTGTGTGTGTTCCTTGCAAACCAGATTCCTTCTCCTCCTGTCTGCCCCTGTACCCGGCCGCCTCGAAGGCAGGCTGGACCCGTTCTCACTACAGAACCTCTTTAACTGGCCCATGTAGATTTCTCTTTTCTCTCACCCTGCTCCCCCCCCCCCCACCTTTTTTTTTCTCTGGTTTATTAGACTTTTTGATGTTTTATGTTCATATTGACAAATGAAAAAGAAACTGATTTATATTTGTAAGTCATTTATTACTGGTGGCTTCTTTTCTCAGCCAGGATATGTATGATCTCTGATGTGATGATCTCTGATGTGATGATCTCTGATGTGATGATCTCTGTGAGCTCCTAAAGACACTTTGGGGTTGTTTTTTTTTCTTTTTTTCCCCTCCTTTTCTTTTCAATTTGATCTTAAACCACTTCGTTTCGGGGGGGGTGGTGGTTGGGGGGGGGGGGGTACTATCGGGGTACATTGCCACCTGTTCATGCCTCATTTGATTGTCAGAATATCAGGCGGGGCAGCTAATTAAAAGCCAGTTACAGAAAGCAGGTCAGCGGTAGAACATTCTAGAGTATTCTAGATGATTTTTAAATGATACTCTAGAATTAAAATTCTGCGTGGGTGTCTCTTTTTTTGTGTGTGTGTGTGGGAGAGAGAGAGAGGTTTGTGTGTGTGTGCGCGTGTCTGTCTGTGTTTGTGTGATGGTGTAAAGTAGTAATGAGACTACTTCACACTATCATCATGGGGACAACCAGCACCAAAATAATTTCTTTGATAATGTTGTTTCATTTTTCAGAGTACAGTACAAATGAATAAAGCATTTGCTATAGCTGAAATCATGTCTGATGGGCTTGGATCATTTCTTTTACATGAATACAAGCATGTAAATGGGACTCACAGATTGTTTGCTATATTTATCGATGCTGTTGGTTACAACAGTTGTATTGGTGCCTCCTGTGAAACAAGCAGTTTTGTTGCATTAAACTGCAAGACTGTGTCCAAGAGGGGGGGGGGGTCACATTGATCAGAGTATTTATTTGATTCTTTATTTTATATAAACCTGCTGCCATATTCAGTTTGTCGCTCTTTTTATCTTTTAGTTTTACAGTAAACATTAGTGGAAGTGGTGTGTCCCTCACTGGGTGGAGGAGCCCAGAGTGAATCCAAGTTTATTTTTTTTATTTATCTGATATAATAATTTAAAACTTATCTTTACTTGTCTCGCACGGGTCTGCGAGACGTTCACACAGTATTGGAACATCCTGGCTCGGTCCTGCGGTTCTGAGAATGGCTTGCGTGAGCCGCCTTGGAGAGCCAGATGTTCTGTAGCAACTGGGCTGGAAACACCCCAAATAAAAGCCCGTGAAGTGGTTCTGGGCCTTTAAAGGCAGAAAAAAAAGTTGGTTCATGCTACTTTACCCCATACTGACCTGCAGGTGGCACTCTCTTGTTAACATTTATGCTTTGTTTTTGTAGTGTGTATGCAGAGAAATGTTCCTTCTTCTGCTTGTAAACAGAACCCTTTTTTTGGGCCACTATGTGGTAATGGGCATAAATAAACCAAATAACTGTTTACCTGTTTCTGAAGGATTTAAGTAATCTATTTACTCCATATTATAAATTATAACAATATGTAATTGACATAATAAAGTTTGGATTCTGGTTAGTTGTGTGGAGCTTGGTAGTTAGTAGCTAGTTTTGGGCTCACAAATAGTTTCATTCTGTGAGTGTTAATAATTGGCCAGTTGATTGTTGGGCCCTGCTGTGTCAGAAAAGAGAGGGCTCTTGCCCCAATGTATTTGGCTTCTGCTAGAGTAAACAAATCAACGGGTGTTGCATGAGGAGGGGAAAAAAAAGCTTCATGAGCATAAACCTGTTCTCACCTACTCTCTCCAAACCTTCACACTATTTGTAGCAACATTTCAAACTCGGATTAGCCCCAGTGTTCCTGGCATTATGTATATGTGAACTATTAACTATTTCAGGACAACAGTCTGGTTCATCTTTAGCCCAACACTGCATTGCCTTCAGCAGCATGTGATTAGCATTAACTGCCCAGGAACTGTGTTTTTATTGTGAAATGTTTGACGCATATGACCCTGGGGTGGTCTAAACAGGACCCTGGCACAGGCTGACTGCTGTTAGATGAGTTCCCTGTATTCTCTTGTGTTTAAGATCAGCGTAAAGTGGGTGTAGTCGGATTTTAGATTGGCCTTCATGCCTCTGGAATACGGGATGTGAATTATGTGCAAGTCAGCCTTGAGAAACGGGCCTGACATGACAAGTTTTTCATGTTTTTAGTTCTAATGGTCCGTGTGCATCTTTAGGCTTCAACTTCCTTTGAAAATACTGTTTGTTTTGGTAAGTTTTTTAATAAGAACATTTTATTCTTATATATATATATTATTGTTAATATTATTATATTATATATTATTGTTATTCATATATAAAATAGCTTCAGTTTCAAGTATGAATTTAAAACATGCGGACACTGAATGGAATGCTCTGGAGGTGCAGTGGCTTCTGTCTCGAGAGGGAAAGTGAGCCTGGTATGAATGTGTTGGGAGTTGTTTCTCCCAGGGTGAAAGGTCTAGCAGACAGAAATGTGTTCGCCTGCATATTTACAGCTGACGTGCTGCAGTCGCTAGTGCTGTTCTCTCTTTAGAATTTCATCCAGTTTGTTCTTTGGCTACACTGACTTTAGAGGCCTTATTACACAGCTCAGACCGAAACGTGTGTATTATATAACAAAAATGTCATAGCTGATGAACGGCCCATTAACTGAAATGCCGAAATGAATAAAACAGTAGCACAATGTCCAGCCCAAAGCCTGCGATGCTGTGGGCGTCAGCAGTGAGATCCTCGGCTGCCAAGCAAGGCGAGCGGAGGACGGTAACCGTAAGCGTCGCAGTGTGCTGACTACGACGAAAGACCACGGTGGGGCTTCAGAAACAACAAAGAAACAAACATTCTAACCCAATGGTTTCCTTTGGGCTGATCACATATGCAGGCACGTCTTGGTTTACACATTAAAATTAATTAGTAAAATATGTAAAGAACAACAAAAAAAGAAGTGGGCACTATAATGTGATTTTTTTTGGAGGTTCTTTTTGTTTGTTTAAATGCCCCTAGCCATCAACCAACACCACCATTTATAAACTCTTATAGTGATAGAGGAGGTGAGTGGCATCTTATGGACTTCTCCCAAGGTTGTGGGTTTCTCTCTCTCTCTCTCTCTCTCTCTCTCTCTCTCTCTCTCTCTCTCTCTCTCTCTCTTTTAATAAAATCTTGAAGAATGTTCAAAGTTTGTCTTGGTCTTCCCTAACTGAGTTTCCAGTGAAGAGGAAGTTATAAAGGAGCCACTGGTTATGCATGCAATGAAAATGAGGTTTGATCCAAAGTAAAAGTGTACCTTGGCCAAGCTTTTGGGTCACAAAAGAGGCGTGAAAGTACTGTGGCTTTGACACGCAGGTTTGTCCCTCTCCTCCCCAAGAAAGATGTTCCGTTTTTGTTGTTGTTGTATTGTTTAGTTTAGTTTTTTTTTGTTGTTTTTTTGGTCTTAATGACTTCTACTCCTCGATGTGTCTTGTGTTGGCACGTACCAGGACGGGGGGGCTTCCCATGGTGAGTGGTGCGCTGTGCTGAAAGAGAGAGGGGTTCTCCATTCATTCCTTTAATTACCGGTATTTTGCTTGGAGCTCTCAGGTGGCAGCAGGTAATTATCCTTCCCCGAGCCTCTGTCCAGCCCGCCTGTCCGCCGAGCTTCCCACAGAGGGGAGTGAGCGAGTGCCATGAAGGACCATGAGCCATGAAGAACAAGAGGACCTTCTGTGGCGGGAGAGCAGTCTTGGAGAGCTAGAAGGTGAAGGAAGGAAAAGAGAGGAGCTGCAAAGAGGGAATGAGGGAGAGAGACCCTAACCCTAGATGGAGAGACGGGGAGCGGGGGGTGTCCTGATCAAGGAGAGAGACCCCGTGGAGGTAGACAGAGAGACAGGGAGGGGGGTGTCCTGAACAGGGAGAGAGAACCCGAGGAGGTAGACGGAGAGACAGGGAGGGGGTGTCCTGAACAGGGAGAGAGACCCCGAGGAGGTAGATGGAGAGACAGGGAGGGAGTGTCCTGAACAGGGAGAGAGACCCTGTGGAGGTAGATGGAGAGACAGGGAGGGGGTGTCCTGAACAGGGAGAGAGACCCTGTGGAGGTAGACAAAAAGACAGGGAGGGGGGTGTCCTGAACAGAGAGACAGACTCTGCAGAGGTAGAGGGAGAGACAGGGAGAGGGGTGTCCAGAACAGAGAGAGAGACCCTGCAGAGGTAGAGGGAGAGACATGGGGGCGTCTTGAGCAGAGAATGTAGATGTCTGAGGAGAAGGGTTTTGGCAGAATCAACAAATATTTTAACAGGTTCTGGGTTTTCATTAGATGGTTAAATTCCTTTGATTTATTTGACAGGGTTTAGTACACAAAATAAGCACAGATGCCTCATTCTTGGTAAATTATCAATGTACATTAACCATTATTAGTCAGCCATAATTATAGCTCATAAACTCTGTCTACAAGATAAAAACTAGTCACATGCTTCTCTTTGCTGCTGCACATCTGTTTGCCCTGAAGATGAAGACGGGAGAAAGGTAAACGCCATTCAGAAACGTAATGTGAGCCAGTACCATCTTTAATGGATTTTTTCCAGTGCCTTTAATCACATTTTTTGTTCTGTGAATATATATTTAAACTGTGTGGTAAGAGGAAAATAGCAGTTACAAAAACAAGGTACAAGGTACAGACAAATGTTAGGACACAAGTGTTAGTGGGAGTTTTTCTGACAGCCCATTATAAATGCATGATCATTCGTTTGGAGTCCATACCCTCTTTGCAGCTGTTTTCCTCGTCTCCCAAGCATATCTACATGATTTTGGAGTGTGTCTGGGAATTTGTTTTCATCCAGTAGAGCATTTGTGAGGTAAGACACTAATGTTGGTTGAGAAGGCCTGGCTCTCCATTCTGGTTCATCCCGAAGATGCTGGATAGAGTTGACATCAGGGATATATGGGTTCTTCCACACCAGACTCACCCAACCATGTCTTTATGGACCTTGCTTTGTGCAATGGGGCACAGTCATGCTGGAACAGAAAAGGCCTTTCCCAAACGGTTCCAACAAAGCTGGAAGCATACAGCTGTCCAAGATGTCTTGGTAGGCTGAAACCTTAAGATTTCCCTTCAAAGGATCTAAGGCCAATACCTGACAAACAACCCCACAACATTATATATCTCCACCAAACTTTACAGTTGGCACAGTCAGACAGGTTACATTCTCCTGGCCTTCACCAAACCCAGACTCAGAGAAACAAGATGCCAGAAAGAGAAGCGCGACTTATCACTGCACAGAACGCATTTCCCCTGCTCCAGGGTCCCATGTCGGTGTGCTTTACACCACTGCATCCGACGTGGGCCTTGTGCTCGGTGATGTAAGGCTTGCCTGCAGCTGCTCGGCCGTGGAAACCCATACCATGAAGCTCCCGGCGTACAGTTTTAGTGCTGATGTTAATGCCAGAGGAGGTTTGGAACTCTGCAGTTATTGAGTCAGCAGAGTGTTGGCGCCTTTTACACACTATGCGCTTCAGTACTCAGTAACCCCACTCTGTAACTTTACGTGGTCTGCCACTTTGTGGCTGAGTTGCTGTGGTTCCTAAATGTTTCCACTTCTCAATAATATCACTCACAGTTGATTGTGGAATATCTAGGAAGGAAGAAATTTTACAAATTGACTTATTGCAACAGTGGCATCTTATAATGGAACCTTAAATTCAACGAGCTTTTCATTCTTTCATAAATGTTTGTAAAGGCAAACTGCATGGCTAGATGTTTATACACCAGTGGCAATGGAATACCTGAATGACTGGATGAAACACCTGAACACCTGAGTACCTGAATGACTGGATGAAACACCTGAACACCTGAGTACCTGAATGACTGGATGAAACACCTGAATTCACCGATGTAAGCCAATATTTTTTTCAAAGTTCTTTCTTCATTAAACAAAGGTCAGTGTGTCTCCAGTAAGATCTGAGTTTTATGCAGATTTGTTTTTAGATAGAACTGTGCTTCTGTATTTCAGCTCAGCCCTCTGGTTGTCCTTGGTGTGTGGTACAGTAAAGTATTCAGGCAAGATGAAGGATAAACACATCAAAAAGTGACAACAGAGAGGAGCTCTCTTTCCAGAAACGTTCACACACACACGCACACACAGTCTCATCAGGCCGTTAAAAATATGGGCAGAAGCAGCTGTCGGCTAGGAACAGTAGGATAAGGAAGGTTTCTTCCAGAGGTATAAGCCTGTGTAATTGACACCTTTTGCCGCGTGTATGTGAGTGAGGGAGAGGAGCTGACGCGAGGGCCGCAGGACCTGGTCTTCATTCGTTGCTCCACTGAAGTTTTCCTGCGCATAATTAAAACTTTGCGTGTGCATCAACGCCACAACATGCAGGCTCATGTTCACAGAGTGAATTTGCATGGGCATGAATATGTATGTGTCGAGTAGCGTCGTGTGTGTGTGCACTCCTGTGCGTGCGCTTGCTCTAACAGGCAGCAGTAAGAAGTTAGCAGACTTATAAAGAACTCTTTGACTGGCAGGCGGTGTGTGTGTGGAGCCGCCTGTAATCCATTACAGATGTGGAGGTAATTATATCCAGCCAGGTCTGATGGACTCTTTAGCCCTGGCAACACAGGGCCCTGCCTGGGCACTGTGACTGCAGACACTGGAACATCACGGAGTGCCATGGTCCAGCTGAAACCCTTACCTTAAATCCCCTCTGACAGCAGTCCTAGCAAGCAGGCCAGTTGCTCTCTCTTTCCCACATATTCTTCGCACATTTCAGAATTTGCCGGGAAAAGATGAAGTTGGTCCCACTGCCCTCGAAAACACGTTCGCTTGCACTGTGATGGTGCACAAGCCAGCCAAATTTGCCTGCCAGGCATACAGCGATTGTCTCACTCTCTCTCCAGCCTGCCAGGCTTACAGCATGTCGGGATGGAGGGACGTTACCACAGACAGGAGCAAGCGAGGTCGCCCGCACACCTGTGATGTTCCGCCCACGACTCTCCCCAACACAGACTCCCGAAACTCACGCAGGCAGCATAGAGAAAACCTCCCTTCAGATTCCAGGGAACGAGAGTTAGACATCAGGGGATGGTGATGTATGGACTTATGTAGGCTGTGTGCGCCGAAGAAAATGACTTTAGTAACTCATGACTTATTTTATCTGGGCAGAAAAAAGAAAGGGAGGTGGGGGTGAGCGGAGGCATGAAGGTAATCTAGTGGGACACCGTAAATCACAACAATCATGTGATGTTAATTTTGCATGTAACACATTTGATAAATGTAGAGCTTAATTAATACTGTGAGTAACTGGATACTTTGATACAGTAGGTTTGGAGCCTCTGAAGTCTCGTGTGAGAATCAGGGAAGGGGGAGCTTTAAATGTTGAACTCAGCTGTGTTCTGCACGACCAAGGAAGAGAAAACAAACTGATCTGGAGTAGGAGAGGAGGATGAGGCGAGAGGAGAGGTGAAGTGGAGGAGAAAGCGTGGAGTGGAGGAGGATCGAGGGGAGGTGGACTGAAGTGATTTGACACTCAGCATAATCACTAGGGCTGTGAGTGCACTGTGCCCCAAAACACTACACACACACACACACACACACAACCCATTCCTCATTCCTGTGTTGCAGAGGAAAAGTTTAGCAGGACTCATTCTTTTGGCAAAAGGCTTTGCTTTCACTTTTAATTAAAGACTCACATTCAGAATAAATGTCACCCCACACCCATTCATCTCAAAAGAAGCCTTTCCACACTCTCTCACTTTCACACCCTTCCACTCTCTCACTTTCACACCCTCCCACTCCTGCTGTGGGGAGGCGTCACCAGTGGACCTGGGTGACACAGATGTTTGCCTTGGTGTGAAAATAAATATCCAAGTGTGGTTTTGGCTCTGTAGGAGAATCTGGCCTATTCTCCGAACTGTCAGATTAAGGTTGATTCAGGGCAACACACACTGACAGTTGTTCTTTTCTTCTCTCTTTCTCCCTATTTCTTTGATAACAGCTCCTTTCATGTAATGTTTCCATGTTTTGCTGTTATGCGTGCAAAGACTCTTTGTCCTTCCCCCTTTCACTGTAGTGTGTAAATAGGTTCTGTAGTGTGTAAATAAGTTGTGTTATTCTGTCTCTTCTGTGGAGGTACACTCCTCTGGAGTGTTTCCATGGATACACCCTCCTCTGGGGTGTTTCCGTGGATACACACTCCTCTGGGGTGTTTCTGTGGATACACACTCCTCTGGAGTGTTTCCAGCATAGGTTCTGCAGTGTTTTAGTGCTTTCATTCTGATACAGTGTCTGAGAAAGCAAGATTCTGTGCTTGTGTGTGTGAGGGGCATAAAGCGTGAGGTGGGGGATGCAGTGGTGGTCATGGTGGGGTTCTGGTTGTGGGGGATGCAGTGGTGGTCATGGTGGGGTTCTGGTTGTGGGGGATGCAGTGGTGGTCATGGTGGGGTTCTGGTTCTGGTTCTGGTTGCAGCTGTTAGTCCCTCGTCCCTGTCCTCCATCCTCCCACACACCAATGACCCAGGGTGTCCCGTATGACACTTGAGACTACAGCAGAACTCATCTCCTGTCTTGCTGAGGGTTTTGTTCCCAGGCAGGACCCTTTGAGCGTTGTATGATTCATTCCCCTTCTCGCACTAACACTTGCTTGAACAGGTACACACACACACACAGGCCCCGTGGCTCTGCAGCCTTTGTGCTATAAATCATTTATTTTTTAGTCTCACTTTAATCACATTCTCTCTCTATCAGTCTCTCTCACACACACACACATGGAGATACACACCACACATTTATACTTGCTTTTCATATCTGTCTCGTTCGCAGTGAATTGTCCTCTCTACGTCATCACTTTAGACTCGCACAAAGAGGGACACGCGCATTTACACAGTCGACTAAAGTTCGTAGACTCCCTCCGTCAGACTCTAGCGCTTTACCTACTGGGAACGTGCACCCACTCTCCCGTCTTCCAGAATCGAGACGAACCATTGCCCTGGTTACAGTTCACGCACTGCAGCTGGCGAGAGTCTCATCTACGGTCAGTCACATAACTACACACTTCACACGCTGGACACGTTAAAACTACATGCGACAAGTAGTGTTCAAATTAACTGTGTTTCTCTTAGTGACCGTATGCGTATGTTTAAGCGGACTAGAGCATCAACGTGTGAATGTTTGGTTTGTAAAGGTTTGTTCTCTTGCGTAGTCCTAACGTACCCGGATGTTTCTCTGCCTCCAGGCCTGTTGTGGTTGTTGTGGAGTCTGGTTAATCTGTGCTCTGCTCAAGACTAATGGGTCCTAATCCTGACATGACCCCCTGCGTTTTTACGAGCGCCTGTGTTCGGCCGTAAACTCAGCCAGATGCGTGGCACAAAGAGAACAGCGCTCATAAAAGACTCCGCGAAGGTTTAATTAGTACGCAACGGCGAGTCATGTCCGGCTACGCGCGACAGGAGAGGTCTCCGCTCTCACGCAGGGTCGCTCTGGGAACCGCGAAAACGACGGGTAAAAGCGCACGGGCTGCATCGGTTAGCATCAAATAAAACGTCTCTGGAAAAAAAGGCACTTGTGCTGCATAGATGTTACGAAACATGCATTTTTCTGCAGTTATATAATTAGCTATCTACCACGTTTGGTAACGCCATGTGAATGCAAATGCAGTTATGTTAAGGTAGATAAAAACTGTAGTTAAAGATGACCTTTGTAAATAAAGTAAGGTGCCGGCTTGAGATTAGTTTTACATAAACTTGGCACGATGCAAAAACACCAGTGTGTGTGCGTATGTCTCTGTATGTGTTTTAAAGCTTTATAGCACTGTCCATAATGAACACAGACCGTGTCAAGATGTCAGGAAAACACTTTTTATTGAGGCAAAAAGTTTAGCAAATATCTATATTGTCTGCATTTTAAAATATATGTGCAAAGGATTTAATACTGTACATCCGTACAATAGCAATTATTTATGTATGCAGAAGGCAGTTATAAATAAAAAAAATGGCGAGAGATGTGAACAAGCGGACTAGAGGTGACACGACTTAAACTAGGTATTCTATTATTTGTTTTCCTTATAAAAGGGATCATTGTGATCCCCAGTCAAATGAAGTAGCTCACAGTTGAAATCACAGGGTGCCTGAGTCACAAAGCCCAGCATGGTGAATGCATCCCAAATCACATCCTCCCTCCCTGCGCACTGCGGGGAACCACAGGCGAATTGCAGATTTCCTTAAGGAGACTTGGTGAAGGGGAAATATATAATATGTTTTCACTGTTAAAGGTTTACACTTGTCTCCACTTCCTCCAAGTCTTTTCAGCTCTATGGGCAAACAGGTCAAAGGGGCAAGGGAGAATACTGAGAGGAGAAGAGAGGGTTAACTTCATTATAGAGTTCCCTTTAACCATTATCTCAACCACTAGACAGGCATACAATACAACAGAGGGAGAGAGTTGGAGTGGGAGAGAGAATGTGAGATGAAGGAACACATAAAAGCCAGACCTCTCTCCAGATCTGGACAAAGGCAGTGCTTGTGCACACACACCAACAGACAGATCATCTGGCCATTATGATTCTCCCAGAAATACTTTGCACAGTGCGAAAAGTAAACTGCATCCTGCTGACATGCATGTTTATGACTGTAAGTATTTCAAAGGCATATTCCAAAATGAAAAATGGTTCCTGCACATTGTTTTTGGCCCGGGTTAATATTTGATGGCCCAAGCTCCTGTGTTTGGAAGCTGACCTTGATCAGAAAGGAGAAATGAAGCAGAAAAAGGATTTGAGCTGACAGGGTGTCATGAAGGAGGAAGTTGGATCGTATGGATGGACAATGGGTTTTGTAGGTCGAGTCAACCTCAGGACCGGGCCACAGGGCTCCTGACTCCAGGCTGCCTCGGGTATCGTCTCTGCTCGACTGTCCAGACTCACAGCATGGGTTCATCCTCTTCAATGCTCTGTCTTCCTTCCAACTGAATACAGAGCAAATCTAGCCAAAGTCACCTGGAATTAATGTTGATCTTACATGTAGGTAAAAGTAGTAGGGAATTTTAATGTACATAATTATCACCGACTTTGGTAAGAAGGCTGTGGTCCTGTGGAATCATTTGCATTTTGCATCTTGCTCGCCTTGGCGTGTGTCTGGATGCGTCGGACCTCAGTGAAGCTTCCTGTCTGTACTGGTAGGGTGCAGAAGAACCTTGAAATGACCGAGAGTTTGTGGCTTTGTCCTTCTTACACGCACGCATGTCTCAGCCTGCTTATGGGTTTAAAATAGTTTCCTTTGAACTGCGTTTTCATTAAACAAGAGAGAAAAAAGATGAAAGTGGCATCATCAAGCATGTTGCTCGCCCTCCCTCACTCTCTCTCTCCCTCACTCTCTCTCTCCCTTGCTCTCTCTCTCTCCCTCACTCTCTCTCTCCCTCACTCTCTCTCTCTCCCTTGCTCTCTCTCTCCCTCTCACACAGAATATTTTATCAACCTCAGGGGCAAAACTCAAAGGAAAAGTGAAAGAAACCATCATAGAGAGAGAGAGATGGAAAATAGAGAGCTGTTTTTAACTCTCTTGGAGTTCGGGTCCCTGTGGGTTATTGGATGGCAGAGCATGACATGAGGAAATCATGACAGCTTCCCAGATCTGTACCTTCAAAAAAATGTGTGTGTACATCAGGATGTATACTTATCAAATGTGTGAGCATTTTGGTGTCTGTGCATTTTGGACTAGAGATCAGAGACTGGGACCAATGGAGAGGCAAAGCATTCTGGGAGGGGGTGGTGAATACACCCCTCTTTTTCACTCCCTCTCTCTCTCCCTCATTCCCTCTCTCTCACCACACTCCCTCTTTCTCTCTCTCCCTCTTTCTCCCCCCCCCCTCTCTCTCTCTCTCTCTCTCTCCCTCTCTCCCTCTTCTGCATTTCTAAAAGCAGGCCATGACCCAGCATCGCTCACTCCTCTTTGTTGTGGTACTTCCACTCATCTTTCTCTTTTCTTCTGCTGATCCCTCAATCTCTCCTTCTCCCCTCCCTCCCTCTCACCCCCCCCCCATGTTTCTGTCTCCCTTGGTGATGGAGATTAGAGAAAGGCGCTGCCTAGCAACCAAAATCAAAATGGCAGAACCCTCCATGTCTGGAACAGCTGACCTACATAACAGCACGTCTGTGATCGTGCCACATGACAACCCGCGATGAAAGGCCACGAAGACTTCCTGCACTCCTCCCACCCGGATACGTGCATGCCACTCTGAAGGGCAAAAGTAGGCTGGTCGGGTGGGGTGGGGTGGTTTGAGGGTGGCTAACGCCCCACAACAAAGATGCTTGACAGGCTTTCTGCCACTGTGCATCCGGCAGCAGACCCTGTTTCAGTACAGCTCTGAAACGCACTGGGTTGACAATTACAGAAAATCTAGAGTGACTCTGTTTCCCATAAAGCCAGAGTGAAGACTCCAGCTGCTGGTGGTTGACAGTAAGCACCTCGTCCTCACACACTTGTGTCCTATTCTGGTTGAGTCTTGTACATGACACCTGATGGGATGGTACAGAGATGCAGGCTTGTTTTCTACTCTGTATAGACCAGGCTTATACATCCAAGGGGCAGATCAAACTTGTCCACGTTTTTCCAAACCGCCATCGATAAACCTGTCTGCTCCCAGCCGGTTTGGGGAACACGCAGGGTGCACTGATCGTAAACCGCTTGCGTTCGTTTGGCTTTTATGATACACAGGCTGTTTGAAATCTCACGCAGGGCGTCTGCGTCGCACGCTCTGAATCATTCAGGCTGGCAGGACTGGGATCTGTTAGGAAATAAGGTTGAGTGTTGGAGATGGAGGCCGAGCTGTAGAATACAGACTCCAGCGGTTCTCCATGCCGGGTGTGAAGCCTCACACCCTTCTGCACTACGACTACAATACTTCATTTATCTTTGCCACTTTTTACACTTTGCCTGAACTCGCACAGTGGCTTCAATGTTACAAATTTGCAAAATATTCTTGATTCTGGGCAGCTTTTGTGTTATTCTGATATTTTAGTGTTTATTTAAACAATATTTAAGCAGCATTTGTGAGCATATTTTCCGGCCCCAGCGGAGACTCCAGTTTTCCCGGCCGTGATTCCCCCCTTCCCTCCCTGGCAGCCTCGGACGCTGAGGCCGGTCCCTGTTCCTCCGTAAAGAACAAAGTGGGTTTAGCTCGCAGGCGTGAGAGCGAGCCTGCGTGGTTACTGGGACCCAGGGAGAATTTAGGCTTTGCTGGCAGAATTTGCTTGTGTTCCTGTCTTTTTACGCATCACAACGTCAGACTTGGGGCCCGACCTTGGATACATGTTGGTTTTTCGGAGTGTGTGCGTGCGTGCGCGTGCGTGCGTGTGTGTGTGTGTGTGTTGCATGTAAAAGTAAACTGCACGTTCCCCCTGCGCTGAGGGGATCTGTGCAGGGTCCCCACCACACTGTGACACCTGCATTTTCATGGAAAACGTCTCCTTTGGACAGGCGGCTTCTCAATACACTCATTTACACATCAAAACCCAACAAAAAAGGAGAAGCACTCGGGCGGGGGAGGGGAGGGTGGAGGGGAGGGTGGAGGAGTGTAATGAGGGATGCTTTTATTCCTCCTCTCTCTGTCTCTCTTTTTTCCTGAGGGCTGGGTGGACCACAGCAGGGTGGGCTGGGGTGGGAGTGACATCCTATAATGGTCACCTTTTCTCCAACACACGGCGGCGTCTCCCACCAATCAGGCCCAGCCAGACAAAACAACCCACAGACCCCGACATGCTTTAACACGGGCACGTTTTACGTCCGTGCCGTTGCTAACTGTAACCGGGAAAATGGCACAGTGTTATTTTGGTTCTGGTTTTCACTATGAAAGCAGGAAAACTCGAGGTTAGCAGAAATGCGGAGGTCAGACAGGTGCAGTTGAAGGTGAAGTGCAGCGCGGCTGGTGACACCATGGTTCTGGTCATGCTGACCTGACCAGTAGATTCAGGTGTGCTTGAGCAAGCAGAGCACTTAAGTCCTGCAGGGTTGCTGCAGGATCACTGCAGGACTCGGGCTGAGAAACTGCTTAAAGCCATTCTGAGGGACCAAGGGAAAGGGGACTGTTAGCAGGACTCTTCAACAACGCAAGATAATGAGGTTACTATGAGTGTGTGTGTGTGTGTGTGTGTGTGCGCGCGCATGTTTTGGTAGACTTGACCTCATGTCTCTGCGCAGGGTCACACACTGGGTGATGTAAGTCCTCTAAAAAAAAAGGGGTCTCTCTCTCTCTCTCTCTCTGTGTGTCTCTCTCTCTCTCTCTCTCTCCCTCTGTCTCTCTCTCTCTCTCTCTCTCTGTGTCTCTCTCTCTCTCTCTCTCTCTCTCTCTCTCTCTCTCTCTCTCTCTCTCTATTTCTCACCATCTGCAGTTTGCTGGCATTGTGAGTGTGAATGGGCCTTCCTTTGGAGAGGCAATCTGAGCTGAAAAACACTAGTGCACCATCATAAAATGGCGGCCCAGTATCTGCCTGCTTTAGAAAGCTCCCCTCACCAAATTCACCTCCAAGGGATCTGCTGTGTACAGCGGGTCAAATGACTCACGACACCCACCCTAGGCCAGGCTCAGCACACTGAAAACCATAGACACCCACCCTAGGCCAGGCTCAGCACACTGAAAACCATAGACCTCTTATTAAATCAGCTGCAACAAAAGTATCACCTAATATCTGCACAAAGGAGTTGTAACAATCATGGTTTTGTTTACTGCTAAGCAGAAGTTCAGAAAACAAAGAGAGCACCAGTTGTTGGTTCTGGATTCTGGTGTGAAAACAAGGTCTGGGAGAACCTTAGAACTTGGGCCAGAATCACAACAGTCCCTAATTTGCTTAAATGTGTGTGCTGCCACTGGTACAGCATTAATCTGTAAACACCGTCCCAAGATGAGGACTAGACGTCAGGACAACCTCTGCTGTCTGACTTAGGGGGGGTGTTGTTAACCCTTTAAAGTTGTGACCTGCTCCGCCATCTTACAGAAGCCAACTTGCAGGACAAATTTTAAGACTTTGGTTTTAACCAGCGGGCCTGTGGGCGGAGCCCGGATGAGGTAAGGACATAATGAGGTGGAGGTAATAAACTCAGCCATGGTTCTTTCCATGTCTTCAGCAGACGCTGCTGCCCTTAAGACATGGCAGGGTCTCCACCCTGTACGTAAAACCAAACGGGTCTTTTGCGTTTATATGTTAAGTGGCCTCATAGCTCACAACTTTATACGCATGCGCTGTACTACTGATCCGTGTACATGCGATTTGTACTCGTAGCGTGGATAGTTTATTCACTTATCGCTTGGTTGTAATTTTTAATTCCTCGTGCTAGACAAACTTGCATACACTATATATGGTTGCGCAATCTGCTATAAAAAAATACAACCTCGTGAAGAACGTTTGTGTGCTGACGAGGAAAATATTAGAAGCGCATCTTCAGGCGTGACGTTTAGCGCGGCGGGAAAATTACCTCAATTTGCATGAACGGCTCACATCAAAGCAGAGAAGAGGGGGCGGAGTCGAGCGACGCGCAACAATAGGTTAACCGCTGGGGGGGGAGGAGCGGGCTGTCAACTCATTAATGAAATATATTACCAGAACAACCTCTGCATTTAGAGGTGATGATGCGAGTGCTAACACGGAGAAATCCGGGCCACTGCCTGTCCCGCTGTTCAGCGATTCTCTTTGAGGGGGAAAAGGGAGAGATTCCCTTGGGAAACCTTCAAGGGGCGAATGCGCTCAAAGGAGCGTGCGTCAAAAGTGAACACTTTCATTGAAGAGAAAATACCCGTAAGAATACTCCCATAAACTGTATGAACGCGATACGAACATAGATTATTATCATTACCCTCCGACAGAATAAATAGCGAAGTTGTCTGGATCCAGTTTTTAATACTGACAATGCTAATTTATCTGCTTCCCAGCCTCACAAAAGGCAGGCGGCCTAATCTTGCGTTAAGCGAAACCTGTTTCAACGAACAGATCGTGGGTAACCCAGACCGTTCGGGGCTCCTGGTGGAGGCTCTCAAAGATCAATTTGCATTTGAACCAGAGCTACTTTTCACTTGAAAACACAGCTACTTCATCAAAATATTTGCATTGCTTTGACTGAACTTCTTAGCGTCTTACTGTCGCACGCGGATGGATGAGGACAGAAATAGCAGGTTTTTAATTCTGTACTTTTGTAGTTTGGAGATTTCAAGTACAGCACTCCAGTACAATACATGGAAAGATTATGCTGAAATAATATGATTATTGTGTATATCAACAGAAAAAAACGATTTAGGAAAGAGATGTTCGACTCTAGGTTTCTGTCCAATCAATGAGGGTAAAAGTCGAGAGGATGAATTTGTTAAATTTTTCATAAAAAATTCGAAAAAAAATCCCCTTAAAACAAACACAAAACCCACCATAGTAAAAATATAGTATATTTTATTATCTTTTCAAAAAAGAGGCACTTTTCTTATTTTGCTCATTGATTTAACATCTTTACAGAGAGATGGGCCATTTAGTACCTGTGATAAACCAAGACCAAACAAAATT
>JAOXYF010000027.1:9364785-9379956 GCA_028565775.1 Sternarchorhynchus goeldii | reverse complement strand
CACACACACACACACACACACACACACACACACACACACACACACACACACACACACACACACACACACACATCTGTATGTGTGTGTGCTAGGGGTGTTTTTTTTCTCTCATTTCAGTACTTCAAGTGAAGGCCTAAACTGTCTATGTCATCTCATCACACACACACACAAAAACACACAAACACACACACAGAGAAAGACAGACACGTACACCTGGAAAAAACATGTTCTGAGATGTCTTGGTGGGAGTTTAGCTGTCGTCACGGCAGCCACAGATGTCTCCCTGCTGCCGTTCTCTTTTTGCTGTTGGTCTTAGATTTCCATCAGGGCTGCTGCTCCATGCTGTACCTCTCCAGCTCTGGTGTGAACCTGGTCTCTCCCACCATCCTTTCACTCTCACACACACTGGCGTTAGTGTTACTAACCTCTCTGGGGTATTTCCTGTGACACTGTGCATTACTGTAGCTAAATAATTCTTTGTCTGTATCCAGACCCGCTTTAACCCTAACCTTCTATGTCCACCTAACATGCTGGTTAGTTCCAAAAAGACGTAAATATTAGAGCTTGCTTACACACACACACACACACTCTGCAGCGCATTTCGCTTGCATTATAATTTCCCATCTCTGTGTGTATGGTTGGCTGTGTGTGTATGGACATCCCTGTTGTACTTCCCTCTCAAAGGACTCCAAACGTTGCTTTACCATTTAACTTGGCCAAAATCGCGCGTGCATACGTTTGTGTGTTCCCCTGTCCCTCGAGGAAATACTGATAAACGTTTATCCTAATCCTAGAGCTGTGCTTTGAGTCTAAACTTTTGTGGGTAAATGTGTGTGTGTGTGTGTGTGTGTGTGTGTGTGTTCTAGGAAGCCTGCACCTAAGCCTACTCACTATCATTTCAAAAGTGAGAAATATCATCTTTACCTAAGCGTGTGCGCATGTGAATGCCGAGCCCTGAAAAACATGCTCGCAGTGTCTCAAACCGTGGAGCGTGCAGCTGGTGACGCAGGGTTTCGTGTCAGGCCTGTGTTAGCAGCCACATGACAGCTTGTTAAATGAGATTACAGAACACTGGCCGTGTGGCGGTGATGAAACCCGACTCTAAAATCGCGGGGAGAAGCAGCCTGCGGTCTGCGTTACTCACTGTTCCGTGTCATCCACACAGGGACAAACCCTCCACATGCAAGACTCGTTCCTCACTTCGTTAGGGCTGAAAACGACACGATCATTTGTGGTGCTGACACCACTGTAAACCACTTCAGAGTGGTAACATGTGCCAGTAATCCACTGTGCATTTACTCTGAGGATGCTTATCAAGGCAACTCCACCACCGTCCTTTCTCCAAAAGATCAGTCTCTTAATTAACGTAGCTAAGAAACAGATATACTCGACCGAGTATAAATGTATGAATGTATCCCTCATCTGTGGAAATCTGGACATAATATTTTAGGCTACCGCCATGCAGGAAAACTGTTTGCTAAAATAAAGTCCAAGAAGCAAATCAATGAACAGTTATATTCATATTGCTTATCATACTGCAGCCCAAATACTTAATTAAGTGAATCTAAAAGTATTACACAGATTCCATCACAGAACTGTTAACATCACCCTCATCCACCCAAAGCGAATAGACAAGTCTTATTTTTCTAATGAAACCGCAGGCTATTTCAGTCCGTGTCCTCTCGCGCTAGGATAGAATAACAGAACGAGTGGTCGAGCCGAAGGGAGCTCGATCGTAGATTCCGGAAAGCTCAACGAGACCGCGCCTTGCCCCGAGCTTTCCACTAGTCTCTGGAGGACCTGTTTATGGCACGGCCGAGGTGTCATCCAAGAACACGCAGGACGACAAATATCTGCTCCGCGTCCAAAACCACTGGTTCTCTCCCCTGTTTCCACCTCTGACTCGTGCCTTCACGATGGGGCTAATAAGCAGCGTTAAACTAGGAAGACATTCCAGTAAAATGAGTTATTTTCAGCACTTGTAAAACATGCTGATACGAGCGAACCCTTGGTCACTCATTCACCCGTCCAGCCATACACGGGAAGAATTTTGAAACGAACAGTACCCTCTACTGGTTAGGTACAGATAACTAATTCAAATGTGTATTCATAGCAGGTACGTGTGCTTTTAAAAAGAAAGAGCTTTAACGTTGGTTAATTGCAAAGACCATGACCGCCGCTTTATAACAGCAGGGAATTTAAGATGGTCAACTCAGCGATTAACACACGCGTGAAATATAAACATATTTATTTTCGAACTGTTAATGGCTCACACTGCCGTTTAACAAACCTCCCTATCCTCCCTTCACTGAACCCTACAATATTCACTTTTGTAAAACGTGCCTTTTCAACAGATAAGACTTTCTCTAGAAACAAATAGTCCGTTATACCATATATAACATATACGCAATGTCTTTTGAAGAGACTGTAGAGAATCTGTTTGTAGAGAAACTACTGTGCTGATGTAAGTTTGAACATTTAACAGACTCTTCTTCATTCAGCGGTCATAAGTGATTTGCAGTGATCAATGAATTCCCAATGAAGCGACTTCATATTGTAAGACCCTCTGGCGTGTATTTACTGACACCCTCTGGTAGATAGAGGTCACTACACCGCATGGCATTTAAGCTTGCCAAATAATGTTAAATAAAGCTTCGGACCTCAAGTATGGATCCGCTTGAAACATGATGTGTCAGGTTTGATGCAGAACAAGCACCAAGACTCTTCTTTGTCCTGCTCCCAGGGTGGTGGAGTGAACTTCCAAATAGCAGAGTCACTTGCTGTCCTCAAATGCAGAGTGACAACTTGTCTGTTTGCAGAGTACTTAAATGACCACTAATCCTGCACTGGTGGAAATACTACTGTTGAGCATCTGAATACACTAACACTTAATGACTGGATTATTTGGTACTGCAGTTATCATTATTTGATGTAGTATTTATTCTTATTGTGGGTTTCCTCAAGATATTAGCTTTGAACCCATTATTTGTCGGTTTTCTAGTGCAACTTTGATTGGTATCTTTGATTCTAATCTACTGTATGGCCTAGGATATAGTCTGTGAGTAAATGACCAAACACTTTTGTAAGTAATTCTGGAAAATAGTGTCTATTAAGTGCCATAAATGTAAAGCACTATACAAACAAAATAGATTGAATAGGCCAAAAAAAATGCCATTTTTCTGTTTTCTCACACACTGGTGGTTTGATGAGTGCAAAGGAGGGGTTTTGATGAAGCTTCCCATGAAGCTTCCCAGCTGAATTATTCTTATTTGGATCATTGGGTTCATCAAAGAGTCTATGGTGAATCATCTCCTATTGCCACTGATTCAGAACAGCCCATGTGCAGAACAACAGAACGTATTTGTTTTATATGAATCATTTTGACAGACTGATGAATACATGGTCATTTTAAGTCATTTTAAATGTTTCTTTTGAATGACCATATAAGTCCTGGTTAATTGATGGGACAAAGGACCTCATCCACTGATGAAATATTCTGTGCTTATGTATAGTATCCAAACATAATTAGATATATAGTTATTAACTTAATACATATAGGCTAATGCGAAACAACATTTGTTTTCAGAAGAAGAATCTGGTATGATTTTGACGTAGGCAGTAATGTTCAGAAAGTCAGAGCTCCAAACTTCTCTCAAAATCATCTTCAGCTGGTCATGCAGACTAAATCCACTCAGCATAAACAAATCTTATTCCTGAAGATGCCCAAACGGATTTTGGGTTCCGTTTGGGATTAAATCCTGAAATGTTTCTATTCCAATGGCTGCTTCAGGGTTTCAGTCAGTGGTCCAGACATCTGATCTGATCTGTTAGTTTCTAAAGCATCAGTGTATCAGTCTGATGGGACTAAAAGAGAGAGAGAGTATTCTCTCCTCATGAAGTTGAAGTCTTCATTATCAGAGTCTCCTATTAAAATGGAAAACTTACTGCCCCATTTAAACACATGTTCAAAAACAAGCTCCAGACAGCTTACAGTCTAGACTGCTTACTTCCACAGTGCCATATACATGCGATCCATAAACTAATGCAACTATAGATAGAGTAGCAGGATTAGTTTTCCATTAGTTTTCAGTTTAAACCTAAACTTTAAAACACAGGCTACACATTTGGTTGATGTGCATGACTTAAATACAGAAGAATGGAGAGAAAGAGAGGTGTGGAGAGAAAGAGATGGATGAAGAGAAAGAGAGGGAGGGAGAGATTTTATTTCCTCATTTATTTCCTCAAATATGTATATATTTCTCAATTCCTCATCAGTGATCAGCATTTTTTAATCATTCTCATTCATTCTTCCTCCAGGCAAAATCACAATTTCCACCCTCCCCAGATCAAATAAAAGCAAAACTCCCCAGTGTATCATGTAACAGGGATCTGGAAACATCTAACAGGTTTCCAGTAATATTTAAACGCTGTTGGAATGTGCTGTTGTATGCCCACCAATGCAGGCTGTGGTTGAAATGTGTGAGAATCACCTGAGCTAAAGAACGCAGCTTGAAATTTTACATTTGCAAAGCACTTAGCAAAAAGCCTTTGTCATTTGGTTCTGTAACAGCACTCCTCGCCATTTTGATTTACACTTAGCAGGTGTTCTTATGCTGAACAACTTACAAAGTACTTTCAGTGTCTGTAAGTATCCTTAGATAGCACAGATAGGCTAGAGTCCAAAAATATTCTTAACTGAGACACCACGTGTTAGTACTGAAACCTGAATTGAAAGCTATGATACAATACAAAAGTAAAGAAATTCACATTGTCCTGCACAGCTATTCTCAGTCTCAGACGTCACACTAAGGGAGTGTACAGAAGTTTTGTGGATTTTTTTGTCAGGTGAGGATGTCTCACTTTTCCAGGGACCCCAGGAACCTCAAGGATGAAGAAGGCAGTCGAGATTGATGTGGGGCATGTGTGAAGTGGCCAGCGGACTGTGAACAGCCGTCCGTTAACCCTCCATTATATATATTTAAAAATGTAGTGAGTATATATAACATTTTTCATATGTTGCTACAAAGATACCTTGCAAACTGAGAAAGCTTAATGACTAAAAGAATAAAAGGTACACCTCCATGTACTTGTAAATATTCCCAGTAATTGTTACGTGCCTGGACGTTATAGGTTGTTGCGCTGCTTGTGTGTTTAGTTTTACAGGTAATCCACTAGAGGGCGATGTGTGAAGACTCCAGAGAGCTGACTGTATTTCTTGTGATGCGCTGTCTTCGCGAATGTACACGTGATTGGACATTCCGACAGTTAGTTGCCCTTTAAATAGACTCTGCACCTGTCTTGTTGCCCCTGGTGTCTTAACCCACCAGTCACCACGTGAGCATGCCAGGCGCAACCTAGTAGGTTTTCTTTTTTTGGGTTGTTCTTTTTTTTCCTTTTTCTTTAAAGGAAGTTAGTTTCAGGTAGTAGATGTTTGAGCCGACTCACACCAACAGAACTATAACAATAATCCAGATGCTTCACAATGGGTTAGAGCAGAGCATAACAGTTCCATTTCCTTCCTGGAGGGTGACTGAGGCCTTCTCACTTTCCACAGAAGAAAGATACAGAGGGCCATTGAGACTTGCCCCTTAAAAAAAACACACATCTAACGGCTGAGTATGTTTCCTTTTTCACTTACGCAGTAATGGACCTCGTGAAACAGCGGTAGGTCTACTTGGGGAAACAAATTGAAAGATTTAATTTAGCAATGGACCACAAAACTGCAGACAAGATAACGGGGGTGAGGATCCCACATGTTGATGAGTTTTACTTCTTTGAACATTAAGAACTTGACTAGGGTGCTGTATTTTACTTATGTCTTGCAAGTACAGACTTCAGAACAAGAAAGGTGTGTTTTCTTATTTGACACTAGTGAGGTGATGGGTTAATCATTCATGGTAGCATATTGTGCTTCTGACTGCTCTTCCATCGCGTGTCGCCGGGGTGGTCAGGATGTTCCTCAGCAGGATCGTTTACTACTGGAGTAGGACATTGTTCTCCTGATTGTGGCAAGGTTGTGAAGAATCGCCTAGAACAGCATAATGTTACACGACCTTTCTGGGTTGACGCTAAACCTACGAAGGCACTGGAACCGGGCCTTGAGCGTCTCTACAGTCATCTCTGTCGCGGCTCGTGTCCTGCACGTTAGCTGAATAGTTAAGTGTGCTTCATTTGGCAAGCCAAAGGCTACTATTTACCTGTGGAAAGACTTCCTAATCACTCTAATTTACTGCCGGAGCTTGGATAGGAGTATGCGTGCCAACAACGCAGCAAATCAGACCCAAAAACCCTGAAATATGGCAAATTAATGGAATAGTTGCTGCAAGTTTTAAAGCCTCATACTAAATAAATTGGTTATTGCTTAGACTGGAGGCTGCAATCCTGTGGTATTCGCTTTTTGGCGAGTCTGCCTTATACACTAGAAATGGATGCCGTGTAAGAGAAATATTTATGACGGCCTGAGAAACGGTTGCTTTGGAAGCATTTCGCGCCAACGACGTTAAATAAAAAAAAATCTCGCTGGGAAAAAAACCCAAATGCAACATCAAACCTGTTGCATGAGCGTATCCGTCATACAATCCATTTGAGGACTAATAACACGCATCAGATAAACTATCGTTTGTGCGGGATGACGTTAACACTACATGCGCGGTCGATCATTCAATCCCGACTGAGAATCACGAGTATTAGTGCTTTAGTATCACCTGACTGTTCTAGAAAAGCACACGCCATGTCCGACATTACTGTGCGAAGACTTCAGGTGGAGCAAAATCCACGAGTTATCAGAACAGTGCACGTTTGTTGCACGGAGTACGTTGCTGTAATAACTGACAGGAGTAAGCAGAACTAACTTTGTGAAACCGAAAACTCCGACTGTAAACAATGCATCAGTGAGTTTCAATATACTCGGTTTCGGCAACATGTGCCAGGTATTCTATAAAACGGTACACACGGTAAAGTTTTCTTATAAATATCTGCATTGTTTACAAACAAGTTTTTTTAGGAAGACGTCACCAGGATCACGTAACTATTTCACACAAACATGCGGCGATTTACATGTTAACTGAACTTGTTAACATAACTATAGTCTATACAAACAAATCAGGCGCAGTAATCAAGGCTGAGAACACACCTCCGCCCAGGATGGAAAAAAAGCATGTATAGTTTACCTGATTCACATAAATCTGTTTATTAATAGCCAAATAGTAACCATGCAACTCTCAATTAAAAGATGTTACAAGAATATAATAGGTCTTAGTCTTTCTGGAAAACTAAAACCCATCTTAAATCAGCCTCACTATCCTGCTACATCTACTGCTTACTATATTTACATCAAGCAGTTTGCCTTTTTATAACCATTCACCTAATTCACCTTTAGATGGAGACCATCTAAAGAGCAAAAAGATTATTTTAGTTGGACAACATTTTCAGTGTAACAAATGATTAATGTACTAGTAGTAGCAAAGTTGTGCTGAGTTAAAGGCAACATTGCACATTGTCCAGGCACATCATCTCCAATTGAAAGCACAACAACCAGCTGGCTGTCGATTCCATAACCGACAGAAGAAACAGACCTAACACACTTTCATTTTTTATTATTATTACGACACAGATAAAACACACAAACGCATCACCTTCCACTCTCCCAGAAGCTGAGCATAAAGACAGGCGCTCAGCCCGGGGTCTCTTTGCCGGGCACGAGCGGCCGAGGGCACGGCCATCCGGCGCCACATAAGAGTTCTGTTAAAATGTCTGCAGGTTCCATCTGACGGTCACAAACATGCACGCCGCCGTTATGTCGAGCAGCCAAGGAAGTGTTCACAGTCCTGGGCTTTAAAGCCAGGCGGGCTCAGAGTAGACACACAACTGGGTGGGGCGGGCATGGCGGCCCTCACTTTCCGATCCTCTGCACGACCCAGTCTTGTTGGCATAGTGGACAGCGGTTGTTCTGTTTTACCCACAGAGACATGCAGCAGTTATGGAAGGAGTGGTTGCACTCTCCCCATACAACTGAAAAAGGGAGAGAGAGAGAGAGAGAGAGAGAGAGAGAGAGAGAGAGAATTTCACATTTTAATTAAACACATTTATTAAACCAGATACATCAACTGAGAACCTACTCTCCATCATAATAAGACTGGATAATGAGCTATGGACTGAGATCACAGAACAAACAGAAAGACGATAAAAGCCTGAACAAAGACATGGAGGGTGGGAGAGAAAGACGAAGGAATGCGATATGCATGCGTGCAAGGGTGCTGTCAATACACGAAAAGAGGCTTTCAGTATTACAGTCATATAGCTGCAGGTTAGTGAACGGTTATCCACAAAGATGCAGACGTCATGCATGCTACTCGTGCTCGAGCGGGTAAGAGCGCTTACTGCACCCTGCGCTGCGCATCTTGCGCTTTTAGACAGAGTACGCGCTTTACTCACCAACGCAGTCCTCCTGTTTATTTTCCGCCTGACACCTCAAACATGCATCTGAAAGAAGGACATACTCAGTATAACTACACAACAATTGTTAATCTACTTATGCATTTCCACCAAACACCTTAAAATGTCATATTTAATTGTACGCAGTGGCAACGTTAGCTACAGGGGTACAGACAGCTAGACAGAGCCACCTGTGTGATATGGGGGGGGGGGGTTTATTCCGTATTTTATGTGCAGTAAGTAACTAGCATCGTTCATTCAACGGGGCTCAAGTAGCAAATCTTTACATGAAACGGACTGTTGGCTAGTTTAGCTAGCCGCCTGAACCAAGCGTTGGAAGGACACAGGCGAGCCGTGCGTATTGCACACGACTGTAAACAGGCTAAAAGACATGTAACTAACGGATAGCTAGCCGACGAGCTCCAAGCTCTTCAGGCGATCCACGACTCCCAACATGTTACCTCCGTAATCACATTCCGTCACCTCTCTAGTAGCATCGGCTATGTCGGTTATATCAGTAATTTTCGGAAATCCGATATGTTTTTTTGCATTAACAAGCACGCAATATTACCAAATGGATTGGCTCAACACCTGATCGACATTAGCTAACTTTAGCTGCGTCGGATGTGCCAGCTGGCAAAAGGAGAGGAGCTTTTCTCGCTAGCCAGCTAGATAGTGAGCTAACTAGGTTATTAGCTGGCTAGTACCTTTAAGGGCTAGAAAGCTAGCCGGCTTAGATAGTAACACTTACCCATTACTTGGACCCTACAAATGGCGCATGTGTCGCACTCGACATCCCAGCTCCACATCGCCACGGCATTCCATTTTTTGAGAGAGAACATTTTGTCTCCCCCCGACTTGGATCCCGATGAAGCGCTGTGCGTGTGCACCAAACCCGGCTCGTCGCCGTCATCCATCTCCGCCATGGCGTAAAAGGGCATCGACAAAATGGCCGACTTTAGGACACAGGCGCTACTTTTAAAACTGAACCTGGACCAGCTACCCTGCATCAAACGGGACTCTTAACCATGTTAAGAGAAGCGCGGAACTGCTCACAGATCAGCGGAAAATGCAACTTCCTATATTTCCAGCTGGAGAAAATAAATAAATAAACAAATAAATAAATGATGGATGATTTACGTAGTTTTTATGCTGTGGTATACGTTTGGTTATGGTTTTTGTTAATTGAATGTTAATATTAAATTTTTATAAGCGGCAGGACACTCAGCGTTTGCTAATGAAAACGTTAGATATGAAGGTGAGGTATTCTCTTTCTGCGAGATAGGCTTTTACGCTAGGCATACTGAAGAAATAACGAGAATTCATTCATTCCTTCATTCATTCATTCATTCATTCATAAAACTTTCTGTCATATTTCTGTCATGTTACATTTGTTTAATGTGCTATTTAATGTATTTGATTTGATCCCATTCAAAAGATTTGCTGAACCTTATAAATATCACATGCCATATACAAGACAATAAATAAATAGCTAGATAAATAAATGATGGTGATGCAAAACTGACATGCAGTTAATAATCCAGTTATAACCTACGACATAGTGGACTTTATAGTTTATAATTAAATAACTTTTTATGGTAAATAGTGTAAGAAATGAATATTTTAAAAACACTGAAAGTGCACATATGAGAAAGCAGTTATTATATATGAAAGAGGCCATAATCATGTATTATTATTTACATGTTTATGTGGAGTTGTTTCTGTTTGTATTAGTATGGGATTCTTTCCTGCTGAGTTAGTCTCACGACTATAAGTCTTTTCTGAAATTACGCTGTAGCATAGTGATTAGGTCTTTTCTGAAACACCATATGAAGCGCTCAGACTACTGAGATTTACTGCCTTAGTGATCCTTATTGTGTTCATTGTCATAATGAGCGGTCCAGGTCTCATGAGTGTATGGCAGCAAGACAATGGTTCACCAGCTCTCATATGAGAGAATGTCCTTCTTGATAGTGAAAACTAATGTGGGTCAGTATGACACTGTTAATTGCCTTTCCCAGAAAGCAGTTATTTGAAAAAAGAAGATAAATGCACCTTTAACTGCACTAGAAAAGTAAGGTTTGTAAACAGAAGGTTCATCAATATGTGTTCTCTTCCACATGTGCATTTCATGATTAAGGCATTACACAGTTCCAGTGTACCGGTTGTCTGGACAACATGTCGGCATTAGTTTTTTCAACTACATCTATGCATTCAAACATAATGGATACATTTTCAAAATACATAAATAGCTATTTAACTTGACATCACATTGCTACCCATTTATCTACAGATAAGCTTAGGTTGAATAGTCAAGAATATCCAGCGTCTACCTCAACTGTAGGCTACATCGTGACGGTAGTCATGACTACATTATGGCACGTAGACATATGTTGAAATTCTGGGTGACATATGGAACCCATATATCCTCCAGAGTCAGTCCTTCTCCTGGAGGGAAATATTTCTTTCCAGTGGGTTGTAGTTGCACAGGGGCAGGAATTCAAGTGGAGATTCATTTAAATGGTAAATGGTTCCCTAGTGCAAACCTATGTGGCTTTTTGTTTCATGATTGATAAATACCGTTTTTTATCATAACCACCTGGTAAATGTTAAGTATGCCTCTTTTAGAAATCATCAACGACAAGGAATGTTTTGAATAAACTAAACAATTCTGAGATACATCAGAAAAGACAGGGCCTTGGATACATGGGTTACCACACGGTCCTGTTTAAGGACGTGGACCATAAGGTCTTAAGGGACTTTCTGTTGACTGACAGGTGAGAACAGGTGCCACTATATTTAGGCCTGTGTTTGGGTAACTTTGATTAGATCCTGGTGCATGGTACTGAGACTCCATCACACCTAAACACAGGGGGGATTCTTTAGGTTCTGTCTGATCATATCAGACTTTAAAAATAATTTCATCTATGGTGAACTGTCTGAATCTGATATAACTGCACTGGCCTATAAAATGTGTCAGATAGTCAACTCAAATAATTTAATTATTGTGTAATTGTAAAGCGTTTTACTACTCAGGGAATACTATAAAACACTCTCTCATATGGGACAAATGTACTCATGTCTAAGGGGCATTAAACATGACCCTCAACAATTTCTTCCTAAAAATCATTATGAGTCTTTAAAGATGACTCGAATTTAGCCGCTGCCAACAGTTGGCGCTTGAAAGAAGATCAAGATGGTATAGTTTTCAGTGAAAACTGTGATGAAGCTTATATGAAAAATTTATCAGAGCGTTTGCAATATACTTAAATGTAGTCTGTAGTCTGTGCTTGCAGAATATCATGCTTCCAGTGAGTGAAAATACCATCTGGAGTTTAGGGGTAAACAATTTGGTGAATTTACATACTCCAGTCACGTGGTCATGAACGTTCTTACGAGTTTAAACGATTTGTGATTCCAGATTCTCCCTAATTAGTAAAGCCAGTTGCGTTATAGTTGGGAGTTTGTTGAGACAGTGATCGATGTGACATCACATCCATGCGGAGATTTTTCTGCGAACAAGAATGCGTGTGGAAATTGTGATCGAAGTAATCAAGAGCCATCATGAGACATCAAGAGCGACTGTTATCGCTTGTTGAAACGTCACCATAAATAAAGAAATAACGCAAGAAAATGAGAAAACCTTAAACGAAACACACGTGCATTCCACTCGGGCAGCTATGCTGAAATCTTTGCGCTTTTGCGTGCGCTGGATAAGGTGATTTTTAAGTCATGAGAAGACCGATATTGACTGACCACTTTACTCCAGAAGAAAGTTCGGAGAGTGTAAATCAAGGGATTGACGGATGTCGACGGATGAGCGCTGAATGAGAGGGAGGAGGCACAGTTTACCAAGGGTATTACCTGAGGTACCCATTTTCTGCTTCTGTTGCTTTAGGCAGTAGGACAGCAGCACATTTTGTCGGGCGTGAAGATCACTGCATGCCTTACTTTGGTCGCAAGCAGCATAAACATTGAAATGTGCTATTTTAACTTATTTTGCATTTGATATAACGTGTTTGTCCATTTAAAAAGCTATCACAGGAGCTTATGCATTATATTGAGAACTGTAAGATTTCGCAGCATTACATTACTAACGGATCTTTATATAGCTTATTCATCACTTACAGTCCTTTAACGTACACTCGGAAATCAGCTGGATGGAGGCGTCCATGCATACAAAGGCTGTCTTTGCCTCGTAAGTAAATCATAAGTGATCTTTTTGTATCGATGCTTTTTGTTCAGGTAGAAATACAATCAAGTTTTTGTGTTTGTCACAATGAAGTTGCACAACTGACTGAGTAAACCGCAATCAGAGAATGATCAGTTAGGTCTCTCTAAAGAGATAAACCGACATTTATCACTGCAGAAAGAAAGATCGTTTTGTGGGCATGAAACTATAGCTTATTACTGTATTAGCCAGCTGCAATGAAATCAATAGTATGAAACACCATCCTTGTCAAGTGTGTGTGTGTGTGTGTCTGTGTGAATAATCCACATATAACATGTCACTCCTTGTTGAAGGACACACTTATTTCTTTATCACTTATCACTTTATTAACTTATTTATTTATTTATTTGTACCATGTCAAGAGTATACGAAAGGTACTTTCAAAATATGAGCTGTGGCATCCACCACAGTATGTGTGACTGATGAGAAATCTCCATCCTTTCATGAATCACCACATGTCATGAATCTGATTCACTGATTCACTCACTCACAGATTCACTCGCTCACTCATTCATATTTAGCTAGCCCATGCATGCAGATTTTTGGGGTGTGTGTGTGGGAAGGTTGTATTTTTGGGGGTCTTGCTAGTTTTTGTTTCCAGTTTCCTGGCCTGCACTAAATCCAAAACCTCTGTCGTTTCTCTCCCTGTCTCAAGGCTGAGGAAGCTTACAACTTCTTTTTTTTCCCTCCAGTTTGGTGTTCGCTTCATCTGAGCTTTGCCTGGGTCCTGGCTGTCATTGTGTAACTGTGATCTTCCTCTTCTGTAACGCTGCTAACCTGTTACCTCAGTAACCTGTTAACTCAGTATGTTGCTTTTGTTGCTCAGCTTGTTTGCCTACTTTATCCCCTCGCAGTGAGATGTGCTTTAAACATGTTGTATTGTGCTTATCTTCTGCATTGCTGTATGTCTCATCTGTGTCTGTGCTCTTCTGGTTTTATCCGTGTGTTGGGACTCTGTGTCGGTCTGTTTCTGCTGTTAATAATGGAAGTTCTGCCTTTCCTGACAAACAGTGAAAAAAAAAATTCATTCTTAATTTCTCACAGTTGTACACATTTTGTTACACCAATGTGTGTTTAAAGGTTTTTGCCAGGAACAGGCGTGTTGGAGTGTACTGTGCCTTTAATCTGTTGTACAGGCATGTGCCAAGATGCTGTCCTTGTTGTTAATGAAAAACAGTTCATGAACCCAGACATCACTTGAGTGAAGGGACTCATCAACCATGATTTCATCACCACTAGCAGCAATAGTACCACCTCTTTATTGTCAAACTGAATTAGGTCATTTATGCAATTTGTTTAATTCTCCTGATCTTCAGTTATCCTATAAGAATCAAAGTTATGCACTTCATTTGCATTCAAATCAAATTGAATCAAGTTTTATTTATGTAGCGTCTTTTACAACAGATGTTGTCTCAAAGCAGCTTTGAAAATGTCCAAACCCCCAGTGATCAAGCCAAAGGTGACAGTGGCAAGGAAAAACTCCATAAGAGCATGAGGAAGAAACTTTAGGAGGAACCAAGACTCAAGGGGGGAGCCCATCCTCTTCTGGCCGACACTGGTCACTACGAGAACAAGATAGATAAACAAATAAATAAATGGATGTCTTAAGTTTAAGACATGACGATGTTTCTCTAAATTTTTACTATGACCAATTTCCCATTCATAAATGCTCAGGTTTATTTTATCACAGGCATTTAAATGTATTTGTTTTTGCCAAAATTAATAGAAGGACAAATGATCATGTCAGAACATCCTGCCCATGATTGGACCCAAGGCAGGTTATTAGCAGTGAGTTAAATAGCGGGAATATTTCCATTCTGTGCCTTAAGCCCCTGAAAGCTGTGGACTCTGACTCACAGGCCTTTATGACCCTGTCTCTCCTGCAGCCGTCAGTGTTCATGCCGTCAGCCTGCCCATGAGCCCAAGGGAAATGATTCAGAGAAAAAGCTGAGAAAAGCTTTGTAAGTGAGGCTTGTTACCCAACCCTAACAAGATGGCTCTAAGAGCTCTTCCAGATGATTCTGAAGAAGAGTATATATATACTGATATTTGTACTGTGGTTCTGTTCCCAACCTCGATCAAATGGTGTTACAAATTGCTGGTATTTGCAAGCGTTGTTGGCTGTGTTGTTCTAATTGGTTCTCTTAGCAGGGACTTGTAAGTGGCTCATAAAATCAATTCAAAGCTATGATTTAATGTTATCTAATGATTTCTTTGGTAAACTGTGTTGTGTCTCGTATACATGCAACTGGTCATTATTACAAAATAAACCTTTTAGTTTTTTTTAAAATAAGCCCATTAGATAAACTCGCAGATTATAATTTTCATAAACAATAACTATAACAAACATCATGTCATGCCACTAAAAGCATTATTGGGACTATTGGGGCTCTTAGATTATTTCAAAGAGGCTACAGAGAGCCATGACACTGTCACGTGTGAACCCAGGAGGGCTGCAAAAAAAAGCCGACAGGACTCACGTGGCGATATATGTGAAAACCGTTTTA
>JAOXYF010000027.1:9333408-9344018 GCA_028565775.1 Sternarchorhynchus goeldii | reverse complement strand
GGTACCTGTAGGTGCAGGATCTCTGTGGTACCTGTAGGTGCAGAATCTCTGTGGTACCTGTAGGTGCAGGATCTCTAAGGTATCTGTAGGTGCAGAATCTCTGTGGTACCTGTAGGTGCAGGATCTCTGTGGTACCTGTAGGTGCAGGATCTCTGTGGTACCTGTAGGTGCAGAATCTCTGTGGTACCTGTAGGTGCAGGATCTCTATGGTACCTGTAGGTGCAGGATCTCTATGGTACCTGTAAGTGCAGGATCTCTATGGTACCTGTAGGTGCAGGATCTCTATGGTACCTGTAGGTGCAGGATCTCTGTGGTACCTTGGTTTTAGGTGCTAATGTGCCTCTACATCACATCCCACGAATGTTCAATTAGCTCATGTTGGGTGAACATGCAGACCACATCTGCATGGTGAAACGTAGTGGGTCAATGGCGTGTTTAAATGGACCAGTAGACCCAATGGACCATGTTACATGTTACCAGTCCTCTGGAGTCCAGTTAGCAACCTCACAAACCCAGGTGAGAGGCTGTGTCTGTTTTCATGGTGATAACAGACACTCTTGTGGTTCTTCTTTTCCCATTTCCCATGGAAAATAAAGAATGCTGCCCTGACCTGTAGGATGTCCACATGGGGCCTCCTGCATTGAATGTGGAAGTGATTTCTCTCAGTCATTTGTGGGTCTCCACAGACAGTTCTAGGCAGACGCTACTGATCACGATCATTAAGCACACATAGGTGGCTACTGCACTGTTCTGTGTAGGTGGTGATGCCTTCTGTGATGTATTTCTGGTATCCAGATGACACTGTGGATCCAGGAATGTCACATCTGTCTGGCGTCCATTAACATGACTTGTTTGAATAATTCACCTCACCTTTCCATGAGCTCGCTGGCTAATATTCAGCTTCCCTCACAAAATAACACCTCACAACTTATACAGGTGTGGGCTTTTCCAAGCAATCTGCTGAGGTAACACCACTTGATAATCAGTTTACATAGTGTCATTCCATGACTTTTGGCATGTCAGTGAATATACACACATTGCAAGGCAAAATACAGTTGAATTATATTTATAATATTGTGCACATGTTGCAGACTTGGAGTAGGTTAATGCATATATAATAATGTGTGACTTTGCTATGTTGTGATGATAGTCTTTCAATCTTTTACCAGAGTTCAAGCTTCTTCCACACCTGTCAGACTTCAACATCACCACCATTTGCACCGAAAAAGGTAAAGTTATTATATCCATAGTTACTAATGCTTAGAGACACAAGCAAGGGAAAGAAAACGTGAGGTACATTTCCAGATTGGTAATTCTGCATTTATGGTATTCATTTATGGGGTGTGTGTGTGTGTTTCCAGTTCTACTGGGAACAGTGTTGAGCGAAGCTGTGAATCAGATGTTACGCTCTGTGGTGTTGGTGGATGTTCTGTATGTGTTGAACACCACCATCACACCTCAGAGACACACAGAAGTCAGCGTCCTAGACCACTGCAGTTTCCCCCTTCTGAAGCCAGGCACGACCTACATCTGGAGGTACAGCAAAACACAGTATAAGCCAATAATTAATGTTACTGATGAAGTCTCTCCTCTGCACTCCATCCTGTCCCACTGTTTGGTATTTCCTACAAGCCGTACTGGTTAACCACCAAATCATATTCACAGTGGACATCTTACCCCCCCTTTCATCTTTCCCAAAAAAACTTGACAATGATCTGTATGGTGGATCTTCGACCAAACGACACACTTGAACTCATTCTTGTGTTAACCAGTTTCTCATAACACACCGAAAAATCATGGTGTGTTAAAGGTGCGGTAAAGTTTTAAAAGATAGTTCTCGAAGTATTAAAAAACACAAAGAAATGTGCTTTGTGATATGGGGGAAATGTCCCTTGTGAATACAGGTAGTGCAGAAATGTATGCTTTGGTGCTCCGATACTAATGTTCTACATATTCTCCCAGTTACACCTCAGACGGCACACGATCTTGAATCTTTTAATCATTAAACAGCTAAGGCTAATAAGAAGTATTAAGACTGTCCAGTATGTCGTGTCTGATTTTTCCCCAACCAGTTATATTGACTAGTGAAAAAGCTATAATACTATATTCAGTTCATTTATGTGAAGTTAAACTTGGAGACTATGTAGAATTTCTCAGGTATTGTTTAATGAGAGAACACACATGGCATGTGACTTCATATGTAATCGAGCTGGTATGTGAAGCTTATTTATATAATGTGTCCTTTTAGTTGCATGAGATGTTTAATGTCTTTATGTGTGGAATAAATGTATTTATTAGTTTCTTAGGGATTAATTTTACATGGATCTAAGAACTGATTTCTTCAGGCCCATAGATTAAGATATCTATTCAGGCCCGTAGATTAAGATATCTGTTCAGGCCCATAGATTAAGCTATCTATTCAGGCCCATAGATTAAGATATCTATTCAGGCCCGTAGATTAAGCTATCTATTAAACTATCTATTCACCTATTCAATAACCCATTACATGAAGCTATCCATTATTATCTATTATTCAGAAAACGGTTATGTTCTTCATTAAAACTGTAAACAATTTCATAATTTTATTTTCATAATTTTTTCATATCACTATTTGAGCACTCAGATAGGTTTGCTTTGATTACAGCAGTTGCATATTATGGATCGATATTAAACATTCTGGTATCAGGGATAAATTTTCTACAATTATAACACAAGATGCACTTATGCATTTCAGAATTTTTGTAATGGAATGAATGTTTTTGACTACATATAATGGAATTAATGTTTTGACATTTTTGCATATTCATACAATTTATTAAATAATGTTCTCAAATAAAGCATTGAAAAAAACATTTACTATTTGTGCTTTTGTTCTGATGAAATCTAGTTGCTTGGAAGGCAGTGCTGTGTTTGGGAAAGTGGATAATGTCCCACGTATCAGTGACGAAGTGTTATTTTTTGCTCTCAATGAAAGTTAAATGAGTTATGCTGTCAAAACAAGTCCAACAGTTATGCCATTTATACTAGAAATGTAATACATAATTACATTTGTATAAAATCTCAGAAATGTTAATCTTGCTGACAAGGTTACCATTCATTGTGTGGCCCAAATAAGAAACGATTAAGAAGAGTGTTTAGTGGATGTGTCTGCTCAAAGGATGTTGGCTCAAACCTGAATCAATGAAGAGAATGATTGACTAGCCTCAGGGATATGGCACCACTGTGAGAGTGAATATGAGGGGGTGAATGGTAAACATTTATTATCTCAAACGGCCCTTTGAGTACATGGTTATGGCATAATGTCTAACTAACTCACCGTTGGTTTTACCATCTTTCATGGATGACATAATAGAATTTCCCTGGCTTTAATTTGCAAGTGATATGTACATGTCACACCATGATGATGCAACAGATGGAAGAAATGTTTGAAATGAAAGAATATTTTTGGGACGCACACCCTAGCTATTTTCCTTCCAGCCATTGGGTGTTCCTTGTGAAGGATGTTCCTCTGGAGTTTCCCCAGCAAATAAGATGGTTTGGGTGTATCCAGAGCATGGGAATAACATCATAAAATGAGCTCATTAAGGTTTGTGAATAAATACCGCAGGAAAGGAGATCATTTAGATCTTAGATCATTTAGATCTTGCAACAGTTTAATGACGTAATGCATAGACAGTAAGATCTGGTATCAGAGAAATTTACTCACACTTGTGACTGATGTGTGTGTTTTGTGAGGACCGACTGGGTCAGAGTGTGTCATAGATATTTAGCCTCCGATTAACTTGGATTTAGTGCACAGTAAACTGTTTAGTTCCCTGTTACCAAGCCTGCATGCCGTGCAGGTGTCTGCTACCTCACATACAATGAAATTATATTTCGTTTTACTGTATAACTGGAATGACAATAAAAATCCTTTTGATATGCTATTCAAGAGAAGGCCAGAGTACCTGCTCTGAGTAACCAAGCAAGTGAGTCATAGACAGTTTCAGTGCTATGAGTTATTTACAGGATTTCCATACACATAAACATTACAATATAGCAATTCTACTGACAAACTGACAAACACTCATCAATACATGTAACACAAACACACAACACAGTACATTCCAGCGCTAGTGTCCATAGTTGATGTCAACTTCAGTACTGCTCATTCCCCTTCTGTTTAGTAGTGATGTTCCATACCACCGATCAGTACTGGATCGGTATCACCAATACCAGCCTGAATTTTACTCAGTATCGGAAATCGGAAAGGAAATCACTACTGTCAAACATCACTACTACAGACTGTGAATGTGATCATAACATTTAAATATTCTAGTTCCCACACCTTCGTCATGTCCCAGCCAGTATCTTCACATGCCTTTTGATCATTTTCCTGTCTCTTGTGTAATCCTGACGCCACTCGCCTACAAGTTCCTGCAAGCCTTACATACGCTTTTCTGCTTGTTGCTATTACTTATGTTAAAATCATGTTTTCTAAAATAATAGCATCTCAGTTAGAGAAAATAACCCCTAAAATTATTCATCCAGACCAAACAGGTTTTTATTAAGAACAGGCAAGGATCAGATAATGTTCAAAGATTGTTCCATGTTATTGATATAGCTAAAAGACAGGGACATCCCTTAGTGATATTGTCCAGGGATGCAGAGAAGGCGTTCGACAGGACTAAACCTGGTTTAAACCTGAGACTCTGAGGGCTATAAATGTTGGAGACACCTTTATTAGATATGTTAAAATGCTTTTTAATGGCCACAGGTCACAGATTTTGACCAAGGGAGTTCTTTTTGACACTTTCACACTTTCCCAAGGATATAGACAGGGATGTCCAAGCTCTCCTGGTTTGTTCTCCATCACTATTGAACCCTTAGCCATTATATTTCACTTGGGCTTATCTGTCATAGGCACACAGGAGCATAAACTGGTGCTTTATGCAGATGATCTATTAGTATTTATATCCCAACCAGCCAAATCCTTCCCATGTCTTCAAACATGCCTTAAATCATGCAGTGCAGTCTCGGGCTATAGAATTAATTATTCAAAGTGAAGCATTTCCAATTAATATGATGGAACCATAGATAAAAAATATTGCCTGTCTAATTTAAATGGTGTCCTAATAAATTTAAATAAATTCAAATACCAGGAGAATTTCATATCATTAATTAACCAATCTAAAACTGATTTGCAGTGATAGATGAACCTAACTCTATCTTTAATTGGTAGAGTTTGACACAATAAAAATTTTACGTAAATTTGTTTACTTATTACATTGTATTCCTTTTAAACTCCCAATAACGTTTTTTAAAGAATTAGATCAATCAATATCTTTATTTTACGGCGAAAAAAGGTTCCAATGGTTAAACATCTTTCGTTGCAGGCTCCCTATTACAAAGGTTGTTTAAAACTGGGTGAAAGTTCGTGTGTCTCAAGACGTTCCAAGAATCAGTTTGTGCAATACAAGTCCCTCGTGGTTCCGTAGATTCTATCATGACCACGTGCTGTACGTGTATTAGCAGTTCTAATGGCTCTGCGTTCTCTGTAACCACAGCGACAGCGTCCTAAGTTCTGCTGTTTCCATAGAAACATAACAACAAAGTGCGTTAACTCTGTTAGGGCTTGCTGGACCGTACAGGAAACAAATAAACGGAAAACGCTTTATTAAATGATAAAGGACGGAGAACGGATAGGCAGTTATACGAGTTTGTAATCGTATCTGAAGAACATGGATGTTTATGTGCATGTACTCTAATGACTGATGAAATATCCTAGAACCATGGTAAGTTGCTGACACGATATGCTAAAATTTTAAGAATGGGTAAGCATAACACGCAGCATGGGAAGATAAACCATGTGCCTTGGATAAGAATGTGTCTTTTGGTGATCTTCGTAGCCTCAAAGTGTGGCATCTTCGTCTACACACCTGTCCAGCAACAGTGCTCGTTCTCGACGCTACCGCACACGCGCCGTCACTTCTCAAGTTGATGAGACACTTTTTGGAACACCTAAACAGGTGAGCACTAAAGAGAGTAAAACCAAACTAGAGCAACGTTTCATCGTTTGATTGTGGGATAATGTGGACGTTCTGAGATTAGTTTTTGTTCTCACGGTGTAAGCAGGAAAATCTAAATAAAGGTGACTTTCCGGCATCCAGAACTCTGTCTCTGTCTGCTCCGGTCGGCAAACGACAAAAACCAGAGACGATTCGCGTCATTACAAAAGACCTGGTCAGAGACTTGAGGCAAGCACAAACAAAGCCGTGCGGTCACCACAATGAGCAAAAGACCATTGCTTTATTAGTTACTAAAGAATGTAGTTAGCTATTTGCTACACAAATAAACATTCCTCCCTTTGACTAGAATTCCGAGCAAGGATCCATCTGGGCAAACCATCATCCTCTGTTCGGAGGAAATCGAGCGGATTACGGCTGAATCACGTGTGTTAACGAAAAATGAGAAGGATGCCGCAGCACAATGCCAGCGAATTATTCGGGAGGAGGCCATGGTATGGAAAAAATACTCGCACAGTATTAATTTTAGTCGGCTATCTATGACTTTATAGCATAATATTTTACAAGGTTAGAGCTGTGGTCATCTGAAGCACTATAGCCAAGTAGGCTGTAGTGTGACTACTGGTCTCCAGAGTTCAATTAAGGTATCTTAAGGTAGATTTTTTGACTGTTTCCAAACACAGTATGGTAACAGCAACAGATAGACTCATGGCAGGGTGACCTATGAGCAGGGTTTGGGTCATTATTTAGAGAGTCAAACATGCATTTTATTAGATTCTGTACAGTGTGTCCATTGAAATAACAAAATATATGTGGACACATTTCCATGGATGGCTGAATAGTGTCAGACCTTTCCCTTCCAAATGCCACACCTAGTCACCTAAGAGCCCAGGATGTTATAGACTGTAGTAGTGGATGATTGCAAATTTCCTACACAGAACTGATTGTACTGCTTCTCCATGTGTGTGGCAGGAGGCAGCAGAGAAGCGTAAGGCTCGCATGAGTCAGGCGGACCTGTCCAGACAGAAGAACCAGGGTCTTAGCGACCTGGAGGTGGAGGCCAGGGAGCGTGCACAATACCTGCTTGAGAGGGCTAACGCCCTGAGGGCGGAGCAAGAGGACGAGGTCAAGAAGCTCAACGAGGTCTGACTGGTGTCCACTGGCTCTCCGTAGCGCATCACCACCCTTCTTCTCCGTTTTCTTTTCTCACAAATGTAATCCAAAGTAATACGGCTGAATTTCTGTTGAAACGCAATTGGCTTTTTAGTATGTCACCAAGGAGCAACTTATCTCAGCATTAAAGCTTAATAATAGCTTTGTACAATGGAATTAATTTCTGATAATAGATCGTAGATAGTAAACATTGGTAATACAAATTAACTGAGAAAATAGTTTATTTGCCGGTACAAGTGGCCATCAGACAGAAGAGCAGCAACATATCAGGAAACTACTGACGTCCAGCTTTGTACTAGGTTGTGTGATAGCTTAGACATAGAGTGTGAGTCTCTTGACAAGAAGATTCAGGTACAATAGTGTGCCAACTGGTTGCTGGTTCTATAATTGAAGTGATTAGGAAGTGAACACATTAGGGCAGATGTGGTCCAAACCACTAAATGTTCTCAGTGAATTTATTTGAACTATCAGCCAAAATTTACATTGATATTAATTTTGAAATCAGCTTGTATGCAGAGAAGCTATGCATAGTTGGTTTCCAGTTTGATTGACATGTTTGTAATGTGTGAGATGTGTGTACGGGTGGGTGTGAACGTGCATGGATGGGTATGTGTGTGCATGTACAGCTGATCCTGGGAGCTCAGTGTCACGCAGTGCGTGATGCCCAAATCCTGGAGAAGAAGCAGATTCTGTCAGAGCTGATGGAAGAGGAGCAGAGGTTGGATGCCATGATGGAGCTGAATCGCTGCAGAGCCCTGGAGGATCAGGAGAAGATTGAGCAGCTGCGCAAAGAGCAGCGCTTGCGGTGAGGGCTTTGCCGCATTGCTGTGTCAACTGCCTCTTGAGCATGTGTCTGCTACTCCTTACTCCAGCATTACAAAACGTGTGTATGCGTGTCTGTTACATCAGGGGGAAGATGTGTATTCTAAAGCAGATTGAGGAGCGGCAGGAGGAGCACCTGATTCAGGAGGAAGTGAAGGAACAGGAGGGGCTACAGATGCTGGAGACTATGGAGCGGATGCAGATGGAAGAGCTGGAGGTATTAGCATCCTCTTCAATCACAGTTCCCCACATGCTAACATTCTGGAGAAGAAGCTCTCCAAAGTTGCTTGCAGAAAATGCTCCTTCTAGGGCACAGTGTAGTAGCTCTGATATCTAAGAGTGGTTCAGCTTATGTGGGGATGCAGCTAATGAGCTGTTGGTGGCTTTGTTTTTTATGTGAATGTATGTTTTGTGTGTGTGTGCATTTGGGGGTGTTTGTGATACTAGTCTATTGATAGAAAGAGATCAGAGCAGAGGAAGCTACAACTAGAAATTCAGAAGATTAATGAAGAGAGCCTACTTAACAAGGAGCGGCGTAAGGAAGAAGAACGACTAGCGGACCTTCGAGCTCTGGACTACACACGCCAGAAACTGGTACATGATTGCATGGCATGAGTTTCCTCTATCTGTGTAAGAGCTGTCTGCCAGCTACCTGCCAAATCTTTAAAACATGGCTAGACCAAAAAATGTATGTGTCTGGTGTGTGTCCAGTGTGTAGTAACTGTCTGGGGTGTGTCCAGTAACTTTCTGGATTTCTGTGTTGTGGTATTAATTTAATGGTACTAATGATGAACCCTGTTCATTCTTTTAGGAACTAGCTAAATTATATATATGTCTAATACAGGCTGAAATAGTTCAATAGATTTCTTGAACGGCTTGTTTCTATCAATGTCAAAGAGTTATGTGCTTTAAAAATCAGGCATTGCTTATTCTGTCATAGTGATATTAACACTTGATATGAAAAGTTTATTGGCTTTTATAGACCTTTTAGCTACTTCAGATGGCCCTAGCTTGCTTCCATCTTCTAGTTACAACCGGTAGTGCTCTGTTTGAGGTGACAAGAGGCAACATGTTTTATAGTCAGACGAATTGTAAAAGCAGCTTGTCTGAAAATGGCACTTTTTTTACATTTACATTTCTGGTATTTGGCAGACGCTCTTATCCAGAGCGACTTACAAAGTGCTTAGGGATACTTGGAATATCTAGTGTAGTTCAGATAGACCCGAATCCATGTACTCCAAGCTGGAATTATGGTACCCAAGCCTTTCCTATAACCAATATACAGCTAACTTGCAGCCTGAATATACAATTAAGTTACATAACACCAGAATATACAACCAAGTTACAATACAACTGAGGATTGTTTTTTTTGGATTGACCACAAATCAAATGAAATAAGTTGTGGATGACTCAGCAATGGAAAAATACTCAGTGATGGAAAACTTTTGTTTGTTCTTCAGAATGTCACAGAAACACAGTGGAATTAGAAAAACATTTACAATCCAATTCTTCTAAAGAATAGAATATTTTCCCCCAATGCAAAGATAGTGGAAAGGCTCCAAGATAATCCCAGGTATTTGGACAGACATACCGATGACCTTTAGATCCTGCTACGGTTTGTTTCCTGGCTGCAGGAACGAGAGGCTGAGTATGAGGCTGAGCAGAGAAGTATAAAGAAAGAGAAGGAGAAAGAAGTGGCCAGACTCAGGGCTCTTCAGGAAAGAGACAGAGACCATAAAGCTGAACAGGTGATTGTATATTCGCTGAGTAAATGTCTGCCAACAGCCATACCTTTTAGTTAACTGTTTTAGTTAACAGACACATTTCAGACACCTAGTTAATTTTGCGATGTCATGCTCACCTAGGATGAGCTCAGGGCTCGCAGGAACCAGGAGGCTGCTGAGAGGGAATGGAGAAGAAAGGAGAAAGAGCAGGCCAAGAAGAAGCTGGGGGAAGAGGAGAGGCTGAAGCTGGCACGCTTACAGCAGGTTACACACAAACAACACATGCTGTCTATCGAGGCTGGAAGGGAGAGGGCAGAGTTTGACAGGGTCCTGAGGTGAGCCAACACCACACAGCTAACAGCCATTCTTAGGTCATTTACATGTTACTAATTTAATTAAGGAATTTGGGGAATATGAAAACGGCTGTGGAATGCTGTGGAATGCTTTCAGTGTACATAAAATTTCCAGACATTAGACAAGCTGTGGCATTCATGGAATACCAACACATGGGTGTAATTCAGATCTAAAGGTCAAAACTTGTGAGAATAGAAATGTCTTGAGAATAACAGAAACACCCTTTTTTCAGGCATTTATTACTCACCTCTAAAACCTTCATATTTACGCTAGATCGTGCATTTCTGCTGATTGCTTCTGAAGTAGGCTAGGAAAATATTTTAGGAACATGAGAACAGCCTGAGGATAGAGGAGAGGTTTAAAAAAAATGGGAACAAGCTGTTTCTACTTGTTGGGAAAACAAAAATGCCTGTAAATGTATTTTTCCTGTATTTGAGTTAATAAATATTGAATTAATATACAGTACTGTGCAAAAGTCTTAGGCAACCATTAGATTTGTTGTTTTAGTAATGGTATAATGACTATATATATA
>JAOXYF010000027.1:9304482-9305997 GCA_028565775.1 Sternarchorhynchus goeldii | reverse complement strand
ACAAACACATATACACAAACACATAGACACAAACACACACACAAACACATATACACAAACACATAGACACAAACACATGTACACAAACACATATACACAAACACATAGACACAAACACACACACAAACACATATACACAAACACATAGACACAAACACATGTACACAAACACATAGACACAAACACATAGACACAAACACACACAAACACATAGACACAAACACACACACAAACACATAGACACAAACACATGTACACAAACACATAGACACAAACACACACAAACACATATACACAAACACATAGACACAAACACACACACAAACACATAGACACAAACACATGTACACAAGCATGTAAACAAACACATACACACAAACAAACCATGTAAACACCTGATAAATAATATATAAGTGTGCGTGTGTGGATGTGTGCTCTGATGCTACGTGATCGCCATAGCGACTGCAAGCATTGTTTGTCCAGTGTGTGCCTACAGCTGCTTTAACACACACCACTGGCTTCTCTTACCTCTTCCAAAAATATTTGCCTTTCCCTCTCCGGTGTGTGTGTGTGTGTGTGTATGTGTGTGTATGTGTGTGTGTGTGTGTGTGTGTGTGTGTAGGACCTAAACTCTGTTTGGTTACTCTGGGCAACAAAATGTAAACTTTTTTGTTTGCTTCACAAACTATATAGATGGACACTCGACTTGTTCCAGTGAATTCCAGCATCTCCAAGGAAACATGCGATGTTTCCTTACAGTTCCTGAAGCAGCAGCAAATAAGAAAAGGCGGTCACATTCACAGAGCCCCCAAACCACACCCCCATCATTACCCTAAACCACACCCCATCATTACCCCAAACCACACCCCCATCATTACCCTAAACCACACCCCATCATTACCCTAAACCACACCCCCATCATTACCCTAAATCACACCCCATCATTACCCCAAACCACATCCCCATCATTACCCTAAATCACATCCCCATCATTACCCCAAACCACACCCCCATCATTACCCTAAATCACACCCCCATCATTACCCCAAACCACACCCTCATTACCCTAAATCACACCCCCATCATTACCCTAAATGACACCCCCATCATTACCCTAAACCACACCCTCATTATTACCCCAAACCACACCCCCATCATTACCCTAAACCACATACCCATACATACACATATGTATTATGAACCTACCTGTACTAACCTAACTGTACTATTTACCAGCATGTACTAATCTACCTCTATTAACCTACCTGTGCCATCTATCTGTACCATCAACACATACTATCTATATGTACTAATCTACCTGTATTATCTATCTGTACTATCTGTATATACTATCTTCCTGTACTACGTGTACTAACCTACCTATTAATCTGTATGTACTATTAACCTATCTATATGTACTATCTATCTGTACCATCAACATGTACTATTAACCTATCTATATTATCTATATGTACTATCTATCTGTACCATCAACATGTACTATCCTATCTGCAA
>JAOXYF010000027.1:9291982-9299482 GCA_028565775.1 Sternarchorhynchus goeldii | reverse complement strand
TTTGAGTCTTTGCCGTTAGGAAGTTCGATTTTCAGGTTTTTTGTCCTGAGTTTCACCCTCCATCCTTTCATCACAGCGAGTCACATGATCATCAGCAGGTCGGAAACGCGGAGCATCGGCACGGCGTGCGATCGTCAGCCGCGTTGTCGGGGGCGACAGTGCAAGGCCTTGTGACTGAAAGGCAGGCGGGAGGGAGCTGGCGGTTCGTTTGAAAGCTCTGGGAACCTTGCTTCCACCAGGGGGCGTCTGAGGTGGCAGAGTGAGGTCAGGGCGGAGTGTGTGTTAGAGAGCGGAGTGTGTGTCGCACCGCTGCAGAGAGAGTGGAGTATGTGAGGAACACATCTGGACTGTTCCCATGGGTCTCCTGGGAGAAGGTTCCCAGCCGCGTCATCTTGCCCTTCTCTGTCCCCACTCACACCCCCTCTCTGCCACCACTCACCCCCTCTCTGCCCCCACTCACCCCCTCTCTGCTCCTTCTGGCCTGTCGAGGGAGAGCAGCTCTGGCATTCGAGCCGTGAGTCTTGGTGGAACCGCTGAATTGAAAAACGACTGTATACCTCTGCATTGCCCTCAGCTTCGCCCTGCACACGCAATTATGTCCATGTAGATGGGAGGGGTGAATTATTTAGCAGATGTTATTAGTTGCTGGCGTTTAAGTCTGAATGTAGAGGGTGTAATTAAATTCTCCCCATGATGGAGGTGGGGGGAGACTGTGAGCCCCTGACACACCAAAAATCATTAGGCGCCTTGATATTAGATTCATCTGGTCAGACACAGCAGACGCACACACACACACACACATCCTTGATAAAAGAGCCTCTCTGCAATCCCCTCTCTCTCTCTCTCTCTCTCCGTTTTTCTCTCTCTCCATCCCTCTCTCCTTCCTTACCGGCTGTATGCACCTGTAGTGGTACCTCATGACTCTAGGATTTTCCAGGACTCGTTAGGTGTGTGGTGGTCGTAGGGCAGGTTAGGGCCCGGTGCCCGGCATACACGTCGCCCCCCGCCATACCCGCCATACCCGCCTTACCCATCCACCGCACCAGCACCGCCATTTTAAGTCTTTTAAACTTACACTGGATTGCACTGGAGCTTCTTGTTTGAAAACCTTGCCAAATACAAAATTGATGTGCCTTGCATTTATTTAACTGTCATTAATTATTAATTTATTTAACTATTGTCATTAATTATTAATTGGACTCCCCCCTCTCCCCGACATAAGCCAGAAGGTATTTGGTCAGGCCAGTGCCACCTTTAGAGGTACATAATGGTTTCCAGTTTGCTAAGAGTGCCGGTGTGAACCTGCCGGCAACGAACGTGCAGTGTGTTCAGTGCTCGTCTCTCCGTTACTCGATGCTTTGTCTCAGTTTTTCTCGGCCTTGAGGTTTTCTGAGGAATCTCCAGGAACTGGGATCTGCTCGGTGATACGGCTCTCTCAAGCCACTGTTTTTCCACGTGTAGAAGTTCTCAACTGATGGTTCTTGTTGTCTGTTCATGATGAGTCCCCATCGATTACCACCAGAGCGTTTTGCTTCTTTCAGACCTGCCCCTCTCCCTCTCGCTGTGTTGGTGGTGGAACGTTTAGTTGACGTAGCCGGTCACGTTTATGTAGTTGCTCTAACGTGATCTTTCTTCAGCGTTCCCGTCGTTATTGTCTCTCCGGACACTCCATGAACTTCTCCGGCTCCGCACCGCATCCGAACGGTCAGATTTGGGACGATGGTGATCGTAGTTCCACTCGAGCTTGTTCCGCTGGTCCGCAGCGATCATCTGAAGATCATCGCAGCCTCTGGTCCCATCGAGGTTCCTTCCGGAGTGGAGTTGTCATCTTTTCTCTGATAGCAGTACTGGAGTCTCCCAGTCGTGTCCGAGATGATGATTGGTTGTTTCTCTCCGTGGGCTGTTCTGGGATCCCCGAAGCCGAGAAGCTTTACTGCTTGAACTCTCCGCCGATGAGGTGTAACGGAATCCTTTATGTGTGTGTGTGTGTGTGTTTGAAGGTCACACCGTTCGTCTGCTGGCTCAGAAGAAAGATAATGGTAGGCGGCTTGGAGGAGCTCGACTGGATTTGCCGAAGATAAGGAAGAACCCCCTGATAGAGATCATTTCCATCAATACAGGGTAAGAGAAGGTTCCCCCTTTTTGATTAACTTTTTTCCCCGAAGGGCTCATTAAATATTCAGAGTGGGCGGAGTGTTCGATTTCTGCCCAACCGTGCTGCGGTGACCCAGCTTCCATCTCCCCATTTTCCAGAAGCTCCTGCAAAACGCACATCCGTGTGTGTGTGTGTGTGTGTGTGTGTGTGTGTTCAGGGGAGTTAAATGTTTGCTTTATGCATGATTTCATCTCTGTTTGTCTACCTGGTTTTTTCCTGTTTTAGTGTTGGGTTTACTAAGTTAGTTGACACTTTGGATCTAGATTCTTGTAAACCACCAGTTGATGTATCAGAACCAGAACCAATAATAAAAAAATATCAAAGATATGCAATCAAATTTTGATCATGAATATAAGCACGATGTTCGAACAAACCGGCCCACGGTGGAGGGCCGGTGTCCCAGGATGGGAGGGGTCTGGATGTAGAAGGGGGTGTGTCTGTAGCAGCCGGACGCACCCCATTGGGCCGAGCAGCACTGGGCTGGTTACATGAGACTGAAAGTTTAAAAATGGCCAAAATTGTGGTTTTTGTAAGTGTGTGCGGGTGTGTGTATATAACGTGTTGTGTTTTTTGCTGGTGGCTCTCCTGGGTCCCCAGGACGAGGCGGTCTCTCTAGGTGTCTGAGTGTGGATACTGATGTGTGAGACCAGACAGGCCTCCTTTAAGGATATGACGATCCTGAATGGTTGATACACACACACACACACACACACACACAAACACACACACACACAGGCTGGTCTTTGTTGCGACACTCCCACACAGGAAACACTTCATTTCATTTCCATTTATAAAGCACATTTGAAACAACAACAGTTGACAAACTTGCTGTACATTCAGAAGTAACGAGGACATGGTCAGTGGCTCTACGCAGCCCGGATGGAACATATGGAGTGAAGCTTAGGGTGGAGCTAGACTGTGCTAGGGTGGAGCTAGACTGTGCTAGGGTGGAGCTAGACTGTTCTCAAGCTTGTACACACATAATAAATCTTTACATTTATTTTTAAAATTCACAGGATGCCAGTGAAGGCAGGTGAGTATGGATAGGGCAGGTGTATGGATAGGGTAGGGTATGTATGGATAGGGTAGGGTATGTATGGATAGGGTAGGGGTATGTATGGGTAGGGTAGGGGTGTGTAGGGATAGGGTAGGGTAGGGGTGTGTAGGGATAGGGTAGGGTATGTATGGATAGGGCAAGGGTATGTATGGATAGGGCAAGGGTATGTATGGATAGGGTAGGGTATGTATGGATAGGGTAGGGCAGGGGTATGTATGGATAGGGCAAGGGTATGTATGGATAGGGTAGGGCAGGGGTATGTATGGATAGGGTAGGGTAGGGGTATGTATGGATAGGGTAGGGGTATGTATGGGTAGGGTAGGGCAGGGGTATGTATGGGTAGGGTAGGGCAGGGGTATGTATGGGTAGGGTAGGGCAGGGGTATGTATGGATAGGGTAGGGGTATGTATGGATAGGGTAGGGTAGGGGTATGTATGGATAGGGTAGGGCAGGGGTATGTATGGATAGGGTAGGGGTATGTATGGGTAGGGTAGGGTAGGGGTAGGCGTGTGTTAGCGAGCCATGGGCTGTTCATGAAAATGTACATGTGTACATTCACGCTTATTTGTATATGTGGAAACACAGCTTTTTATTTCAGTCTTATGAGATTTATGCCCGGATGTGTGTGTGCTTTATTATGGGGAGTGTGTGTGTGTGTGTGTGTGTGTGTGTGTGTGTGTGTGTGTGTAATGGCCTAGGTTTCATTATTCTCAGAGCTGGATCACATAGCGGGTGTGTGGGTGTGTGTTTGCATGTGTAACGGCGTGTGTGTGTGTGTGTGGGTGTGTGTGTGCACACGGTCACTTTTTCTTGTTTTATCCTTTCTCTTGTCTGTCCACACAGCAACACAAAGAGAATTCCTGTTCCCTCCAGTTCTGCCCTCTTTCACAACTTCACTCTCTCTCTCTCTCTCTCTCTCTCACCCCCCCTCTCTCTCACCCCCCCTCTCTCTCACCTTCGTTTTACCACTCTCTTGGCCGCCCCTGTGAGACGTTTGCCATCCAAAGCAGTTTGAGGCCTCGGTGTGTCTCTTGTCCTGGACTGTTTGGTTTGTTCCCTGCCGCGCGGCTGAGTGGGTCCACGGCGGCGTGTGGCGCTGCTACCGAGCCCCGCGGGGCATCTCGCCTCCGACCGCGAGGTTGGCGCAGGGCCCATCACTCAGCTACACCTCCTGATTTAACACCACGCTCCTCCAGACTGGCTTCACTCTCTAGCTTCAGGAGGCGGTGTGTGGGTGTAGCTAGGTGGTGTGCTCTTGTGGGGGTGTAGCGAGCAGCTTGTTCAAGGCGCTCTCCTGAATTTTCATTCATGGTCTATTTATGCTGATTTGCGTGCGTGCGTGCGTGTGTGTGTGTGTGTGTGTGTGTGTGTGTGTGTGTGTGTGTGTGTGTCTATCTTTGGGTGAAGGTGTGTGAACTGAAAGCAAGAGACAGTTTTGAGTTGTGGATGACCAGAGGAAAAAAAAAGAAAATTCGATTTGAATTCATTTGAGTTGAAATAATCTTAATGGCGACCTGAAGCCTGACTGGGTTTGTCTCTCTCTCTCTGTCTTACTGTTACTTTAATCTGCAATTTTACAGTGTTGTGCAGCTTGATGGATTTCCCAGCATGCTCAGGGCATAATTAAAAACTCCTCCCATAGCGACACTTGGAGACAAATGAGATGGAGACACCTTGAGCCATCGTGGTGTGTGTTCCCGAGACCGTGCCACTGTGGTGTGTGTTCCCGAGACCGTGCCGTGCTGGGTCCCTTCCAAATGGTGTGCGTGTGCGTGTGTGTGAGACGTCTCTCCAGGGTCTTCTCAGGCAAGCAGAGCATGTGCAGGGGATGTAATCATAATAGGCTCGTGTGAGAGCTTGTTTTAGAGGAGGGTGCTGTGTGTGTGTGTGTGAGAGAGAGAGAGAGAGAGAGAGAGATCAGCATCGGTATGTGTGAAGGCTTGTTTCAAAGGAAGGTGCTGTGTGTGTGTGTGTGTGTGTGTGTGTGTGTGTGTGTGCGCGCGCGTGCATTTGTGTGTACGATCAGCACGGATGCATGTGTGAGCCTGTTTTAGGGGAGGGCACTGCGTGTGTGTGTGTGTGTGTGTTTTAGAGGAGGGTGCTGTGTGTGTTAAGGGGCTTGGTGCGTCGTAACTCGCTCAGCAGGACTCGGGATCAGTCCTGTCTCTCACGCTGCCCTGTCTGGAGCTGCCCTGCTCCATCTCACACTGATCTAAGAACAGCACCCAAAGCCTTTTCACCCCACATAGATGAAGAGAAAAAAAAACAGGGGAAATGTTTTCAGCATTTTAAAGGAGACACTGTCCTTCACGATCTGCGTTGGTGTATGATCTAATGTGTCTCGGGCCTCCATGGATCACGTGCAGTCAGATGCCATGTTTGTCCGTTCTGAAAGCATCTCCACATATTGTCCTTCTGTAAATGGCTGATTTGAGTGTAAAAGGTGATGCCATCCTGACTGTCTCATAGCACGCAGAAGACCAGCTGAGTCTGTTGCCCGGGGTAACGGCATCTGTTGCCCGTGGTAATGGAATGGGGGGGGGGGTCCCCAAGCAAGGAAAGCTTGATGGAGAACCTGCTACAAAACTTCTTTCATTCGGATTTGACCTTTTAGGTTTTGATTGCTGACAACACACACACACACACACACACACACACACACACACACACACACACACACACACAGTCATGTTTTAACATTAATCTGCTGAACTGGTTGGATGACAGATTCAACAAGCTGACAAAACAAACAAAAAAAAAACAATTCAGTTTGATGAATGACTATCTTCAACCTCATCATCAACACACCCTAGACATATTACACCTCGTTATACTCACATATGATTAATAACCTTCTTTTTTTATATACATATACTAAAATATTTATATGTTTTATTCAAATTTTTATTGGCAACAGGCAGTATTGCCTGAGGGTGTGGTTACACTTGTTGTAACAGATTTTTCATTTCGTTACGGCTCTTTTGCTGCAAGCAACCAATTACAGCAGTGCTGATGCTGACGTGGAGCCCTAATTTAAGGCTTTCAAAGCAACAGCCAATCAGGCGCTCCGCCGTGCATGGGGGAGGAGTCACTGCATTCCTGCTCGAACCCGGATTAGCGCGTCCGATCCGGTTTGCAGCATCCGTGACTTGGGAGTGGTGTTTTGTTGCAGCTTTCTGTCAATAAGGGTGCGCATCTTCCGTCCAAGGGGGCAGGCGGCGCATGGTGCTGGACTGGTGGAGGTGGGTGGGGTTTTGAGACCTTCCCCCCCTGTTTTCTTCCTATTTGTCTCTCTCTGTGTGTGTGTGTGTGTGTGTGTGTGTGTGTGTGTGTGTGTGTGTGTGTGTGTGTGTGTGTGTGAGTGAAGCCTTCGATGGCAGTACTTGTGATTGATATAAACAGGAATTATCTTCGCACGGCTGTTTGACATTTGAATAATAACAGAAGTGGTGGCAGGTTTCACGAGGCAGGCATGCCCATTCAGACACGGTCGTGTGCGTAAACAACCACAACCCCCTCCTCCTGCTCTGTGGTATTGGCTGTCATGCTGCCTGTCATTGGCTGATGGAGCTGTCAGTCATCGTCTGGAGCTGGTTGTTTTGATGACACAGTTGAGTTGGGACGGTTGGACACAGTGTTTCTCAGGGCTTCATCTGAGCTCAGACGCGGTTATTTGGTCTGTGAGATGCAGAGTTGCCCCCAGAGCAAACGTCTGTTTGCTAAATGAATGTTTAAAACAAACACACACACACACACACACACACACACACACTGAAGCTGTAAACAGTGGAAGAATGCATTATATTGAGGGTGTTTGGGTAACAACTTAAACTAGTTGAAGTGTTTAAAGCAATCTGTCTTCTTCCTCTCTCCTCAGAATGAAATTAAACAACCCCAACCCGCCTAACCAGGTCCTTCTAACCCTAACCCCTCTCTTCCCCCCTGCTTCCCAGCTCTGACCTGCAATTTTCTGATGGAAACAGAGCCATTTCTGATCAGTGCTGCTTCATCAGTAACGGTTCTGGCCGCAGTGGTAAGTGCTGCTTCATCGGTAACAGTTCTGGCCGCAGTGGTAACAGTGCTGCTTCATCGGTAACAGTTCTGGCCGCAGTGGTAACAGTGCTGCTTCATCGGTAACCGTTCTGGCCGCAGTGGTAACAGTGCTGCTTTATCGGTAACCGTTCTGGCCGCAGTGGTAACAGTGCTGCTTCATCGGTAACCGTTCTGGCCGCAGTGGTAACAGTGCTGCTTCATCGGTAACCGTTCTGGCCGCAGTGGTAACAGTGCT
>JAOXYF010000027.1:9281432-9288423 GCA_028565775.1 Sternarchorhynchus goeldii | reverse complement strand
TAACTGGTCATCATTACTGTGACACCCAGTTGCTCTGATGTAACTGGTCATCATTACTGTGACACCCAGTTGCTCTGCTGTAACCGGTCATCATTACTGTGACACCCAGTTGCTCTGCTGTAACTGGTCGTCATTACTGAAACGGCTGGTTGTTAGGATGTCCCTACACGGAACAGAGAGGGCGAGAGGCTAATCAGTGGAACAGCTGAAGAAAGTCAAGAACATTTTGCATAAATCTAAATGATTAAGGGGGGGAAAAAATCAATCTAGTTTTGAAACACTGATTTTATTCCAGTGGCCTGGATATGCTAATTGGCTCAAGCCAGACTGTGTAATTAATCAGTGAAACCAGCCGTACACAGTGAACCAGATACTGAAGCGCCACGTGAGTAATGTGGCCGTCAGGCAGCTTCAGAAATCTCACGTGAGTAACAGTCAGAAGCTCATGATGATGCCCTGGCTTGGGGTGCTGAACGATTTGACTCACTTTGAGAGTTTGGTGCGATACTGCTGGTTGATACACCACCACCTGGACACTTTGTGCTATGTTCACACAGCAGGAACAGCTGAAGCCCAGCCAGGACTCTCTCTCTGGAGACCAGCACACAGCTGTCTCTCTAGGGAGACCCACACATAGCGGTCTCTCTCTGGAGACCCAGACGACACGTCTACGATAGAGAGACGTGTTTACAGATCGAAACGTTAAATCAAGTATATGAGCAGAGCTAATTAACTTTGACTTACCATTGGTCTTCCCATCTTTGATGTTAAACCTTTAATTGGTATTTGTCAGACAATGCAGTGAAGTGGTGACTGTGTGTGTGTGTGTGTGTGTGTGTGTGTGTGTGTGTGTGTGTGTGTGTGTGTGTGTGTGTGTGTGTTACCTGAGGAGGCAGGCAGAAAACTCGTGGAAACAACTGCCCCTTACCTGCCCTCCAGCCTCATATCAGAGCCTGGAAACATAGAAACGGCAACACACACACACACACACTCTCTCTCTCTCTCTCTCTCTCTCTCACACACTCACACACACACACTCTCACTTGCACGCACACACACACACGCACACTGTCTCTCTCTCTCTCTCTGTCTCTCGCACACACACATACAAACACACACACACACACTCTCCCTCTCCCTCTAACCCTCACACATGCTCTATATAATTACACAGAATGGCCTTCTGACCTGGCATATCCAGTGTAGCAGCCAGAAAGAACCCTTTTAACCTGACGCAGGGCGTGTTTTTATTTCAGGATGCAGTGAGAGCGCGACTCCTTTTAAAGTGCCCGTCTTTTTACGGCACAAGCACGGGCCGTTCTTCCGCCCGCTTTAAAAAACGTCGAAACCTTTAATACCACTCAAACGCAGCGGCTAACGATGAAACCCACATCCCAACGGCATTCGCGCTTCTCGCCGTAACGACTGAAAGAGTTGGGCTGTATCTCTGGCCTCCTACAATACAAACTGCTAAATGACTACTAAAAAAAAAAAAAACCCCACACAACACACCACTAAATACCAACAGGACGGGAGGGAGGAACTCTGAGACGATTCACAGCGGGGGAAAACTGTCGGTGAGACTTTGGGAGAAAGTGGAAAAGGGGTGTAGTCATTAGGAAAGTTTAAAGAGAAGCAGAACGTGTAATTGAAGTTTCCCCGGGCGATCACAGCGTGGGATTTTCCAGCCCTGGGAGTGTGGAACGGCTGTAGGGCAGGTCGTAATGATCCGTCTGTGCCCAGCGATCAAACCTGAAGGGTCGCCTTGGATTTATTAAACCGAAACATAGATCTGAATATCAATTTCCACCTCTGAACGTATCTGCTGCATTTACCTCTGAAAACCAGGGGGTTTGAATTTCACACGTTTGTGTGCGTGTCTGTACATTTGGGTGTGTGTGTGTGTGTGTGTGTGTGTTTCCTTGTCTGTCTCTATTGCAGGCATGTGCACATGTGCGTGAGCAAGGGGGAAGTAGTCACCTGTGTGTGTGTGTGTGTGTGTGTGTGTGTGTGTGTGTGTGTGTGTGTGTGTGTGTGTGTGTGTGTGTGAGAGAGAGAGAATTATGACATGGAACAGCAGCACAATAAAGTGTGGCTCCCTTGTATGAGAGACTGGGGGGGGGTAGAGAGAGAGATTTAAAAAATGACAAATTATCCTTAGAGAAGGAAACACAGCACCTCTCACTGCAAAATATGTGGTGATGTGTTACCAGCTGAGAGACAGGGAGGAGTCCTCCAGTAACCCTCCAGTAACCCTCCTGTAACCCTCCAGGAACCCTCCTGTAACCCTCCTGTAACCCTCCAGTAACCCTCTCTCATTATATAATACAATAACAGTATGTTTATTCTATTATAATATTAATAGTCACTGTTATCTCGTTTTATCTTGCTTATTGTAATTATTATTGTCACCTCTTCATTATTTGTTAATGTTTATTACTTTTTTGAAAACAATCAGATTCAGTTACAAATGATTTAGTACCTGCCATAGTTGTGTCAAAAAACTGAATATTGGTAGACAGAGAGAAACTTCCATTACATGACTCATGTGTTTCTGAGTGAAACAGAGCACGTCCATATCGTGCAGCAGCCATGTTCCTGTAACAGTGTGACAGCTGTGGTTTTTATTTATTAGAATTATTTTAGATAATTTTACATAACACCCACACTCTGTAACAGGGCTAGAAACCTGTACTTCTAGATAACATAATGGTTGTTCTCTTGTACCCATTTTATAATCAATGAGAGCTTGTGTGTGTGTGTGTGTGTGTGTGTGTGTGTGTGTGTGTGTGTGTGTGTGTGTGTGTGGTGCTGGGGGAGATGTTGATTTTTGATATGCGCCACCAAATATCTAAACATACACAAACATACTCATACAACCACACACATCCGCATTTTCTCAGGCTAAAACCTGTTTGCACAGGCGCTATTTGCACTGATAAACAGTAAGAAGGACATTACATCACTGCCAGACGTTACATTACATCCTGTCTGTTTGTATATTTTGTGTGATTGTTGGTTGTGTGTTTTTCACATTAATCAGTGTTATTTTGGGGAAGCCCTAATGAGAATCTCCAGTCATCAGTGGAAATGTCAACTGCTACTGATTGGTACTAATTACAGAATACAAACAAATGTGTGTGTGCGTATGCATGTATGTGTGTGTGTGCATGTATGCATGTGTGTTTATGTATGTGTACCTGTGTATGTCTGTGTGTGTGTGTGTGTGTGTGTGTGTGTGTGTTGTACCATTTGAACAGGTGGGTCCAGTCCAGCCATCTGCACACACACAACTGAAGCCGGTCTGGTTCTCTACACACGTTGCTCCATTCACACAAGGAGAAGAGAAGCACGCATGTTCCACTGAGAAAGAGAGAGAAAGAGAGAGAGAGAGAGAGAGAGAGAGAGAGAGAGAGAAAGAACCAACAGCATTATGAAATGAATCAACATCAAGTTTGGAAAAGGTCCAAAGATGTTTTGACTGTCAACAAAGCCATTGGAGATATTTATTTATCTGAATATGTGTTCATTTCTTATCTACTTTTTCATCTTAAATCAGCAACCCCTCTGTTTTTCCAGTCTGTGTAATTATGCTTCTTCCCCTTCAAAGTAACTTAGGATCAGCTGTCCCAGGGGGCGGGGCAAATTCCCCTACAGCTGTCCCAATGGGGAGGGGCTAATTCCCCTATAGCTGTCCCAATGGGGTGGGGCTAATTCCCTACAGCTGTCCCAATGGGGTGGGGCTAATTCCCTACAGCTGTCTCAGTGGGGCGGGGTTAATTCCTCTACAGCTGTTCCAATGGGGCGGAGCTAATTCCTCTACAGCTGTCTCAGTGGGGCGGGCTAATTCCCCTAGTGGGGCAGGGCTTTTTCTCCATCAGCTGTCCCAGTGGGGTGGGTCACCATGGCGGCCAGGAGGGTTTTTTTTTTTCTTCACATTTTGACACTCACCAATGTCACAGTTGCGACCAAGAAAACCGTCCTGGCACACACACTGGTACTCATTTGGTTCCGTGTTGATACAAGTCCCACCATTCTTACAGGGTTGGTGATTTCCACAATAATTCAGATCTAAAAGAAAGAGAAAGAGAGAGAGAAAGAAAGAGAGACTCAGTACAGGATGGCATGGAACTGTCATGTCTCAACAACAAAAAAAAATTTAGAAGCTCCAACATCCATGAATGGAAATACTCTTGTCATGCTACTACACAGGTAGTTCTCTCCTCATCTAGATGCTTTGTAAACACCTGTTTACACCTGGTCATTTCACATGGTTTGAGAATCTGGATTATTATCCATATATAAATGCTGGTGTAAATGCATCCAAGAAGCTTTAGATCGTGTTGATACAATGTGTCTAATCCACATACAGCAACCACACCCCCTCCAGTGAACTATGCCACAGTACACAGTTGTGCAGGACCATAGTGGTTGTCATGGTAGCAGAAGATCCCACCTCCCCCCTTCCACCCTCCTACAAAAAAAAAACAGCATATAAAAATGGTACATTACAGATCATGCTACATTTTTGACAGTGTTTTATGACAGGGAATGCTGTGCAGAGCTGTGGATCAATAAGAGCTTATAACTGATTGATCTGGCAACCCAAAGTGGAAAAGGTGAGAGGTAAACTGGGAACAGATTACAAAGGTAAACATGTGATTCATGCAACGGCAGAGTTGACAGAATTCAACCAAAATGAAATTTATCTCAACTTTGCCCTCATAATCCCAAACCTATTTACACTGACGCACAGAGTCAGGAAAACATACACATTCTCTAAGAGGATCTCTGCTTGAGAGGATGTCCTCCAAACCTGTGTGTGTGTGTGTTTGTGTGTGTATGTGTGCACACCCCCTCAGGGCATCACAGACTTACGGGAGCCTGTTTCAGTCCCCTGGCTCTAAAGCAGAGGCCCATCTCCTGTCGTGTTTAGCTAAGACTCTCATCTTACAGGCTCTGAGAACCTACAGAAGCCCCTAGGCGTGGCTCCACCCACAGCCAGCGGTGAGGGCGCGTTCCACATCGTGCACGCAGAATGGAGCGCAGCTCCAATGAATGCTATGCAAACCGTCTCACAGTTGTTAAGGGCGTTGTGTGTAGCTGCCTACTGATGTGGGTTTATGCCATCATGGAGACTGAAAGCAAATCATACCCACAATGCATATATTCATACAGCACACACACACACACACACACACACACACACACACACACACACACACACACCTTTCTCCTCTCACCTTTGTCACAGAGCAGGCCGCCCCAGTTGGTATCACACACACACTTCCATGGTTCGGTGCAGGTGCCATGATCACAGCCAGGGAATGTCTCACACTCATCACAGAATTCTCCTTTCCAGCCATAATGACACCTGAAAAAGTCAAGGGAGATGTGTGTGTGTGTGTGTGTGTGTGTGTGTGTGTGTGCGACAGAGAGAGAGAGAGAGAGAGAGAGAGAGTGGTAAGCAAGCACATAGAGCAGATCCTGCATGTGGTGGGTGCATTGTGGGAATTTTATTACTATTATTCATTTCCTTTCATTTTCTTTTGTACTCACTCACACTCTCCTGGATTACTGCACGCACCATGGACCAGACTACAGCCCTGCTTACATATTGCTGCAATTATACACACACCCATACAGATTAGCAACACCATAAACAATGTAGGTGCCTTTACACTCAAAGTTTAGCACAGAACAGAAACATAAAAACATCAACTTTCCATAAGACATCGACTCATCTTCCTAATCATAAGTGCTGACATTAGTCAGTGTTGTACTGTCAATGTTGATCCACCCACACACGAGCGCGTTCCTATATATCAGGACACTTATACCATGGGAACAGTGGGCAGACCTGGGTAACTGGTGATCTAAACTTTGTATCCTTCACAGTTGTGTAGAAGGTTGTGTAAGGTTGACTCAACGTTAGTGGAACGTTTGTGCTTTAAAGGTGAGGGATACGACACTAGTGTTGGTTCTTCTGCCAGTATCAGTCATCACAGACAGGAAATGATGGCTGATGTTGGACAGGAAATGGTTGAGAGAGGTGCAATTAAGAGTGATGTCACCATCCTCCATAGACATTCCCTTTTAAGGCCTAGTCTGGAACTTAGAACAACACCCTGAGAATACGTAACCACACAGTTGGTATCAGTCCTTATTTGCAAAACACCAGACTTTCTCAGCAAGGACCTCACCATAATGACAATGCAGATCACAAAAAACCTCTGTCATAGAACCACAAAACCTTCAGTACCACTGACCAATCCCCTCCCCCCACTGGTGGTCCCGCCCCCCTTGGATGACATGGGTGTGGAGGAGCAGGAGGCAGCCTCACCCTGGCGACACTCTGGCCCCTCCCAGCCGTCTTTGCACACCTTGCTGCCAATCATGTCGCAGTCAAAGTGGCCGAAGAAGTCATCACGCGCGCGGCAGAACCGGTTGCACATCGGCCCGTAGTAGTTGCCATGGCAGCGGAAGCGAAGCCGGTACTCCAGACTCAGCTGGCGTCCGTGGTGCCGGTACGACTGCCACTGCTCGCCGGGGTTCAGCATGGATGAGAGCAGCACGCGCTCGATCAGCTCCTCCTGGCCTGAGGGGGGCGATAGAGAGGCTGAATGTCATAGTCAATGACCAGTAATGATGACGGCGAGAAGATAAAGGAGAAGTGCCAAACAGTACCCTGCCAAAGACAAAATGTAGGGATAGATTCATTTTTCCACTTTGTGTGTGTGTGTGTGTGTGAGTGTGTGTCTGTGTATGAGAGAGAGAGCTTGAGAGACAGGGAAAGTGAGAGAGAGAGAGAGAGAGAGAGAGAGAGACAGGGAAAGTGAGAGATAGAGAGAGAGGGGTAGTGAGAGAGAGAGAGACAGTGTCAGCGAGAGAGAGAGAGAGAGAGAGAGAGAGAGAGAGAGAGAGAGAGAGAGAGAGGGAGGGAAAGATGCTTGGTAGGGTAAATGAGATCACTGGGGCTGAACAACAAAGA
>JAOXYF010000027.1:9246432-9276432 GCA_028565775.1 Sternarchorhynchus goeldii | reverse complement strand
AAGTCACTCTGCAGCCTAGAAAATGGCCTGGTGATCTTCACAGGAAACCATAAGAGTCAAGTGTGTGTGTGTGTGTGTGTGAGATCCAGCAAAAGCTGGCTGGCTGGTTTATTTCTCACAGGAATCAGGAAGGGTGCTGGAATTTATGATGGTCTGACCAACTAATATCCCAGACTCTTCAGCTTCCAACAGCCCCCCCCACCTCTCTCTCTCACGTACACACACACACACACACACACACATACACACACACGCGACTCAATTAATGACAAGGACAAACATCCAACAATGCAGGAAGACACTGTGATTAGCAGCAACATGAGAAACACGGTGGCAAAGATAAGATCACAGAGACAAAGTCATGATATTTTTATCGTTCGGGCCCAATGACATCTGCAGTGATGACAAAGCACAGGGATAAGTGGTGGCTTAATGTCTCTAAAGTGTGTGTGTGTGTGTGTGTGTGTGTGCGTGCGTGTACGTGCTCTTCAGTCCCTGCCCTTTCACCTGGATTCGTCTGCTGTGACACCAGAGCCCCAGAGGTGATGGAGGCTCTATCATTTCCATAGAATTACAGTTACAGCAATTACAACAAAATGCACTTTATTGTGAATCTGTGAATGAGAAATAGGTCTGGAATGCAGCATCGGTATCCACGGTGAACACCAGCGGTATCCACGGTGAACACCAGCGGTATCCACGGTGAACAACCAGATGAAGCAATCCTGGGTTCTGTGCTGTGATAAGAAGTGTTTTATAAGCATCAACAGGGGCCTTCAGACTCTGCTGTGCCTCACTGTAGCACAAAAAGCCTTGATGTTTGCCAGGTCAAGGGGGGGGGGGGTGCAGCTTGTTTCAAGGTGGGTTTTGCAGAAGCAACCTTGAATCTTCGTGGAAATATTCATGAGTATTCATGGAAATCAGTGAATCAAAGTGTAATTTGGCATGGCTGGCTGTATGGGTTCACTGGCTCATCCAGAACTACTGCTTCGAGCTTTTCCAAATGCAGGCTGAGGATCTGAGGTTTTCCAGGGATGTTCCCCTGGACTATTGTGGGAAGTTGTTTGTCTGGAAAAAAAATGGGCAGATGAAGAACTCCATAAAACATCCATAAATCGTGTAAAGTATTTTCACATTCCTGTCTCGTCCTTCCTTTTGCTTTCAATACATGAGCTGTACCTCTATTTCTATCTGTTCCTACGAACCCTTTTGTTGAGGGAACTCTTTTTTGCCCATGCGCTCTCTGTTGCTCTACAGGCGAGACATCACCTTCTCATTATTGTCTCCCCATGTCTCTGTCCCTTCTTCGATCAATGTGTCTCAAGGTAACTGCTGGTGGTAAAGGCTGTATTCTCTTACGAGCCCTTGTTGGTGTTCTCCCTCGATCTTCTCTGGGTCTCTGTCTGGGATGGGTGATGGGAGGAGAACATCCCGGCTTAGCCAGGCTGTACAAACATTTCATTCCAACAGGAAGAGCTCCCTGCCCACACATAGGAATCTTTCTCTTTTTATTTCTTTTTCTCTCTCATACACACTATCTCACATACACTCACACTCACATTATCTCACATACACTCACATTATCTCACATACACTCACATTATCTCACATACACTCGTCGGGTTTCTCGTGCCCTGCATGCACGCGCACACACACGCACGCGCACACACACACGCACGCACGCGCACACACGCACGCACGCGCACACACGCACGCACACACACACACACACGCACGCGCACACACACGCGCACGCACACACACGCACGCACGCACGCGCACACACACACACACACACACACGCACACACACACACTGTTCCATAGACACTGGTGGTACGTAGCTGTCATTAAAGCACATGTGATGTGTGATAAACCTCCATTAGTGTGTGCATTACATGTGCGCACACACACAATTTCATCCTCACAACTGTAATTACTCTTTCTCATTCTCCCTCACGCACAGGCACACTTTCAGTGAGTAGATGTTGCCATAGAAGCAGTGGCATTTCAACCAATCCTAATGGCAGAATGAGGGGGCATTGGCATGGTAACAAGGTTAAAAACAATCAAACAAACTAACAAAAAAAATAACAAAAAACAACAACAACAACAACAACAACCAAAGAATAGATGACAAAATTAGAAGAGGACATTTGATTACTGTCTGCATAGTAAAAACAAAACATCAGATGGTTAGTCTTTGTGCATAGAGACTACACAATCTGCACTCCCCACATCCACCATTAAACAATCAGAAACACAAAAGACAAACTCCTGTTCATTATTAAAGTGTGATATATGAAACACACAAGACCCCTGCCCTCGCCCAACCACCACCACATCTCCCGCCCCAAATCATTATCACATCACCACAGGCTTTCATTCTACAGCTCTCCAGTTTTCCTTTTGTTCAGAGCATAATCACAGACAGCCACTCCCATCTCTCTCTCTCTCTCTCTCTCTCTCTCTCTCTCTCTCTCTCTCTCTCATAACCTCTTTCCTAACAATCCTTCCTGAAAGTCAAAACTATTCCTGAGTTAATTGGTTTGACAGTGGTATGTGATTGCAGGGCACTAAGAACAGCAGCACCATCTTGGTTGGTTGGGGGTGGAGGGCTCTGCTTCCCCCGACCCGCCTTCCGCAGGAAATGACCCCATCTGTGATGTCACAAGCCAAAACACCCTACATGTGCAGTGTTCTTGATATATCTGTGCAAGCTTGTGTGTGTGTGTGTAGGTTCCACAGACAGGATGTATTCTGTGAATTTCAGAGCTCTGTGTCAAATATTGTTAATTCTGTGAGACTGTCACAATGTTATTATGTTGTAATAATGCAACTGTATAAACTATCCAAAAACGACCTAGAATGCTAAGAGCCTGTGAAGAGTAAACTCACAGAAGTGCTTACGGAAGTCCAGGAAACGTGACCTTTTGAAAGATGTGCTGCGTTTCTGACTCTGTCTCTGTGTGCGTTCGCTCTGTCCTCAGCGCTCCACCTCTACGGCAAACTCTTGAGTTGACCACTATGACGAGTAACTAACTCCAGTCAAACCAAAAGAATCTAGGATAAACCAGCTTCATTTTTGATCAGCCCTAAGAGTCCTGATTATTACTTTCCCATCATCTAGTGATAGTTGGTGGGCGAAGACCCTCTAAAGCCCTGATTTAGCAGACACATGCGGGGAAAGATCGAAAAAGGGACTGGAGAAGAACGACAGGGAAAAGGAGTTAAGGGTTTGCAGTGAGAGGCCAGAGCAGGAAAGACACTGGGAGAGGAATGAGGAAGGAACGAGGAAGCTAATCAAACCGCTCAACACTAAACACCCCACGGTGCGTAAGTGGAGCGGGGCTTAAATATAGCTGCCAATCAGAGAGACGTGGTGAGAATGAAACACAGTTCACCTGGAGGCTGGATCATGAGAGTGCTGCAAAAATGGAGACAGGAGAAGAGACAACAGGAGAAACAAAGGAGAAACAAAGGAGAAATAAGCAGCATATAAAAGTCAAGCCGAGCAGATAGTTAAGAAAGGAAGTAAATAATCGAGTAAATGTGACCAACAGTGCTCCAACAAACGTTCTCTCACACACACACACACACACACAAATACAGGCATACACACAGACAAACACACTTCCACTGCTATCTTTATGGGGGCTTTCCACTGGCCAATGTATTGTTGTAGCTACTAGCTACATACTGATTTAACTGTATTGTTGTGGCTACTAGCTACATACTGATTTAACTGTATTGTTGTGGCTACTAGCTACATACTGATTTAACTATTTGAATGAAAAGGTTAGAATGTAACCAGTGAAAAATTACAACTCTTTTGGGTTTTCAAAAACAAAGCTACACACAAATGCAGAGCAAAGAACAAATATCCCCCAAAATGACTTTAAACTTTTCCAGTAATTACAGGAACAGGACCCCACAAAGCAGAGTTGTTTGACATCATCACCATGAAGGAGAAGCTCCTCTCCTCTCACCCTTTTTTCCTATTACAGAAACTTCCATTTCAATCCAATTTGCACACAAATGAAACCATTAAAGCATGTGTCCCCTGGACACCACACGTCCCAAGGTTATTAACTTATCTCAACTAAACACAAGAAAGAACCTTAATGGAATTAACATCCTCTGCTCAGTATGTCCAAGTTCTGTTAGTGTGTGTAATGTATGTGTGTGTGTGTGTGTGTGTGTGTGTGAACACAATTCGTGCACAGATGTTACAGATTAGACTGAGACAGCAAGAATTTGAGATTAGCTCCTGTGGGAGTTCTCAGATACGCCTTGTGTGTAAGCAGCGGAGATGAGACACGTAAGGGGTGGGGTTTCCACATGGCCCCACCCCTCACCCCCCAGGTATGTCTCTCTCAAGGGGTGGGGTTTCCACATGATCCCACCCCTTGCCTTCCCAGGTAAGTATCTCTGAAGGGGCGGGATTTCCACATTACCGCCCCTCCACCCTCGCCCCCCAGGTAAGTATGTCTGGTTCCCAGGCAGCAGAAATGCCCGGGTAACTGAGTGACAGAACTTTCCAGAATGCAACACAATAGAGAGCAGTATCAACTTACCAAGCCATAACACACACACCTTGAAACACACTTTGAAACACATAGACGCACACACACACACACCAAGACTTGCACGTACTACAAACACATAGTATTACAATATATGTAAAAACTTCAATATTCACTTACAAGTACAAGTAATCAGACACACATCATAGCCACATAATCAGGGGTCAACAAAACATGTGTGTTATCTCCAGCTGAACCTGAACCCATTAAGGAGCTGAAGAGGGGGCTGCGGGTCAAAGCTCACTGACCTATGACCTCTGAAAGTATTGAACCTAAATTAATGCCAGTGTATGATGGCAGAGAGAGAGATAAAGTGAGACAGACAGATTTGGGGTGAGAGGTGGGGCAGCAAATGTGGGTAATAACAATCTGCTTACACTTATTCTAACGCAATTAGCAAAAAAAAAAACCAAGCATGTCATTATTTCATTACTTGGTGATACTCGTTGTCCTACAGGCTTTTTGTACTGAAAAAGGAAACCCTGGTCCAGATACAGCAAGGGTCACCAGACTGTATAACAGTAGTGCAGTATAACTGTGGCGCTGTATAACTGTGGCGCTGTATTAGAGTGGTGCTGTATTAGAGTGGTGCTGTATAACTGTGGTGCTGTATAACTGTGGCGCTGTATTACAGTGGTGCTGTATAACTGTGGCGCTGTATAACTGTGGTGCTGTATTAGAGTGGTGCTGTATAACTGTGGTGCTGTATAACTGTGGTGCTGTATAACTGTGGTGCTGTATTACAGTGGCGCTGTATTACTGTGGCGCTGTATTACAGTGGCGTTGTATAACTGTGGCGCTGTATTACAGTGGTGCAGTATAACTGTGGTGCAGTATAACTGTGGCGCTGTATTACAGCGGTGCTGTATAACTGTGGTGCTGTATTACAGTGGTGCTGTATAACTGTGGTGCCGTATTACAGTGGCGCTGTATTACAGTGGCGCTGTATTACTGTGGTGCTGTATTACAGTGGTGAGGCAGTGGTCGGTCAGATATGCTTAACTGCTAATGAGTCTGATTTTGAGTCTGATAATGAATCTGACCCACAGACTCCTTCTCTCCTCAACCTTCAAAAGAAAAAAAAAAGACCCTGAGTTCAAGCCATTGTTGGCCCTGCCGATTAGAACCGAGTGCCTGGGCCAGCTCCCAAATTCATTTACACCTTTACTGGAGGGAGAGCTTTCGAGGGTTTTTTCTGAGAAGTTTTGAATCAAGCCTGAATCTGCCCATCTGGACCTGAACCCATAGTCCTGGAGAACGGCAAGATGGAGGAAGTGTAATGTGCAAAGGGAGTGAATTAAATGACTCAGAAAAAAAGCTGAAGGTTACGCCCATTGGCACAGAAAGGGGCGAGAGTTCACAACACAACTGCCACTGGAATTCTGGGAAGGAAAGGAACAACACGTGCACAAGCCTGATGGAGCTGCGCGTGTCAACCTCCATAATTGACGCACAGTCTGCATTTAAACTGTCTTACAACACTCAGTTTTATTTAGAGAACACGAAACAGCGCAGGCAGACAGTACATTGCCACAAGATAGTGAGCTGACATTAATATTTGTGAATGAATGAACACTTTCTCTGATCCACAGAGCAGATAAGGAACCTGAGCTGTTTTGGGCTTGACTCACTGCAATACTGGGAAAGGAAGGTCACAGAGAAATACTGTCCTGAGGTAATTCAGAGTGATCCAAGAAAAAGGAAAAAATAAGAGAAAGACAGCGAGACAGAGAGAGAGAGAGAGAGAGAGAGAGAGAGAGAGAGAGAGAGAGAGAGAGAGAGAGAGAGGCCAGAGAGAGAGACAGATGGGTTGTGTTGGTATTAGTGTTAGTATTAGTATTAGTGTTGGTGTTAGTATTAGTATTAGTGTTGGTGTTAGTATTAGTATTAGTGTTGGTGTTAGTATTAGTATTAGTCTCACCCCTCTGCCCAGGTTATTCCTTGACCCATTTTAGCCTCCAGGCCAAAGCAACCTAACCTTCTTTATTCTGAATGACTCAAAGCCTACAGTCTGAGAGCAGAGTGACCTTAAACACACACACACACACACACACACACACACACACACACACACACACACACACACACATATACAAGTATGTTTATGGTCTCCAGTCGTTCATTAGGGTATTCATCAGTTTTCTTCCCTTCTCGTCTTCTCTTTTGTTATCTGAACAGTAGTAGGAGAGATGGAATGACTTCATTGGGAACACGTGTTTTGGTCTTGTCTGTCATCACTGAATGGCCTTTGGCTGCTCAGTGGAACTGCTATACATTCACACTGAAAACTTGAACAAATGCTGTTGCAACAGAGTTAAAGAGAGTGAGTGAGTGAAACACACACACACACACACACACACACTTTCCTTCTAATCCTTTGTGAAAATAGAGATAAAGAGCAGTGAGGGGAGAGAAAGAGACTGAATGAGAGAAAATGAGAGAGAGAGAAAGAGAGAGAGAGAGAGAGAGAGAGAGAGAGAGAGATAGAACAAGAGTGAGAGAAGGCTCGGTTTCCCCCATAATAACTGTGTTCACCTGTTCGTACCCTCGTCTTGGACTGTGCGATACCCCCCCCCCACCTGCCCCCACACTCCCTACACAAAGAAAGGCAGAGAATGTGGTGGTTTCAGTTCCCTGACGACTCTGCCGAGAAATCTCTCTCTCTCTCTCTCCCTCACCCGGTCAATCCCCCCCCCAATCAATCTCTCTCTCTCCCTCTCCCCCCTCCGTCAGTCTCTCTCTGCTTCTCTTCCTCTCTCCTCTTCTCCCCCCAGTCCAGTCCTTGGTCCTGTCCTGAAACTGAACCGTGTTAGCTTTCGCCGGCTGAATTTTCTCACACTCAGAAGTGCCACCCCCACCCTTTAAACACACCGCCATGAGCCACGAGAAAGATTTACATCCAAAAAAGAAAACAAAACAACACATATGACACACACACGCACACACACATATAAACCCAAACCATTATCATTATCATCACATTTCACAAGCTTATTGAATTTTCTTTGTGTTTGATGCATAGAAAATATTTCCCTGTGGAGTTAGAATGTGTGTGTGTATGTGTGTATGAGAGAGATGCACACATTGCTTTACAGTTGGAGAGAGATGCACACTTTGCTTACCCTAACCCTCTCCTTCACTTAGCATCAGGTTGGCATCATAAAATAAAAGTCTTGACCACCCACCATTGGAGGAGAGGTGACCACAGGGACAAAATGGGTGGAACCAGACACACTTGGACTGTCTCTCTAGTCGGAGGACTGTCTCTCTGGTCGGGGGACTGTCTCTCTAGTCGGGGGACTGTCTCTCTGGTCGGAGGACTGTCTCTCTGGTCGGAGGACTGTCTCTCTGGTCGGAGGACTGTGCGCTTGTTAACTTTTATGGACCGAGATGCTTGTCTCCTGTCACACAGTCTCGCTCTCTGTCGGGCTGGTTGCTCTCTCTCTCTCTCTCTCTCTGATGTCTGGCTCTGTGTGTCTATATTAAGCCATGGAGGAATGGCAGATGGAAAAGCTTGGACTCGAAGTGGGAAAGACTCGTCTGAGCTGTAATTGAGCAGTAATAGCCTGTGTAAGTAATGTTAGAAGGGAATTAGTCTGATCCATAGTGGATGATAAGACAGAAAGGTCGATCTGTCTGGGAGAGTCAAGAGGGGAAAAAAACACAAAGGAATCAAAGATAGCAGATTTATAAGTACAAACAAGGACACCATGAAAGACAGTAGTATTAGAATTATTTAAATGGGATTTAATTAATACCAGTGAGAGGAGAGGAGAGGAGAAAAGAGGAGAGGAGAAGAGAGGGAAAGCATGAGGCCAGCACTGGGGAATCTCAGTACCCTCAGTCAGCCAACATTATACCAACATTATGCCAACGTTATGCCAACGTTATACCAACGTTATACCAACATTATACCAACATAATGCAACATTATACCAACATTATACCAACATTATACCAACATAATGCAACATTATACCAACGTTATACCAACATTATACCAACATAATGCAACATTATACCAACGTTATACCAACGTTATACCAACATTATACCAACATTATACCAACATAATGCAACGTTATACCAACGTTATGCCAACATTATGCCAACCGAAGGCAGTTCAAGGTGAAGCGGATGCCATCTATGTACCAAGTCAACAGTGACCAGTCAACTTTTACAAACAACAGTCGTTCAGGGTGACAGTAAAGCAGCAGCACAACGACAGACATTTAATATGATATGGAGCCTGCACACAATTTACTTAAGAAATGCAATAACAAAAAACACCCTAAAGATTTCAGCCAAAAATACAATCCTCAGCCATAAATGGCTTTGCTATGCAATCTTATCTGATCGGTAGTCCATACTCACCGGCCAGGCATAACTGAAAGGGATGATGATCCTCCCACCATCGCCCCCCTCGTGTCCATGGTGATATACAGTGTGGGAGTTCCCGCCCAGAACTGGTGTGCTACCTGTGCCAAAAGTACAGGTGCCGGTGGGTGCCACCCGAACCTGGTACTCCTTCAGACAGGCCCTGAAGAAGGTGTCGCACTGATCAGCAAGTGGACAACGCTGCCCCCCACTGGACTGGAGGTCACAGCACTGGCCATTCTCAAGAATGCCCAGAGAGTTCTGCCACTGATGGATCTGCAGCTCAAACGATCCCACGGCATGTACAACCTGAATGCGAGAAAGGAGAGATCGAGTGTGTTATGCTTCCTCGTACAACAGGTTTGGGAATAAACAGCACAATAATGACACAATAACATGATGTTGTTATTGTCTGAAAATCAATGTGAAAAATCATTAAGCAGGAATGAAGCACTTTTTAAAAAACAACACAAATACTATTATTTACAATGTAGTCTGACACTGAAGTAGGTTTGTTGGTCATCTTTCTACATACAGGTAAATAAATACCATAAAAACATGACTAATATATGACTGATATGAACAGTTTATTTATGTACAGAGCTAGAGTCACTAAAATGACTATTTTAGTCATTTAAATATATATACATTTATATATATTTAAGAGAGAGAGAGAGAGAGAGACACACTCACACACACACACTCACACACACTCACACACACACACACACACACTCACACATTACTGATTTGGGTGACTCAGCAAAACCTAAAGTCAAAACTGCACACAAGTTCAAAGACACAAAAAATGCTCTTTGTGTGTGTGTGTGTGTGTGTGTGTGTGTGTGTGCGGGTCTGTGTGTGTCCTTGGTTTGCATTTTAACCGCCATAGACTGTCCACACTTCCTGAAAAGCGTGCCCTTGTTCTCCAGGCAGTGACTCAGCACAGCCTGGGACCCTGGCCCTGGGGGTAGTCCACGACAGAGCCCTCTCCCCACACACAGGCGAGCGGATCGAATCACTCTCTCTTCCATGCTGCTGCAAGCTTCATCTCTATCTGAGCGATCATCTCACCTTATCCGTCTCAATCTTCCTCACCCCAGGTTATTTACCCCTCCCCTCGCTCTCACGCTCTTTTTTCTGCTTCTCTTGCGAAGGCTTCTGTGCAGTCATACCTTTTGTCCATTCTTTCTCCACATCAATGCCTCTGCTTTCTGTTCTCTCCTGTCCTCCCGAGGGACAGCAAACACTCTGAGACAGGGGAGGCACTGAGAGGCTTTCAGTCTTTCTTTCTTTCTTCCTCTCTTCATTACTCCGTTCTTCTCTCCTTGCTTTCTGAGAACCAGCTGAAGCTCTCTCCCTCTCTCTCTCTCCCTCTCTCTCCTTCTCTCTCTCTCTGTCTTTCTTCTTTGTACTACAGATTCTCTCTTCAACTCTGCAGTTTCCCCCATCTCTCATTTACTAAGATGGGAAAGTAAGGAGACACACACACACACACACACACACACACACACACACACTTGAACTAATATGCTCCATGTAATCGCAGCGGGTCAGGACTGGTTCATCCAGAGATGGGCGGAAGGAAGGGGAAAAAAGTCTTTACATCCAACACATAACAAGCCCAGTAGTGACATAAAACAATACACACAACACATTATCTCACAGTATATACAGTATGTGACAAAAAGCCTGAAAAGACTCAAATAACCTGCTCATTCACACTTACACCCTGCTGTACCTGGAGCAGCGAAGTGAACTAGGAGACACTGATACAAATCAGGAAGACCTGATGTCTGATATACTTTAAGATAAAGACCAAAGAGAAATCCTCAGGCTCTGACACGCCCAAACAACTGTGCCGTCCGAAGGAATTCTGAGGTGGACGGTGAGGCGTGGTGGTGTCTGGCCGCTCTCTGAGACGCAGCCGTCCCAGCCGAGATGCTGAAAGACTGCCCTGTCTTCCTGCTTTAGCAGAGCGCCACACCGCCTCGTTCCTGTGGCCAAAAGCCGCACACATCAAACAGTGGGGCAGAGATAGTGCCAGCCGTCACTCTCCACGAAGCTTTCCTTCTCTCCTGCCATCCTGCACAAGGGTCATTCCCTACATACCTGCATTTCAGCACTGGCCTTTCTCCCTCCCTCTCTCCCTCTCCCATCCACTCTCCCTTTCTCTCCATCTCACTCTCCCTCTTCTCCCTTACTGCCCCCCCCCCCACTGAACTGCAGAGCACAGGGTTTTAAACCCATGAGCACCAACACAGTGTGAGACATTGGACAAAGGATCATTAGCTGCACACCTCATTACTTATCCATGCGCGACAGAACAACAGTCACTTAGGGGCTTTAAATAATGGCTGGTTCCCGACCAATATTATACTTTTAACTGCCAGGTGATACACCATGCAATAATACACCATGCAATAATACACCATGCAATAATACACCATGCAATAATCACTAGGACTTTCATTGCTTTCTTTGCTATCATTTCTTAATGGTGGAACACTGCTCATATCTCTCCCATTCCTTCAGGATATAAATGCTGAGCAAAGATCATGTTTTGTGTTTTACCTTTCACACATTAATGAATGTCATTACACTGACACATTAGACACCTGATATACTGTATACAGGCCCAGAAGCTAGAGCTGATCCAGTGGCACCACAGTTCTGTGACCTTTGGGGAGAATGACAGCCTGAAGCATGAAGTAACCGAGCGCCGAGCAACACAAGGCTGACTGCACTGTTCTCACGCCCTCAGTCCCGGGCCAAGCACGTCCACCCACCTCCAGTAAACACAAACACACACACACGCACATGGACTTTCAGCTCAAAGGCTCATCCCAGCCGAGATCTGGTCTCCACACAGTAGGCCGGGGGTCATTTCTGCTGTGGACCACTGAGCCCAGCCCCGACCACCCAGACCCAGGGATGGGAGAGGACCAGAACCTTGGAAAAAGCCCAGGTCCTCCTCTTTCCTCCTTTTTCCTTGGAGGACCAGAACCAAGGAAAAAGCCCAGTTTCTTTCTAGTACGCCTGGAATCATTTTAGTGGAGTGTCTATGTCCAGTTCATGCTCACATTCAATCAGTCACTGTGGATGTTCGTGCGTTTGTTTCGGTTACTGTGGCAATAAGTTACAAACGATTCATTGCGTTCATTCACGGTAGCGATTTGGAATGCGCGGTCACGTCTGTTGCACGGCGCAAAGTTACATTTGACTAGCACAGATGATAACGCGTGGTCAAAGCCCCGGTGTGATTTTGCGCAATGATATACGACCAGAATGATTGGAAGCCGAGGGTAAGACCCTATAGGTCACCTCTCAAGTCTCCAGGTGGCTTTTATCAGCAAACGTAACGAAATTGTAGAGACGCCTCGGCTAACAGAAATGCAGTGTATCACCCCTGCTTATAAAACAAAAGATTTGTTATTTATTATTTAAATAAACGTAAATAATGCACGTTCTACGCAGAATTCCCCTCGCATTTTCCTCACTCCGGTCTCAGTGTACACATCCTTTTGGAACAAGTTTGATTCACTGGTTTCCTATGCACGCTGAAATCTTCTGTTGCTATAAACGAGGCGAAATAAAATAAATAGAGCTGAGCGGAAAACAGACAACACACCCAACAAAGCAACAAGTGAACGCGCAACAAAAAAACGAAGGAACAACAGGTGGCGTTCGGTTGTGGCTTGCATAAAAAGAGCTGCACGGTATTATCATGCACATTTTGTTAGAGAAAGAGGGAAGAAACATCACGACAGGGTTAAAAATCGCTTACCTGCGACTGCAAAGCAACCGAGGAAAGAAAGAGCACGGTCCAGTGGTGTCCCCGGTTAAGACCCCTTACAGCAGCCCGAGCACTTCTCGCGCTCTTCCCACCAGCGCTCTCCTTACTCCCGGCGTATCTGACCATCTTCGCCGCAGACGTTTGCGGACTTGCACCGCGCGTACAGAACCTCGACCCCGTTATCCAGACTGGTTACGTTTTCTTCACTTAAAAAATCTTTCCATAGTGTTGAAGGCAGCGTGGCAATAAAAATAACACAGGGTAGTAGCGTCCGCAAGTAAATGATGAGAGGTCCGGAGTGGTCGATCTCACACTTTGTGCGGAGTCCTGGGTGGGTTCTCCTCGGGGGGAGGGAGGGGGGCGCTCCCACTACCTCCTCCGCCACCTGCCGCTGTTAAGGTGCTCTGGATGCCCGACTTGTTGGTTCACTGACTCGAACTCGCATCCTCTCCACTCTCCCACTCTCTCTCCGAGCCGCTGACTTCGTCACCCTCCTTTAACCCCTGGTCGCCGCTGTTTTCACTTGTTCGTACGCCTCCCTGTGTGGTAGCTCTCGCGACCGAAATGGAAGCATTCGGACAGCTCGTCACACTGCTTATGAAGTGCGTGAGAGTGCGCGTGGAGGCTGAGGCATAAGTGTATGTGTGTGTGTGTGTGTGTGTGCACGAGTGTATCAAAGAGGGCGAGAAAGACAGTGCTGTGGGAATGCCTGGTGAAGTGAAGCGTTGCGTATTTGAATCAGGAGGGAGTGTCCGCCGCGCGAGGATAGTCCTACCAGTCACCTAGTTTATATCCCTAAGTTTCTATAGAAGGGTTGGCCACTCTCAGATGAAATTTCACTTGGATAATAATACGCCAAGTTAGATCTTTTTTTTGCGACCACCGAATAATACCCAACGCACCCCTTCCACCCACCGCTTAAAAAGGAACAGCACTTCAAATCGATTATGTGTTACACGTCATGTTCAATATTCACTGGAGTGGTGCCCTTTTCACGGGTGTGTACACCCTTTGCCGTTCAGCAGTAATGGTCCGACCCCCTCAAGCTTCGCGTAATCTCAGAGCGAGATCAAAGTGCCGCGCCACCAATTAAGTCTCCGTCGGAAGCCGGACAAAAGACACGGGCAGCAGCTCGTTAGATCCAATCGGTTTGTACTTTTATGCAAAAACAGCATGTTCGTGCCGCACTGCTTAAGAAATGGGCAGAATGCTTTTATTGACTTAATCATTAGGTCATTGGGTGAAGACAAAGCAGTAACTACAGCGGGGTATTGGCTAGCACGATGGGGAATCCGTTTTCTCGTTGATACAGATGGTTAATCACACACAACGCAAGTAACAGCTGAGCGCCAGGGTATTTATTTAGGCTACTCGCGCTTGCAGTAGTGCGCGAGATTGGATTTTGGGTGCGCGTAACGCACAGAGGAGTGATCCCACAGATGTGAAAGCTATTAAACAGAAAGATAGAAAATTACCAAACCCACGTTTTGGCCTGTATTTGCGGAACATTTTCCGTTAAGCAGTTTCTGTCTGCGTTTAGATATGTTTAGAAACAGCAACCACTGAACAACGCAGCTGTTTTATACTTGAAATAAAATGAGCCAGTTTTACTGAAACCAAGCCGCTTCGGTCGCCCCTTCCTCTCTCAGGAGATGAACTTGTTGCTGACGCTTACAGCCCTGGCAACCAGTTGTTTCCCAAAGCAGTGACCCACGGACAGAACAGAGGGCTCTTCAGCGCGAATCAGTAATTAGCATAGAGAGGCTCTGACCCAGGGCATGAACTGAATTTCAATTGCGCCTTATTCCGAATTCAAGACTGAGAGACGATTCTCTGATTTATCACGTATACACGCACCATAAACAGGGCCGTCATTTTCCAGTGACATGGTCAGAGTTTGCTGGTTACACCTGTGATTGCCTGACGCCATCTCATGGTGACAGTTGTAACAACAAATGCGAAAGTTCTATTTATTTTGTTTGGCTACCGTTAAATAGTTAGGAGTAGCCGGAAGCAATAACTGTTTCTCAATCTCCCAGTCACAAGATGTGACGGTAAATTGTAAATACGTTGCTGAGCGGGCTCACTATCTCCATCAACGGATCCCTTTGCCAGAGTGACCGTTGTTGTCGTCAAAGCCCCGCGTTAGAGTATTAAGCTTTTGAGACGCCGGGCGGGTCCCACGCACGAAGCGCCATTAGATAAGTTTTGATTCAGCAAATAAAAGAGTGCAGTGTTGGTGGAAAATGGGGTCGCCGGGCTCGTCGCCAACAGCGTGGAACACATATACGTGCCTTGTGGTGGCCCAGAAGTAAGGTCAGCTGTTTCTCAAGGAAAAGCAGTAACGTCGGGAAGACTGGGCAAAACGGCACAAGAACGCGCATTTTGTGCACATGTTGACGTTACGAGACTGACTTATTGTCATAAATATGACGAAACGTAAAGCAACATTAAAGCATGAAACAAATGTGCAATATGAACAAAACTGACGAGAAAAATACATTTCCGAGGGCTGCCACTAGTGGTTTTAGCTATTCATCGTCCATATAACAGGATGGCGTCAGAAACCACATTGGAAGCAATAGGTGTGTCAGCATGGCATTTTCAGAGATAATCCGTAGCTATACGCATCCTTTATATTAGCTTCGTAGCTTCACAAACAACACAAAAAGGCAAGACACGATTTAAGTTTAAGTGAAACCCATAGAGCCTCATATGGGAACGATATTCTGGTGCAGATGTGTGTCTGTTTATCATTTCTTCAGTGTGTGTGTGTGTGTGACAGAGTGAAGGAGAGAACCCCAAATTTCCACTACACCAGCGAAAAACACGAATTACATGCAAATGCACCACAAAACATTTACTACTTCTATCTGACTCGAGTGGAATCACACTAATCCAGCAAGCAGTTAAAAAAAAAAAAAAAAAAAACCCCAAAACAACCCCTTAGCAACCGCACGCTCGTTTGTTGACCTGGAGTATTTTAGCTTCTGTGGTAGACATGGCTGAGCAATTCAAATGGAAAGAAGAGTGGATGCAAAAAAAATGAAGAGCACTCAGAACCGCAAAACCCCGCCGCCTGGAGAGGGAAATTTGCATGTTATCTCTCCTGTCCAGGTATAGCCACGGATCTCACACGAAGCACCGGTTAATGAAACCACCGAAGGTCGACAGCGTCCCACTTCAAGGCCGCTGAGAAACTGACGCCGGTCGAGTCCTGGCGGCCGAGAGCGGGCTCTGCTGCAGACAGCCCGTGACGGGGAAAACAAGAGGACTTTGCTGGCTACCACTTCAAACGACGCTGAAGGACAAGGACACACACTCGGTATTATGGTTTCAAAGCAAGGACAGGCAGACGAGACACTTTACTGAGCCATCACTTCTGGAGGTTCGGGGGCACCAGAACAGACTAATCATATCAAATCTGAATAAACATATTTGGAAAATTAGCAAAAAAAAAAACAACAAAAAAAAAACCCCAAGAAAAGAATTTACATTTTCTTTAAAGCTATGCAAATTTGTTTTTCACCAAATACGATATTTAAAACAAACAAAAGAAAATTGAGAAGAGCAAGTAAAGTGAACATGCAAAAGTTTTAGTCCATCTTTAGAAATTTTAGTTGGAATTTTAGCAGTGTTAGCTGAAAGAGTTATCTGAAAAATGAGATTACACCCAAAAGGGGGAAAAAATAAGTGGCTCATCAGGAACAGGTAACAACTTTCAGTTGGTTATGTCAGAGTCAGATACATTAAGGGTGATTTTCCTTATTATAAGAAAACAATATTTTTCAGGCTTGAACATGGATTCTCTACAGCACAGGGATACCTGTTCGGGAGAGATTCCACATTTTCCTACTTCAACGCAGCACTTCAGTCTCTTTCACATATTCTACTCACCTGTTCCAGGCACTTTGGTCTCCATTTACATGAACTTTTTTTTAGCTTCATAGTGCACAAGGCATGAATCTGCTGACACATTTGTTTAAAACTTCTTTAATTCAAACTGTGAAGCTCCAGGTACAATGTCTGAGTTTCCAGACCCTGGGTGCAATGCTTACGAAGAGCGAAAAGTATATATAAAAAAAAATCTACTTACAACCTCCAAGGCTCATCCTCTAGAAGAGGAATTGGAACGAGACAGACAGCATGTGCCACTTGGCATGGTGGTTCTTACCTTTCATCCCATAAATTAGAAATCATGGTCACAGGAAATCAATACAGACATGTCCATTGGAAATCAGGTTCTCCTTCTGGTCCTGAATTTGTCAAGACAACCGATGGGGCACTGCCCTCTTTACACTGGCAGAAATGTGTGACGGGATGTTAAGCGAAACACGTGGCTCGCGTTGGTCACGTGTGTGTGTGTGGGGGGGGGGTTCGACTGCGTGTTATTTCTTGGCGAAGGAGATTTTCATGGCGTTGGTCTGAGTGATCTTGAAGCCCTGCAGGGCTTCCCTGGCCGCACCCGCCTGCACCTCGTTATCAAACTCCACAAAGGCGATGTCGTGACGCCCAGGAACGAGACGCACCTCTTTGAACCCTGGAAATCTTAAGGAAGGACAGAGAGAGGAAGTTTGCACGAAGGAAACTTATTTCCACACACACATGGTGATCCAAGATCAAATCTGAGGGTTTCTGTGCAAACAGCTTTGCTGTTACAAGCAACACAAAAGCACATGTTTGTGAACGGAAGCACTTACTGGTTAAACAGCATGGACAGCATGAGTTCGTTGGTCTCCTCTGGGAGATTGGTGAGGAACAGGATATGGTTGGGTGGGTTCTCAGAGACCTAAATAATAAAAACAAAATCAAAACTGCACAGCACCGATTATGAAATCAGAGTGTGGGCATCAGGCAGGTCTCTGGCATTCCTGCGATTCATACCTGCTGAGGCATCTGGCCTGGCATTTGCCCTGGCATCATCTGGCCAGGAGGCATAGCACCTGGGGGCATCTGACCAGGACCCATGCCTGGAGGGGGCATCATGCCAGGAGGGGGCATGTAAGGAGGCTGGCCTGGCATCGGCATCATTCGAGAGGCCTGACTCATGGGAGGCATTCCCTTAAAAACACAACACAAGAACGGTTATGGTACCTCAGCTCTGATGTCCACAAAACTTCAGTTACAAAAACCAACAGCAAGTCTTACAAAGTGATATACTGAAGACAAGAAACTTCCACTGGATTAAGGGTAGACCCTAAAATTTGTGCTTCAAAAACTCACAGTCATGGCAGCAGGCACTCCGGCCATGCCAGGGGCAGTGGCAGGCATCCCCTTCTTCGCGGCAGCTGCGTCAACGCCTTTAGTCTTCTTCTTCTCCTTCTTCCGATCCCGCTCCACGTAGGTGCCCTTCATCTTTGCAATAATGTCAGAGTCTTGCTTGGCATACTGAATGCGCTGCCGGACAGAAGTAACACAGCCAACTCTTAACAAAGGGATATGTTGGTGCAGAGAGAGCAAACTCATTCAGGTGGAAGCAATACTGTGGTCAGGCAGACCAGGGCATACCATGGGCTTGTCATAAAATGGAAAGCCCTGCATAGATCTGAGAGCGTTGGAGGCACTGTTGACCTCTTTGAAGATCACAAAGGCCTGACCCTTCATCTTGAAGGTGCGGGACACAAGGATGTCCAGGATTTGGCCAAACTGAGAGAAAATGGCATACAGCGATTTCTTCAATTCTGTGGTGAAGCGATAAAAGAGAAGAGAATGAGCTAGTTAGTGTGTGGTCAAAATCAACAAAGAGCACTTTTTATAAAGGGGGAGGGGGTTGAGGCAGTAAAAGCTTAACGGCGCCAATCATAAATTAAAGTAAATGGATGCTTTGTTTGGTAAAACTGTAAAGCCTCTCACCATCTTTTTTTATTTTCTCATTCAAATTATTGATGTAAATGGTGTGATTCAAACGCAGCTCCTGGCCAGCCATGTTTCTAGGAAAGAAAACAAAGATTTCGAGGTCAGTCTGCGGGATAACTGACGAGCCACTGAATGTTAGCGAGCTAGCCAGCACGCTTGTTAGCTAGCAGGCTATAGCAGGAAGCAATGTGATCGTCTAGCTAGCTAAGCGACATTGACAACGAAGACTAAAGATTATCACAATTAACGACAAGGGTTCAAGTAAAAACTCTCAAGGTTGTAACATACCTAGCTCGTTAGTCACTACCTCAAGCATTGTTACAGCGAGCGCTAGCTACCTGCATAATTCACGTCAGCTAGCTCGCTAACGTGGACAGATACTAGCAAGTCAGTTGGCATGTGAATGCTTTAACAAGCTGAATTGAAAACAAATTCATACTTAGACACGAACGACTACGTCTCACATACTTAAGCATCAAACTGAACATCAACAAATGCGGCTAATTAGGGATAAAAAATAAAGTAAGTTAGCAATTCATACCTGGTTATAATGACCACGACCCGCAAGCTAGCGGTTGCAAACGAAAAAAAACGAAATAGGCGTCTCAGGAAGTACTGCCTTTCACAAACAACTGCTTCCGCTTCTCTCGCGATAAAGTAATTGGATTGGACGCTTATAAGTGGGTCAACATGACGATTGGTAGGTTGTAGGGCACGCGGCCGCTATGGTGCACTTTCATTCGGTGACAGGTACATCTTTAATCTGATTGGCTTGCTTGTACGATCGCTACATTGTACCATTTTATAATGTTCGGGTAATACATTATTGCGCTAATATAATACTGGAGTAGTTTTACAGAGTAACGTGTCAAAACGTTACAAGTACAACGTTACAAAAGATGTGAATATTTTTTTATGCGAATGGTACGCCTTGTGCAACCAACCGTTCAACTCCTTATTTGGAATCGGTTTCTCCATTATATGCACTCCAAACTCTCTCCGAACCTGAGGGATTATTTCTGTAGGCTGCGATGGATTTCAATTGACTTGGTTGGGGTTGGTACATTTAATGTTATATTTATGGAAAGAACGTTATAATCGCTGTATTGAGCACTGCGTTCGCTGGATGTTCGTTACAATCATCCTACTTTGCTATAAAACGTATCATCTCGGTAATATTGTATACATTGTGTTTAATTTCTGCTGATGATAGTTACACTCGTTTGTTATCCCAGTTTCTTCTCACCCAGCAGTGCGATAAGGTCGACAAAGACCGACCATGTCTACAGATCTTTCTCTTCTACCTCCGCCTCCACCTCCACCGCTCACAGCTCCAGCTTCTCTGGTGCCCAGCAAAAAGCTCTACCAAGCCATAGCAGCGGGAAAATCCCCTGTGGAGGGGGACTTTGAGGAGGCCATGTTACTACTCAGACAGAGAGAGAGTAGGTAGGGAAATCTTTAAATGACCTTAAAAAGAATGGAGAGAATGTTGTAAGAGAAACAGTTTGTATGACTTTGTTTATATTATTATCTTATTTCACGAGCACTGCTTTTTTCCCTTGTAGTTTCAGGAAAGACCTCCAGTGGGTGCTCTTTAACACATATGTGCCTTCACTAATTCAGGACGGTCCCAAGTGAGTCCCTCATGTTTTGTTTGCAGCATTGCACAGTTGAGTGTTTTCAGTGCATCCAAAACACCAGATTCAATTTATTGAGTTTAATCCCAATTAAGTATTTAGTTGAGTAAAGTGTATAAGAGCAGTGGAAACACAATACCAGTCAGTGCGGAAGTCCTCCATTTGTCCTCCAGAACCCTATTCATTCCCTTATCTAATTCACCTCGAATAATCTTCATTTGCTTTCATAGTTATGATTTAAATTAGGATCCATTATAATTGGTCTTATTTATTTGATTGAAGATGTGGTCTAGTGGCCTTGTGGATGGCTGCCTCTCTGCTGAAACCTGTCCAGGCTACGTCCTTGGAGAGAATTGTCCAGACTGCACTGGACAAAGGCTATACTGCCCAGGGAGAGATGTTTTCAGGTACCTGTTTGGTCAGTGCTGCGTAGAATTTGGAGGCCACATGTATCACAATGGTGTGTTTGGCAAGTTTTGGAATGGTTTCAGAGTATATACAGTATGTATAGGTCTGAAGAACAAAAAGATACAGTTAAAATAATCTGAAATAGTCTCATGGAGAAAATAAATTTGGGAAAGAACTGGAAAACACACGATACTCAGTTTTACTCAGATAATCAGTTTTAGCTTTGTACTGCAATTAAAATGTTTAACTGTGACACCATCTCAGGTGTTCCTCTGTAATGTGGAATGTTTTTACATGGAGCCTCTAGATGATTCTCTTTGGCCTGTGTTAGCCAGCAACATGGCGCTTCTCGCGGAGGAGGTGTATGGCTGCAGAACTCGGTGGCTCTTGGGCGGCATGGCGGGCAACAACGCTGTGATTATCCAGAAGCACCTCGCTGGCGGCCAGCCAATCTTAATACCGCATCCTGTCTTGCTCTTGCTGGCCATGTATCAACATAAACACACACACAGGATTTTTCCTGCCTCTTGTGGATCTCATATACAAACACAGAACTCTCTCTTAACCTTTATATGCACATGACGCCCAGATCAGCCTACAGATGTCTCCTGAACACAGTGCAAGTGCAGCATGGTTGGAAAATAAAAGGGCTAGCCAGAGGTAGAGTCCATTTACTCACTCACTGCGTTATCCCAGCATGCTGTGCTGCTGTGTTCACCTTAACCATTCTGGCACAGATATGATGAGGACTTTAACCACGAGCCCTGCCTGCGCCATGGTCACAAAGCCCACTGGGCTGTAGCTTCAGGTGAGATACGGTGACAATCAAACATATATTTAGATTAAAAAAACATTTTCTATGCTGAGTATGCAGTTTTATCACTGCAGGTACCGTAAAAGTCTGGAAAGTGGAATGAACCGTATGCATGTTTGCCTGTCACTTTTCTGGTGGATTTCAGGTATTCTGCTTGGCCTGGTCAAGGGAAGTGTGACCACCGAGCAAATCCCCATTGACCCAACTCTTCCCTGGCTGCACTGTTGCCGAGGTGGAATCCCTGCAGAGTGGCCTGCATGCGCAGTCAGAGAGGCCTATGTCTTAACCAAACAGGGCAAGAGCCTGCGCTACCAACTGTGGGAGTTTGACATGTTGACACATAGTAATGCCCAGCTTAAGGAAATGGATCCCCGGAGGGCCAGTGATGGAACCCGCTATGTCCTGCCACCTGGTGGATTGGAGGAGGGACTGGGGGGCCAGGTGGTATTGCTCTACTCGTGCCCACAGTCAAATTGAATCACAGAAGATCTAGCTGATTTAGTGACAGGATTTTACAGTTCTGGAATTCAGAGATTGTCTTTGTGTGTGATAAAAGTGTAATAATGATGTTTTGAATTGAACAAGGGCGATCCTTCATATGAGTCTGCGTTTCACCTTTTATCCACTAGGTGGTGTTATCGTTACTACATTTCTTTGTGCGTCACTGCTTTCAGTGTCCCAAAGGAAGCGCTCAGGGTATTTAAGGGAAATTTATGACGAATTCCCTTTATTGTGAAACTTGGCTGCATGGACATTCCTGTTCTCAAGGATAATGAGCGCTGTATTTTTGATGCTTTGGCTTAGAAATATTTTGTTTTCTCCTGTAAAGTTTTAGAAATGTGCCAGATTTCTGTAATCATACAGTCCTGATCATTTAAAATTATTTATGATAGTGATTTGTATTCATTAATGATGATAATATAGTGCCTTTGAGAACATGCATTCTAGATATGTTCAGGGAATTGGATAAGGTTTATTTGTAAAGGACATGAAAGGAAATTGTTGTCATATTTTGACTGCACGATTTGAGAAAGGGTGAGTTTATATATGAATCTCAGGTTGACGTCTGACTCAGCAGTACCGTAACACGCCTGGCAGGGAACAGAAGCTGTGACTCGTGGCCCTGTGACTCCTACCACACCTGTGATCACTGGTGCCCAGGAGAAAGGAACATCTATCTTGAGACTAGGTTGTGGAAATGTCACTAATCTCCACTCAGAAACACCAGTTTATTATATCTATTTATAAAGGAGTGTAAGAGATCATAAGCACTTATGTTATTTTCTCAAACTGTTACCAGTGGGGCCTTAGGAAAGATGTTCTTACAGTTAACCTGTGGTCACTGTGTTGAGCAAGTGTTTCTTCTGGTCAAGGAAATGTTGAAAAGCAGAAACAGGACATCACAAGTTCACAACGGAACATTAATCTGAGAGAATGGTTAGGCAAGTCATCTGTATCCAAAAACTACAAAAATAGAAGTGTGTTTAAAATACACACACAAAACTCTGAGTCAAAAAGTTCTTATAATGCTTACAGTTCCAGTTTATTGTATTTGTATTCAAAAGATAAAGAAAGTGGAAAAACATCCAAGCATTTCCAGGCTATAAAATTCCCCCAAACCACCCAGTTATTTCTGTATAAAATAGAAGACCTGAAATGTATTCAGTATTTTAAGTTTACATAACACTTGTTGCAGTATGCCAACACTTGGTGTGGCTGCAGAACCAGGCCTCGTGGTGCCACACGGAGGTGTGTGAAGGCCCGTCACGTCTGCCGCTGCCAAATCGTGTTGGATTGCTGACTGACAACCCAACACATCGTGCAGAGCAGTCCAGTTAAAAACACCACCAGGTATAAATACCACTCGATTCATGCTGTAGGGTCCATTTCTCAGCCTTCAAACACGGGTAACTTGGCACGTTTGAAAATGGTGCCAAATCACTCACTCTCTAAGCTACATGCAGAGAAAAAAAGAAAAGACCTCACATCCACCCTGGTTAGGGAATTAAACAGCTATACTCCAAAACGGCACCCATTTTATCTGAGCTTGTTTGGCTAAGAATAAGACATCAAAACACCCAAGCAGGTCCCAACTCGTTACACAACTGTAGAGGAACGTGACTAAATATCATGCCCAGTTTGGTCTGGGCAGGAACAGACAAAGTTACGGTTCAAAAAACATTGGGCCGCCTTTCACTCGCGTGCTGTGGCAGTGACAAAAGCCCTGGTGCTAATGTAAACTGGTGCGGAGCAACATGTTGGAGGAGGCTCCCTTGATGAGGCACGATCAGGAACTGGTTCATCAAGATCTTCCCGTCAGAGAATCTCATTCTTGGACGTGAACACCTGGAGTTACGTAATGTGAACCGTCTTGGGAGCCAGAAAGACTACATGCTTCACAAAAGCAGAATGCTTGGAAACATTCTCCCAAAGCATATCTGTTGGCACAGTTGTAGAGAGGAAGTTTCTGAGCAAATTTAATCGTAAATTGCATCTTTTACTACAAAGATCTGAGAATTCCCATGAGTTGTTTTTGAAGAATAGCCAGCCAGTCCCTGGATCAGTGTCGGGGACAGAAAGAGAAAAAGAAAAAAGATCAAAAGATAATTACACAAATTTTGCAACGAACAACATAAGAACCCTAAACACACCCACACACCCTAAAACAGTTCACTGGCCATCTTCTTAAACAATGAAATCACAATTAATGACGGGGACAATGTTGTGTAATATGCAATGTTGTCTGAATACACGCGCCCTCGTAAAGTGGCTCATGTGGTGTTCTTGGCTCAATCTTGGCTCAATCTTTTCAGTGTATATTCCCACACTTTCAAGGACACACCATTGTTCCCTAGCATCATTGTTCCCTTGCTAAGTTATTAGTCATGTATACAGTTGCTATTCAACTTAAAGGCATTCAGTGTGTCTAACACAACTCAAGGTGGCAACGCTAAATAAAACAAGTCACCCTCCACCATAGTAAGCTAGTCACCCTCCACCATAGTAAGCTAGTCACCCTCCACCATAGTAAGCTAGTCACCGGTGGGCTTCAGAATGTGCTGGCCTTCCAGATCGCTAATCTCTGCCTGTCTCCGAGTGATGACAGTCAGTCCACACCAACGTTTATCAGTCGACGTGCCCTGTGACAGTGTCACCAGGCTTCCCAAAATCTGAACAATACACTTCAGATGTCCTACTGCATGCCATGGTTTTCCAAGAAAGCCACACCCCCTCTGCATTTGCTCACAGGTAAGATGACGTGTAACACTTGTGAAAACTTCAAGAACTACAAAAACACAGAAAAATATACTACTTTGAGAGCATAGAGGATATTCTGTCTAAAGACAGAAGAGAGTCTTTAAGCCTAAAATTAAATACTATTTAGACTATTTACAATTCAATAAAAATAGTAATGAAAGTCCAGTGTTCTAGTGTTGTTTGCATATTTCCTGAGCTTAAAATAGAAAAAAAATGTACATATAAAATATGTTTCTCCGATTTACTACTAAAGGCACTTGACACCAGAGCTGTTTATAAAGTTCTGTCCTTTCTCATTTTAGTGCAGTTGCAGTGGAAGGTGTTTGCATGTGTCCTGTGTGTTGGTGTGTGTATTACAGGTAAAAGAAAGGCAGGCAAGTTCCCTGCAGAGAGGGAGATCAGTCTGTCCAGGCTGGTGAAGCGTGTCCACTCTGGTCTTTCTAATCTTCCATTATGTCATCATGTGCAGCGATTGTCCCTCCCTCTCTTGGGCTGTCAGCACCGCCACCTGGTGTGAGAGAGTCCCCCCCCCGCCTCTCTCTGTGTAAAGGGGTAAAGGTCTCTCTCAAGGCTTAGGAGAAGCGAGCACAGCGCCCAGGATCTCGATCAGGTTGTCCAGGCCCCAGAGGTAGCCGTCCTCACGGTTGCCCTCGGCCCAGGCCGTACGGTGATCCAGGGTCTGGTGTGGGAGCACAGGCACAGTCTTCCCAAAGTCGATCATCCACACTTGGGCCCGGCCAGAGGCGTCATGCACAAACAGGAGCGAACTGCCCACCACCTGCAGACAGGGGGCAGTAGTGGTGTAACGCAGTGTAGCGGAGATGACTCGCAGACCGTGAAGGAGGAGCAACTGCGACTCACCTCATGCGTCCGGAAGAACTTGGACATCTCCAACACCCTGCGCAGTTCCTCCAACCTCTTGCGGTATTTCCTCTACACACAGAGAAAAGTAAAGAACAGTTAAACAAGACATACTACTGTAAAACAGGACTAAAACAGGACAATGTCAAGTCATATTGGCCATTACTAGGGAATCACCACTGAATGAGGAATTTAAAACAACTACTAAGACCTAACCGTGTTTGGCAGGCCAGCTAATCCGATTCATTCTTGTAGTGTAGAAAAAGATAAGCACTGTTAAAACCTTGGGTCACATGACCACAGTTCTGGGACCAGCTGAAGCAGAGCAGACATACCAGGATCTCAGAGTTTCCATCCACAAAGTCCTCTAGGGCCTGCATAACCTGTACTCTGTGTTTAGTCCTTTTGAAGTTGTTACTGCATGTACCATCTGCTTTCTACACAATACAGAGAGAGAGAGAGAGAGACAGAGACAGACAGACAAATAAATGGCATAATACATTTGCATTCTTTCCAGCAATGGAAACTTAGGTCATAAACCACAGATGAAACTGACAGTCCACTGTGGTAGTGACAATGAATATAATCATGAATGAATGAATATATGCATCTTAATCATTTGCAATAATCATCGGTGATTTTCTTTATATGGAGATGGTTTAATCTTTGTCTACAAACAGGACAAACACCATGAATACAGTACAGGTTGAATGATACATCAGTTGCAGAGGACGTGTCCAACAATATCAAGAAATATTACTTTAGCAATACCTACACAAAACTTTGACATGCATGTCATAAGGCGTTTTATCCATTAATTAACATGTAATTAGGTAAAAAAAAGTGAACAAATAAAAGCCATGTGTCTGTTTCTATCTGGGAATCAGAACCTAATAATGGCAGTTAGATTTCATCAGCCAATCAGTCCTTATTGACCCGTCTATCAATACAACTCTGGCTTTAAGAGCTGGGAGCCCCTGCACACCTTGATGCCCTCGATGCGGAAGCCAAGCGTTGCCGTGGAACTGAGCGTCTCCCGCCACTGCATGTAGCGCGGCTTCAGGACGGCCTGCTGCTGGTGCTCCTCCGGGCTCGGAGCATCCGGGTCCACTGCCACCATCTTCTCATACATGTCCTTCCGCAGCTTGGGTCGCTCTCGAGCCTTCACCAGCTCCTCCTCCAGATATGTCCTGAGAAGGAGGGAGAGAGAGAGAGGGAGAGAGAGAGGGAGAGAGAGAGGGAGAGAGAGGGAGGGAGGGGAATGTGAAACAGAGAAAGAAATGAGAAGAAAGATGATTAAGTCGTGTGTGTGTGTGTGTGTGTGTGTGTAATCAGAGAGACCACTAAGACAGATTAGTAAGTGGTTCATTGTGTGCTGATGATACTGTAGCAGAAGAGAACGTCAGCTCTGTTCTCCTACGTCTTCCCTCACCTGCTCCCCATCTTGCAGTCCATGATGGAGGGCGAATCAAAGGGCACCAGCAGGTCATCCATGACGTTGTAGTCCTGCTCGCCCCGCCGCGTCACGCCATGGTAACCGGGCACGAACTGCCGCAGCGTGTCGCCCATCAGCTGCGTGAGACACTGCTGCTCGCACTCGCAGTACTTCTTTAGGAGTCTGCCGTTCTCACCCGCCTGGAAGCTACCTGCACACACGTGGAAACGCACACACACGCACAAATGCATTTGTTTGCAAGACGTTTTTGCAAACTTTTCTGTGTTATTTCTAGAAGTTGCTCTGTGATGAGAGAGAAGCCATCACAGATTGGTCATGCGCAGGAGGAGCGTCACTACAGCCCCGAGGACTCAGCCTTTCACTGAGCTGTTTCTGCACCTTTCTTATCAAGTTACACAAACTATGACTAATGAAGCCTTTGCAAGGATCTGATGGGCGTGTTCATACACAGAGAGGGAAGACGCAGAAGAGAGAGAGAGAGAGAGAGAGAGTCAAAGGAAACACAGGAGAGAGAGACCAGAGACACACCCGCAGGACGGAGAGACCAGAGACACACCTGCGTGGCCAGCGAGCTGGACCCATGGGTAGCGCTTCTTGAAGGAAACCACAAACGGAGAGCACTGGACCATGCTCTTCAGCTTCTTCCAAGCCTTCGTCTAGAGAGAGAGAGAGAGAGAGAGAGAGAGAGAGTGTGAGTGGCAGGGGTCTGGCCTCACACAGGACCTTCACCGTAAGCAGCTGGTACAGTTTGGGAAGATGTACCACATGAGCACATCTCAGCGTAGGAAGACTGACCTCCAAAGTGTTATCCCACTCCCTTCACTGTGTGTGTGTGTGTGTGTGTGCGTGCGCGCACACGCATGACATGGGAAGTCCTGGAGAACACATCACCTCTGTCTGTCTGATTAAATGCTGACTCAGACTCTGCTCAGCGCTGAGGGGTCGTGCTCATACTGGAGGGGTGGGGGGGGGAGTTTATCTGTCATGCGAGGTCACACAGAAACAGTAATGACGCATCTACAGCACTAAAGTATTGATTACACAGGCAAATGATTAATTAGAGCAGGGATTGTGTGTGGGAAATGACAACCGCTGCTGCTCGTGTCTGTGTGTGTGTGTGAGAGAGAGAGAGAGAGGACTAAAAGAATGTCCCGTCCTTGTGCAGGTTTTAGGTGGAAGGGCTGATCAAACTCAGTTCTACTCTGCATGAACAGTTCACCTGGATTACAGGAAGAAGAACAAGGAACCATAAAAAAACACACACACACACACACACACACACACACACACACACACACACACACACACACACGGTTATACTGTAATGAAATCCTCAACCTAACCCTAAACCAGCCTTTTCTTAAAAAGAAGAATATTTCTAGAACATTCCTATAAGATAAAAGGCATAAGAAAAGCACCAAAGAGGAACCTAAAGTGAGCGCGCACACACACACACACACACACACACACACCTCGTTCACCCACTCACTGCATGTGCACAACTCATCCACCTACACACGAAACTCAACACAGTTAAACGCCTGCACTCTCACCTACACACACACACTTTCCCCATGTGCATTTCTAATTTTTCTCCATTACTAGTCATGCACTTGGTAGACTGCAGCACCCTCACTCCTCCAGCTTCATGGGTGACACTGTACTGGTTTGAAGAACATCTACATGAGCCCTGCATCTACAACCAAACATACAAATGTTTAGAAACGCTTATTCCAACAATCACAAGCTGACCTAAAAGTGACATTAGGATGCGTCATGATCTTTTAAGAGCTGAAGTGGCATATTGATGACTTCACAGCTCATATTGATGACTTCACAGCTCATATTGATGACTTCACAGCTCACTTACGTTTTTTGGATGCTGTTGGTAAAAATCGAACAAAAACAAAAACTTCAAAAAGACGCCCCCACAGTGTTGGGGATGACGTCCTCAGCATTACGTCACCCTGACATCCTGAAATCTATAAATACAATAAAATAAAATAAACAGCCGAGTTGTAAAAGTACCACGTCATACTGTGTCAGGTTCAGTCTCATGACACACCCGTATGTCCCCAGAAATCTTAAAAAAAAAAAAAAAAAAAAAAAAGCCATTTTTAACAGTGACTTGATTACCAAGTGAACTATTAAGAACCATGGACTCAAATCATGGGAGCATTTCAGTCATTTAACTCTCGCTGGTCTGTGTAGTGATCTAATCAATGGCCAGAGACTATAACATGAACGCTACCACAACACTCCCCTCACTGCAGTTCATCTCAGCTTACCACGTGTCTCCAGCTCACTCTCTCCCCGCGCCCAAGCCTCCTTTATCGGGCCGTTTTATCCGAGGCCCCCCTGCCCTCTGCAGTTCAACCTCGCCCACCACAAAACAGAACACACTAAGCAGTCAGTCTGCCGACGTCGGGGTCTTGGCAGGTTTTTCTGTAAACAATGCTCCCACCCACCCACAAACGCCACCTACTCACACACACCCTACCACAGTTTTTGCAGTTTAGATTCAGAGTTAAATTCCATTCAGTTACAATGGAGTGTATTTGTGTCATCACACTGACGACAGCCCCGACTGTGTGAGGCACCAGTGATGAGGTTCCATCCCAGAGGTCAAGGGTCATCGTTGTAATGAATAACGACCACGTCAGAAAACACCATGCGCGGGCGCGCACGCACACACACCAAGAATCCAGCTTGTGTTAGAGAGCTCTAGTTGGGTATCTCATAAGCTCCAATTTGGTAACAGCAGACCAAACGTTTTAAGAACATTTAGTCTTTTGCTTAACCGAATGTGCGTGTGTGGGTCACCTCAGAGATGGAGCAACACCGTGAACTCTCTTTCTCCTCCAGCCAGTCCTCTCTCTCTTTCTCCTCCAGCCAGTCCTCTCTCTCTTTCTCCTCCAGCCAGTCCTCTCTCTCTTTCTCCTCCAGCCAGTC
>JAOXYF010000027.1:9229220-9244735 GCA_028565775.1 Sternarchorhynchus goeldii | reverse complement strand
AAACACACACACACACACACACACACACACACACACACACACACACACACACACACACACACACACACCTCTAATCACCTACATCGCGATAGTATCACTTCCTAACTTAAGCAGTTAGAGCTTGAGTCTGCTTCACATTCTCTCTTCTGTTGTAACAAATGGGTCAAAAACAACCAACCAACCACCACCACCACTCAAAAGACTAAAAGACTTGCTCAACATTTACCAGCATTTCTGCAAAACCTCTTTCTATCCAGTTTAATACTAGTGGAATCCAACACATGCCTCACAATATGAAACTTTAAAAATACCTAAAAGAAATAAGCAGACCATGAACAACAACAAAGTTATTAGTTTTGTATCCAGTAATAATAATTACAGGAACTCTGGAATGAGGACATGACTTCAGCACTGTTGTATGCAAACCAAAACATGGCCAGGTGCCAATTACATTTTATGACAAAGCAGTAAAATACCCCCAATCCTATGGGGCCTTATGACTTTACGATAAATGATTACTGATAACTGACCACTTCTTAACCATTAAGTCACCTGTCATTCAGACCAGAAATGTAACGTTAAGTATCTGTACACCTAGAACCCCACCACCCCCGGCCCCATTTCAGCCACTGGACGCAGATCTCCTGAACGGTGACAGGCCCTTAGGCCGCTCTGCGTGGCTTTTTGTGAACATGTCATGACAAACCAGACCTGCTCAATCACTTCCAAGCCCTGAACTGCACAGTGGTGGTTACGTTAGGTTAATCCGGTTTATAAGTAGGTCTGTTGTTCCATAAAGCAATTAAGTTTTTCTAATCTCTGCCTGCAGACAACGTGCCATGTGAACTCAAGGCCAGTGAAACCAAATTATCACTCCTGTCTGGCCACAAAACAATCAGCTCAAGGACAGCAACTGTAATGTCCTTGTATGCAAATCAGTGCAGTCAATCCACTCGTCCCTGCTATCAGTGAGACAGCGGCAGCTAATTATCAACTATTCAAGCCCGAGAGAGACTCTCCACAATCCTGATGTGTGTCTCCTGGCCTGGGGCGGCAAAACAGAAAAGGGTGTGACAAGACAGTTATCTGTTATGAGGGGTGGGTGGACTGACACACACACACACACACACACACACACACACTAAAAAATACTTAAACACATACAGGCCTGTATTGTTCAATCTCTGTTGAGTGGTCTGACTAGAACAAGAGAGATCTTTATTATCGGCCCGGTTCACCGACAAACAGACGTGGCGGAGGAACGGCTCACTCACCCCCGCGACTTCATCTGGCTTGGCAAACATGCCGCACGAGCTGGGCGACAGGCTGGTGGGCTCTACGTCGCTGCTAGTGTAGTCATCTTCAGACTCCTCGAACGACGACGCTGACGACAATCCCGCAGACGACGAGCTAGACAGTTTACGGGGGGAGAAGTAATGTACCGGGGAGCCCCCACATCCACTGTCCGAGCAAGCGGACTCCTCGTCCGGCTGCTGGTATAGTGATAAACCGCTTAATCCCAGTGAAAACTCGGTGGTCGGGGAGAACTGTGCGTCTTCAGATCGGCTCGGGCTTGGATCACGAGTAACAATTAATCTCGGGATAGTCCCGGGAAAGTTCTGATAGTCCATTAAAGCCTGAACGTCTCGGTATTCCTCGGTACAGTTGGACAGATCTGCTTGCTCCGTGTTGTCCTGGGTAGCTGTAGTAAACCCATCGCCTGTTCGAGGGCTTTTGGCCATCGCTCTGAAGGAGGGAGTTTTCGTCATACCTGAAGGAACAGTTAGATTATTTACCACACAACAGCTCGGACAGGTCTTAAACCGCGGGGTTGGTGTCGTTTGAGTCGCACGCTCCTCTAAAACAGGGCCAGAAACCATAGGTGACAAGACCCTTTGTGTTTTGCTCTCGAAAAAGCCATCATCCCCTTTGCTGATCTTGGAATATTTTTCCATGGTTATCGATGAGGTATTCCAACCATGGTCCTTCTCCGGCGTTCCTTGTTCTCCGCACTGACAGTCAGAAAGTTCAGACCGATCGAGCCCTTCGACCCGTGGTGTACTAAAGTCTGCATCGATGGACCAACTTATTTCCTCTCTCACAACTCTCTCGACATTTCTCGCGGACGACACGGACACATGTTCATCATCGGATACACTCCTACATGCGACGATTCGATCCGTTTCCAAATCACTTAGACCATTAAATAACTTTTTCTGGCCGTCTATCTCCCCATAGTTCTTGAACACGTTCTCCGTTTCAGTGATGTTACACCTGTATGGCTTAAGCCTCGACAGCTGCTTATTTTTCATCGGATTCCAGTCCAACCGGTCACCTCTGTGTCCCAAACTAGCTGTTCCGTCAGCTTGTAACGTTGGATCTATCCGTTCCGGAGAGCTTCCTCTCGCTTTGACGACAGTGGCTGTTGAGCAAGATGAGGCACAGAGAAATTGACCCATTCTGCATACCGTACAGATCAATCATCCGAATTCTTTTAACATCAGCGCCACGCCCATTCACGCAAGGTTTTGGTAGTGGGTTGGACTTTGAAGATTTAGAGCTTTTTGATATTTTTCAGAAGAAACGTCATTGTTATGTCAGCATATGAAACAGTTAGTTCCACCAGTATTTATTATAAAAGTGTGGGGGGCGGCACTAAGATTTCAGGAAAGGATTCATAATACTTTTTTTAGTGGAAACAACAATATAAAATCAATTATTCAATATAAATTATTTTGAACAGATACTGTCGCGGTCGCGTTACAAATACTGCAATAGTTCTTTATCTGTAACAGCTTACCTTCATTTTCTAAATTTCACAAATGTCATTAATAAAAACCGTACTCCATTATAGGTGCCAAATAAGGGTATACCAACTCAGTCACTGTTAGTTTCCTTCAGATTTTATATTCTCCTTCGGTCTTGAGTTTCGTCTCCCCCTTGTGCTTTAAATGTTTTTTTTGCACCTGACTAGAAAAAATGCCCTGTCGCACGACAGGACGAAGACTACACATAAACAAGTGCACACACGAGCGTCATTGACACATTGTTAATAAAGAATTATGCATATTACTTATTCTAAGCAGTAATGTGCAGAATAATGTTTAAATATCCAACCGACAAAAAGTTGTGGAAGTGAACACAAACCATGTCCTCTTGTATAATGTATTTTGCTCATTCACAACTGTTACGGTATATGCCACAGAATAAATTTAAATTGCACAAAAAGTTGGTGCAATGGGTAACAGTAGTTTGACTCGTCCTGTATGTCTTTTCATGATGTCATTGCATCAAGCACGAGCGCTGTAACCTCACCCTTACACTAAAGACTGCAGGGAAGAAAAAGCAAAACAGGAAAGAGCGTTCTGTGCTTCGGTAAAAGTCCTGCACGCGACTCTGTGACAACAGGAAAAGAGCAAATGCACGGTAACTGCATCTCCTCTTAGACCAAGTCTGACGGTTTCACACGCATGATTTAGATTAATATTTTTTATAAGGAAAAGATGGCTGTTATGAAGGCAGTTGTGAAACAACAACCCCTTCAAAAAAGTTAGTCCAGCTTTGTCCATATCCTGCAGGCCTACTCGTTCAAGCTTGGACAGCTCACGGACGCCTTCATGCGGTTAGACGGTGAAGTGCACATTGCTTTATTATTGGTAACAGGACACAGGAGATTGACGAAGAGTCCCACCCAATTAATCATACATAATATCAAGACAGAATCATGCAGGCCTAGATGCTGGCTGTTATTGTCAGCGTTTGGATAGAGTTGTGTCAATGTCAAATGACACTATAAAAAAGATACATGTCTGATTAGTAAAATAATCAATAAAACTTTGTAATAAAACTTTGTTTAATGAACAGGCTCCCCACTCCCCACACCATCAAAATGAGGTACAGAAATCCCAACAAAAACTACATCATGCCAGTATTCATCGCTGAATACAAATGACAAGTAAATTGTGATTAGAAATTTTGGACTCTTACATGAAATAACAAAGTCTTGTTTGGAGGACAGTTTTAATGCTCACTTTTGGAGAAAACCTTACTGCATTTAAGAGGAATAATGACCGACAGTATTATTACCAGCTGAGGTATTATATTTGAGTTTATGCTGAGGTAATGTTTAATGGTTCTTTTCTGAGAATGTATCCAGGAAGTGGCTTTAATGACCACAAATTTCCATTCTTCTTGCGAGTTCCTCTGGAAGTCGTGGAGGCAGATCAGAGCCAGGAGAGTGGTCCACCATACACACACACACACACACACACACACACACACACACACACACACACACACACACACACACATATTAAGATTAGACTGACAGATGACAAATCTTTTCCCATCTATATTCATCTGTCTGCCTCATTCAGTTCCTTCCTGTCCTCATACACAGCTAACAGTGAGGCACACCTTGTCTTACCTTCAGCTGTAGCCTGCCATTGCCAGTGATGAACTGGGCAAGGCCAGAACCTTCCTTGGCCCTTCCAGTGATGAGTGCAGTGCTGGCTCCTGGCCCAGGGCCGAAAGTGAAGCGTCTGGATGGGAAGTAAACAAGTATAGACCTGTGAGTGTATACTGCCATCTGTAGGAAGAAACAGATAACTGCTCCTCCATTGTGTTTCTGAGGTGGTAAGATGACCTGTGCAGTCCAGGACCTCTTTGGTGCTCCACACACCTCTGTCCAGTCAAACTGCTTGTACAAAATAAACAATCAAATAAGCCAACAAACGTATGTGGGTCATTATCAAGCTGGAGTTTTAACCCTTTACTGTAAAACAGCTTCCAAATATTGCATTTAATTTGGAGACCATAAACTAATAGTTAAAGTTAAATCAGACAGCTTGTTTCTCTGTTCTTGTTGCTGTGTGTGAAGAGGGTGCTACCTGTCTGGGGTGTTTAGGAATGTAAGCTTGTTTATGGACGTGCTCCAGCAGGCTCAAAATCTGTGTGACGTTCATATCTTTCACTTTCTTTAGTGCCTCTTGCATGGTCTTTTGTGTGTTTTCCACACTCTGACTAAGTTAAAAGCAATAGGCAAGTGAGCACTTTTTCAAATCACTTATGGTCAAATTTATGTCTTAGTTAACAGTTTCTATGGCTGTGATAAAGCATTAAATGTGAATAAGACAGCTGACATTTAAGTCACATCACAATCATCAATACATTTATACTCATCACAGTGAACAACAATAATGCCATAATTATTGCTGGGTAATGAATAATAATTATTGTGTTATTGTTAATTATAACATTAACATTATGTATTATTATTATTATAATAGTATGTCTATTTCTTCATATGTAAATTTAGTTTTTGCCACTGCCATTCCTGCATGCTTGTTGCTATGACAAAATTATGTCTAAAATTATGTATTCAATCAATTACATATTCAGTCTATCCCAACCTCGTTTTGTCATTTGTAACAGTTCCTTATACTGTATTTCTGTCTACAATAACAGAGTATTAAGGTTTCTGATAACCCAAACAGCTGCAGAGAACTAAAAAAAATGACTCAGAGGTGTAGCCACTTCTGAGCTGTAGATGTTAAGTTAGCAGCCCAACAGCCCAGAGGGAGGCTCTTCACCAGCCCAGAGGGAGGCTCTTCACCAGCCCAGAGGGAGGCTCTTCAATACCCCAGAGGGAGGTTCTTCAATACCCCAGAGAGAGGCTCTTTAACAGCAGGACGGTATTCTGCAGAACAACAAGAAAATGAACTATCAAGGATCAACAGCAACATTTTCAAGGGGAGAAAATTCAAGGGAGATTTCCATCACATTGGATAAATCTCACTCATCTACATCTATTTATATGCTATATGTCTACATCTCATAAACACCTGCAAAATGTAACAATATTAAAGTAATTAAAACTGGTCTATATTGGCCAATATGCATTTTCTTAATTTCAACATTCTCTCATTTTAAAGATCAACTAATGGCTTGTAATGAAAGTTCTACCCAAGCACTTTGATTGCCGACTGTTTCATACTGTCAGCCTGATCCATCAGGAAAACAAACTCCCCCGAATTTTCGAAAGAAGATGTCACCTCGGAAGAGAATTCTTGGTACAGACTCAGCACTGCCACAGAGTCAACCATGAGAGAACCTGCAGAAGGGATCGTTTTGCAAAGAAAAAAAAGGCTTGTTTAGCAAAACCAGCTTTTGTCCACTTAGTAAATCCATTGTGAGAGTATGTATGTTCCTAGATTGCATCTTGAGCTGAATAAATCCTTTATACTCTATTCTCTGTTAAAGGATGGTGCTGATACTCTTTAACATTCTTGAATGGAAGCTGTATTTATCACTGATTTATTTTTGTAGATTTTTGTCTAAAACTGCCAACTCAAGGAAAATGTTGTGTGGATGTGGTCTTCAAAAATGTGAAAATTAAATGTGAAAATCAGAATGAGAGAAATAAGGGGAAACTGGAATTCACTTTTCATGATCATAACAAGTTCCCTTTTGCCAAGTCAGCTTTTTCACCAGTGCTGTTCAGTATGAATATCAGTCTGCATTTCACACTGTGTTAACCTGCATGGTTCAATGAATTCAAACTGTCAAGGAAACCTGGTTAAACACTTACATGTTCTGGACTTATATAATTACACTTATATAATTACACTTACATGTTCTGGACTTATATAATTACACTTATATAATTACACTTATATAATTACACCCAAAACACAGTAAACAACAAGATGGGATCAAATGTGAGGGTTCTGGAGTTGAACTACAGCCAAACAAAAAGGCTTCAACGTGGGTGAAAACATCTGCCTAGATCAGGTGATCCTGCCTCTACTATGGCATTTTTTGTAGCTACGTGGGACTGAAATGGGATGCAGTACCTACCCGGGTCAATGCTCCTAACTTCCTTCATGCCAGTACAAAGTACTGCAGGCTGCTGTCAAAAGTGTTTTCTATCCATTCGCATAGTGCAGACATTTTTACAGACATTGTAAGTTCTTGGATGTCAAACCTGGCTTAACCAAAATGTTCTTGCCACCATGAAGATGTTGCCAATACATTTTTGGTAACACGGCTGTTCTGGAATTCAGATATTCTTTAGGGTTAAGAATAAAAAAATGCAACAGTTCCCCAAAGAATAATAGAGCACTATGTTTGGGTGAATATTCTTTTAGTCTACTTTGCCCACACTGTTATGGAAATCACCCAAGCAAATGCAGAGAGTTGAATTCATATGAATTACAAACTTATAATTCTTACAAGTTAAGTTAGCTATTGTTCTACAAATATAGCTTTGTCTCTGTTGCTAAATGAACATTTGTATGGGCATCTAATAACCCACAATGCTTCAGTGCACATGCAGAGCAGTTATGTCTGAGTCACAGCCTCGTTCTGGTGTCTGTTTTATTCTCCAGTCCTACCAGCCTCATTGTTCCTCTGGTCTATTCAGCTCCATTCACACCAAACGTCCACTGAAAGCCCCATACATGAACTCTCATTCTCTACACTCTACAAACTCTTTACTCACAGTGTGACCCCCACCCCTAAACACACACACACACACACACACACACAAACACACACAACCACACACACATAAACACACACACACACTCACACTTTTAATTTTCATAAAGTCTCAAATAAAGTATTTAACGGCAGTAATGGCAATCAAACCCAATAGGCAAGTAGTTTAGTTCACATTATGAGCTGGAGTCAGAGACACAGACAAAGGTGTAACCCATGTTTAATCCCCTCATAAATATCATCTTAACAACACGTCTAAGACATTTTGGGACATACAACAGCAAGTCCAACATCTCTCTCATATATGTCAATATATCTGCACAGGAGCCATGTAAAAATTTGCTGTGTGTGTGTGTCTTTTTCCTGGGAAGACACACTGATCCTTAATGTATTCATCCCATTGTACAGAACAAATGCACCATGCTATAATGGGGTGAGAAAGAATGAGAGGGTATGTGTGTGTGTGTGTGTGTGTGTGTGGGGTGGTGGGGTGAGGGGGGGCACAGGCCAACAGGAGGCTCCTCTGTGCTTGTGAACCCCAATCTTCCACTCTGACGTGACTTGCTGTTCACTGCACCCATCTCAGTGCCGCCATTTTCACATCTCTGGTCTTTTTTCTGTCTTTTCTAAATAAAAAAGGTGGAGTCAGACAGTTTCAGACACATCGATGTGGCGTTGAAAGCAACGAGGCACTCAGATCGCATTTTGTCTGTGGGTATGAGAAAACAAAAGATAGAGGACTGCGTACATGTGCTTAAGAGTTTCCTGAGTGTCTGTGTCTTGTGACAAAACACCTGGCGACTGGCTGGAGCAGAGAGAGCGGAGAGAGGTGTAGAATGAAGAGCTGAAGTCTGAAATACAGGTAAGAGAAACTGATGAATTCCAACATGTTTAATGAGGGACGTATAGAACTACAAGTGATTTATGATAATGTGTGTGTTGTTGTGTTGTGTGTGTGTGTGTGTCTTTTACATTGTTTTAATGTATGTTTTATATGTAAGGTGTGTTTATGTGTAAGGTGTTTTAAGGTGTGTTTATGTGTAAGGTGTGTTTTAAGGTGTGTTTTATGTGTAAGGTGTGTTTTAAGGTGTGTTTTAAGGTGTGTTTTATGTGTAAGGTGTGTGCAACCTTTGTTGAAAATGTAGTGACCTTGTTGTCACCTGAGCAGAAGAGCCCAAAATACCCAAACCTCCCAGGTAACGCAAAGGTCAAGCCTTCAAAGAGCAAAAATGTCACATAGAATTTTGACTATAAAAAAATAAAAACAAACACACAATATTGGATACATTTTAGCTCCATTATTACAATTCAAAATAGTTACAAATGAAGTTACATCAAAACACTACAGCATGATGTTACAAAACACTAACAAATGAAGTTACATCAAAACACTACACCATGATGTTACAAAACACTAACAAATGAAGTTACATCAAAACACTACACCATGCTACGCCAAAATACTGCACCATTGTTTCATTCAGCTACAATAATATATATATATATATTATATATATATTATTTATTACATCTTTATTACATATTAATACTGTTTTGTTTTTTTCTTGACCATAGTCAAAGCTCAGTTTGTACATTTTATTGTATGTTATATTTTAACCAGAGTTTTCTTTAGTCTATTAATTCTTTGACAGTGAGGTACTATTACCCAAACATGCATGCACTTGCTGGTACACATACAGATAGACACAAGTAAGCAGCTGCAGTGTCTCTCTCAACTTTCTGCTAATGTTTTGCAAATGGATGCTTTTGTATAAAATATGTGCTTTAGCCGTTCCGCAGCACTTTCCTAGCAGTGATGTTACCCACTACACTACATCAACCTTCTTTAGTTTTTTTTAAATTTACATTTATGGTATTTGGCTTTAATCCAAAAACACTTACAATTGTGACTGGATACATCTTACATCAAGGGTTAAGGGCCTTGTAATCTTCTGATTACTAGAGCAGCAGGGTTAGGGTGTGAGATAAACCGATGTTGAAGGGCCAGTGTTTGCTCTAAGCTCCTCACTCTGTCTCACACTTCCTTCCTCATGCACAGACCATGTTGAGGAACATCCTGTAAAAGCAAAGTGACACCCAGCACATTTACCAAACCCACAGGTTAGCACTTCAACCACAGCTGCTGGCTGACTGAAACAAACAGATTAGAAAAGAAAAAGTTTAAATCTCTGAGAGTGACTTGGGCCATTATATTTGTGTAGGTTAAACAAATTAACTTAAAAGTAAATTAAGTTGACTAAAGAAAGGAAAATGTAAAGATAAGGCAACGAAAATAATGAACATATACCACAGCATCATCAAATATCATGTGTGGTATAAACACTTTATAACTAAAACATCTGTTTCCAGGGAAGGTGTAGATAATGGTGTAAATTCTCTGAATGCTGATTGGTTCCCAATTGTTATAACACCATATGTTTTCAGTCATTCTTTTCCATGATTACACAGTTAATTTTGCAAATCCATAATCCGTTTGAGAAGCTAGAAAGTAAATAAATAAAACCAGAATACATAATGAATACATAATGAATACATAATGAAAGCAAGAAGCAGTGGGAATTGAGAACTTGGAAATAATTACAACAATGATGAACAAAAGAAAGGAAGATATGAGATCTAGATCCACAGCCAAAGCAGAAATAAGACATGGGTGCACACCATGAGGGGTGGGGATATGCAGAGCAAGAGACAGGGTGGAGACAGGGTGGAGACTATATGAAATGCAAACCGAAAACAGAGCTACATGGTGCTTAGTGCCATGGTAACCATGATACCAAAGGAGCAAGATCATGTAGAGATGTGTGATTGCTGATAAATAAATGTAGACCGTGTTGACATCACTAGGGACATCACTTAGAGGTGTGATGCTTTACCTCACTCTTGTTTTTGTTGCATTTGTGCAGCACTGACTGGACACTCCTGAGTGCAGAATCATGGGAGGCAGTCGTGTAGGGCGGGGCACATGGCTTGGCCTGTGCATGCTATTGGTCCACTGCGTGTCTATCTGCCAGGCCTTCCTGCCCGACTTCTGGTCCCGAGTGCTGATGCTGTCCTGGAACTCCTACACACACCAGTACATGACCGAGCAGGCTCTGCTCAATGTAACCATGGAAACTTTGAGAATGATGCCTGGACAGGACAGTTCTGGGCAGGTAGGTGGAGTCGAACAGCAGAGGTTAAATGCGCATCCTTGTGTCAGTCAAAGAGTAACTATGATATCTGTGTTGTTTAGTTTTGGGCAGGGATATAAATGTTTGTAAAAAAAAATTTTTGTAAGCTTTTGCTATTTGTGAAGGTAAAGGTTTGAGAGATTCAGGCTTTTTTAGGTCTAACTTTGTTGGTGCTCTCTAACCACCACTGCAGAAGGGACTAACCTGTCCAGTTCCTCTTTGAGGACATCAGCCCATTTCTGCAGAGCTCTGCTCTAACACCACATCATGTCTCTCTCGCCGTGCTGTGTGTCCGCCACATGCAGACACGTGATTCTGAGTACATTCGTAGATCTGTGTAGATAATCTCTAACACAACGGGGTTGAAGAAGAGAAGGCCAGAGCTCCTCTGGCTGCTCGACCCACGAGTGTGTGGCCCGTTCTCAGGCAGGCCTGGGTCGCGGGTTTTGGCGGGCCGTGGACGACGTGGTCAGAGCCAACGGCGACATGGACTTCGGGAGCTCCACGCGGGCCGACCCAGCGTACCACTTTGACTCTGAGAAGGTGGAGGAAGCCACGGAGGTGCTGCGTGGTTTCTGGAAGCAGACGCTTCTCCTGGCTCAGGAGACAGAGTACCAGGAGGCCAGACGTACTCTGGGACGACTCTTACACACCTTACAGGTGTGGCTTCCTAAAGCTCACCACAGGATGAATGGAGGCTAGTAGTGATACATTAATTCAGCTTCTTAGGGGGAAATTGTAACACTGGTAAAGCTTCAACAAGGGCGGTAAAGTAAGATTTACACTGCTTCAGTTACTTAGTGCTCCCTATCCAGTAAGAGACAAGCTGGTGGTACCCTAGCGGGTAAGACATTGCCTTATACATGCTGCACAATGGCTGACCTTCTGCTCTGACCCCAGCTTTCAGAAAAGCTCAGAAGGTAGATATACATCAAACCGTTTTATTGCCTTAAACTGAACAATGACAAAAGTTGTTATTAATGTAGCAAAACACATTGAAACAAATCATAGCACCTCATAGGCTACAATAAACTATTTATTGGGTGTGTCTTTGTGTGCATGAAGGACTTTTATAGCCACAGCAACTGGGTGGAAATGGGACGACGTTCTGAGTACCTTCACCTTCTCCACCCCACAGAACCTGCAGTACCTGTTGCCTCAGGTGAGCCCTGCTACAGCTGCAGTGACCTGAACACGAGACACCTAGTGAGAACACGAGACACCTAGTGAGAACACGAGACACCTCGTGAGAACACGAGACACCTCGTGAGAACACGAGACACCTAGTGAGAACACGAGACACCTCGTGAGAACACGAGACACCTAGTGAGAACACGAGACACCTAGTGAGAACACGAGACACCTCGTGAGAACAGTGACATGTAGAACAACAATACCTCCAAACAGGGACAGTTTAAGAACTCGTACAGCACGTTCCTGGGTCCAACATGAGTTAACATGAGTCTCCTTCTTGCTGGTTTCAGAGGACACTCCTACCTGTGCTGCATGTCACAGATTCAGCTGTTATAACAATCTGCTGGACAAGCTTGTCGGGGGTTCATCAGAGCCTCTGCTAACCACTGGCTACGTGAACACATCCCCTACCAAACCCACAGGTACCTCTCACACACACACAGCTCCATAAATCTACAGATCTAAATAAAATGCAACTTCTAAAGATTATGTACCTGTTGCTGAACTATGAGACATATAAATAAATCTGTCACTCCATGCTAGCAGTTCTCACCTCCAGTCTTCACTCCAATCATGCTTAATGTTAAACTTGTTTGAAATAATTTTTTAAAACTAAAATAGTTTTGTGTAAGTGGATACTCAGATAAGACGCTGGTGTGTCATAGGGAAGTGTAGCCATGGTGGTCTTCTGGATACCAGTCGTCACCAGGGAGCTGAAGGTGGAATTAACAAAGACAGCACCTCCCCTCTCTTCTCCCCACACCACTACCTCCACAAAGAGGCTGCAGAGCTCGCTGCCATGGCAACCCTCAGTGTGCTCCGAGACCTCCGTGATGAGGTGGGGCCCAAGAGCTTCCTCAGGTCAGAGATCAACACAAATCAACAATGCAAAGACTTTACAGTGAGCGAGAAGGGGGGCTCCATTATGACTTGGCTGTGTTTCGGGGCACACAGTGGAGATGCGGCTGAAGGCGTGTTGACATGGACACTTTTGGTCATTCCAAACAGGAAGGCCGTTGTATAGAGAATAACATCAATAAAGAACTAAGACTGAATTGAAATGACTTGACAGTAATGAAATGACAGTTAAATTTGAATAGATGTGACTGGATTTAGTGGAACATAATCGGGTCACATTAAGCTGAGATTAAATTTCATAGCAGCAAAGTTTTGTCTCTTCCCTTCCAGGCTGTTCAGTGTCCAGGAACCCCCGCCATTGGTGATCGTCATGGATACTACGGGCAGCATGTTTGAGGAGATCACAGCCGCTCGTCTTCGTGCCCTGTCAATCATTCAGACCAGAGCTAGAAGCCACGCCCCCAGCCTGTCTGGCACCTTCCTGCTGGTACCTTTCCATGACCCGGGTAAAAGCAGCACCTCTTCCCACAGGATGTAACAACAAGGACTCAGTTCTAGAACATTCTGGAGCACAAATTATAACCATGTTTATGTTTGACCAGCTTTCCCAAACACTCTCTGGCACTTTTAATCATTTATTATTACTGTTGTATAATTTATTAACACTTGATTAAAAAGGTGGGGCGTAACAGTTCTCAGAGAGTTCTAAAGCAGGTCACTAAAAGAACATTAGCGTGTAGACAGCAAAATGTCAGTCAGGACATTTTGGTCATAAAAATACACAACACTTTGTGTGTGTGTGTGTGTGTGTGTGTACCTGGGTGAGATGGGTGTATACATTTGTGTGTTTGAGGTGCTAAATGTTCTTTTCAAAGGGGATGTGTGTGTGATCTGAAATGCATTACTTTCAGGCGTAGGTCCAGTGCAGAAGACTGATGATCCTGAAGAATTCCAGCAGTTCTTGGAAGATTTAATGGCTCTTGGCGGAGGAGACGAACCAGAGATGTGCCTCTCTGCGATTCAGGTAGCCATAGAAACACAGCATATACACAGAATGTGAGCTATTGTGGATGAAAATACAACAATAATACAAAGATAATTATTTCCTGGATGCTAATGTTTTTGATTTGTATTTTTTATTGATTTATCTTTGTAATGATTACTTTCTGAAGTACCCATGAAAAATTTCGAATAATTTAACCAAAACATTTAGTTTTAGGTTCTTATAAACACCATATGTTTGTGTTTTCCTATGTGTATGTGTGTGTGTGTGTGTGTGTGTGTGTGTGTGTAATGTTCTTATAAATCTCAGTTAGCTAAATTCAGTCAAGAGATCCTTATCTCTGTTTTTTATACTGTTTCTAATCCTACTGAGAAATTGTACAAACATATTCAATTGTGCATGTATATGTACATGTGGGTGTGCACATGTCTGTGCATGTGTGTGTGTGTGTGTGTGTGTGTGTGTGTGTGTGTGTGTCCAGCTGGCTCTCATCCACAGCCCACCACAGTCTGAGGTTTTTGTTTTCACTGATGCTTCTGCTAAAGACAGCCATCTGTACAACACAGTAAAAGCTCTCATCTTAGAAAAGCAGAGCAAGGTAACACACACACACACACACACACATGCAGAGTCCCAGTAAAAGATTCCAACTCAAAGCCACCTTACCTTTATCAGGTGACCTTCCTGTTGACGGAAGATCTCAACAATGAACCAAGAGGCAGGGGGATCCTAAAGAGGAAGAGAAGGGAGGTACTATCTCCTGACAGGTTTTCTCTCTACTCCTCCCTGGCCTCGCTGTCTGGTGGTATGACCATCTTCACCACTAACAAAGACATCCATAAAGCCTCAGCCATTGTGGAAGACAGCACAACTTCTCACAAGGTACAACTGAAAACACAAACTTTTCCTTCTCCCCCCAAAAAAGAACACAATTGTTTGCTAAAACCTCAGCTGAAAACCTGATTATACTACAGATCTACAGTCAGCTGAAACAAGGGAACAGCTCAGATGTGTATGTTCCTATGGTCAGGAGGAACTGCTCAGACATGTGTTCTGGCTCCTCTTGATGCTGATTGCCTCATCTCCTCAGGTGACTCTGTTTCATGCAGAAAGTGAGGCAGATTCAGTTTACACCTTCGCCATAGACCAAGCGGTGGAAACTATCACACTCCATGCTACTGGAAACATCACACAGTTTGTTCTTGACAGCCCTACAGGTAGACAGATATATATTAAATGTAATTAGATAGATATTAAATTAGATGAGATGCATATTAGATTAGACAATACATTAAATTAGATTGATTGATTAATTTCTCTTGTCTAGGTGTTCATCAGGCTCTTCTCAGCTCAGCAGGGCCTCTGGCTGATCTGGAGCAGTCTGAGGGCCTGTACAGAATCTGCCTGCTCTCACCCATAGAGCCTGGCCAATGGCAGCTCTCCATTACAGCTTATGGACCAGTCACATTTAGTGTCTTAGGTGAGGGGTCAATCCCACTGTTCTTTCAACAAAGAGGTTTTCCTGTAGCAAATGTCTACAGCTTACATTTATATGGAAGACCTAGTCTACATGATATGGGAGATCTTCGGTCTCTATTTATACAGAAGACCTGTAGAGCTTTGGAAGGCTGGAGACTTGATCTATGTTGATCTTGGTTGTCTTGTTTTTAACTTGATTGTGTTTTGGATTTAAAAAAATGTTTTAAGATCTGATATTAAATGTATTCGTGTTAGTGGGGTTGTAATACTTTGTAATGCACATGGGGTTG
>JAOXYF010000027.1:9186300-9200901 GCA_028565775.1 Sternarchorhynchus goeldii | reverse complement strand
TATATATACATGTGTGTGTGTGTATGTATGTTGCATGCAGTATTAAGAGAATATCTGAAAAAACAGCTTCTATAGACTACAGTCTATCTATCTATCTATCTATCTATCTATCTATCTATCTATCTATCTATCTATCTATCTATCCTGTTTTATGGTTTATTTACTTCTTTTGTGGGGGGAAAGACAGTCTGTTTATTCAGTCCCAAGTGCTCAGGTGATACTTGATGCGCTGTGTGTTATTGAGAGAACATATAGGGTAGACAAAGCTCCTGAAACCTTCAAACCTGTATTCATTTACTATTTTTGTTGTTTTTGTTGTGAGTTTTTTCCCACAGCACAGGAGTTTATGGACCACACCTGTGGCCAAGAATGAAATAAATTACCCACCTGAGATAACTAACAGAATGATTTGTTACATAGCTTTAGCCAAGGGTCAGAATTATTTTATTTCTGGTGCTGAAAAGTCAGCTTTACCAATGAACTGTGACTCTGTCTGAGAGGTCTGAACACCACCCAGCGTTCTCGGAAACTCCTGCTCTGGTGACACCATGTTTGTTGTGACTGTATTGCTGTCCACAGTTCAAAGTGACAATAAACATCAAATTACACGCATATAAACATGAACCCAAAAAACAACAAAGAGTTGTTGGCGAGAACCTCTATGAGCCTTGGTGTAAATGGAAAACATTTTCACTGAACCATGGTTCCACAGAACATGCTGTACTAAAACGTTATTTTTTATAAATGTAAACATTATTATAAACAAATAAACACACTGTCTGTCTTTCTCTCTCACACAAACACATAGACATGATATAAAATTAGCCATTAACCTTTATTGAGGTATACACATAGCTCTGCATACAATCATCAAACACTTCTTAAATTCAGATGAAGATTTCAACATATCTCTTCAAAGTAACCTGTCCTACAACATGCTTTAGATCCAAAGTGTTTTAAAAAGGTACAAAGGAGGAGCAACTGTACTTCAAAAACCAAATTCTACTCCACTAAACTGTATCCTAACAGTGTTTGTCGTCCTGCTGATGTAAACACATGACGTTTGTGTACTGGTAAACATTACAAGCCACGTCCAGGCTCAACAGTAGATAGCCGTCAGACAAAAGCCCGGTTTGTCTTCAAGAGGGGCAGAGAAAAAGAAAGAAGCGATCAGAGTGGGATAGTAATGTGTCGCACAGGGAATTTAAAAAATTTACAGGTCACATGCAATTTTAAATAAAAAGAACCGTAAGCTGGTTTATGACCTGCAACACAATCTGAACATCTCTGCAAGGTAAAGCTCTGTAATCTGGCCATCTCTGTAAGGTAAGAACAACAATGACGCACTTAACACCGAGCGCTCAGTTTTACGGTTTCAGTAATCATTTGTTTTTGTTAAAGGACGTTTAAATGATAACAGCATATTTTATTATCAACAAAATTTTACACCGCTGTTTTTCTATGGAAAACTTTTCTAAAACACTTGAATTAGTATCGTTGTACAGGCTACATAATAATAGACTATATTATGTATTAAAAAACTGTATAATAATACTTTTACCTTAAAAATCTAGTTTTCCATAGAATTCAATTCACAAAAAAGGCAAAAAAAAAAAATTCTTTGACTTTCTGTGACTATACTATCTATACTATACTATACTATCTATACTATACTATACTATCTATACTATACTATACTATCCTGGGTGTACTTGCCGTTTTGTCCCCCAGGCTGTGCTCCTTCCCGGCATGATTCCATTCCTCAGCAACTACCTGGCCGACCGACGGACTCGCAGGAACCGTCTGGTGACCAAAGACGGCCACTGCAACATTGCCTACGGCAGCGTCAGGTACAGCAGCCTCTTCATCTCCTTCCTGGACTTCTGGACCAGCTTGATGATGATGCGCTGGCGCTATGTTATCCTGCACTTTGCAGCCTCCTTTGTGTTCTCCTGGTTTATCTTTGGGCTTCTCTGGTACTGGGCTGCTTTTGCTAACGGTGACTTGACGTGGCAGAACCCATCTCCTGACCACGTTCCTTGTGTGATTAATCTTGTCGACATGGTCAGTGCCTTCCTTACGTCTATAGAGGCCGAAATGTCCATTGGTTATGGCTATCGGCTCATCACCCCTGATTGCCCCAGTGCTATCACCATCCTCACAATTGAGGCTGTGTTTGGCACAGTGATAATCTGTTTCTGGTGTGGGGTTATCATGGCCAAAGCTGCCCGGCCGAAGAAGAGGGTCAAGACCATCAGTTTTAGTAAGATAGCTGTTATCTGCTCCAGACAAGATAGATTATGCCTGCAGATACGAGTGGCCAACCTCCGCAAAAGCCTGACGATCGGAAGCCAGTTCTACGGCAAGCTGCTTAGGACAACGGTCACTCCCGAAGGCGAGATTGTCATCATGGATCAGATCAGTGTCGACTTCTCTGTGGATGCTGGGAAGGACAACCTGTTCTTTGTCTGCCCAGTGACCCTGTACCATGTCATCGACAAATCGAGTCCGTTTTTCCAAATGGCTGCAGACACTCTGCACCAGCAGCAGTTTGAACTGGTGGTGTTCCTGGACGGAACAGCCGAGTCCACGAGTTCTTCCTTCCAGGTCAGGACGTCCTACCTGCCCAAGGAGATAATGTGGGGCAACCAGTTCCTCCCCATCATCTCCCGAAGCAAAGAGGGCAAATTCCGCGTGGACTTCTCCAACTTTTCCAGGGTGATGCCCACATTCACCCCACACTGCTCCTCCTGCTCCCACAACGCTCAAGGTGGCTGTGGACATTCTGCTTCTGCCTCTTACAACGAAGGGTTTCAGCATGCTGAGTCCACTGACCACTACAATGCCACACACATGTGATGTGATTTTGCTTGGTTCTGCTGTCACAACAACTGACTTTGAGAGTCACACATAACTTATATGGTCAAAGTTTCTCATAACTAACAAGGTCTGATGTGTCGTGTTTTTGTCTTCTCGTTAGAGAAGCTCGCTCCCTGTAACTGGGAGGGATTTGGTAAAGGTTTTACAATTCCATTATGATGTTAATAAACAATTAACAGTAACATTTAGAATTTCTACACTTTTTTATTTGTGCACCAAATTATGATTTGTATACACGCTATATAAAACCAGTGTGTGTCGATGACTCACTAACATGTAAATGACCTTTGAGAATTATAAGATTCAAATTCCATGTTCAAAGCTGTGGTGAAGAGTGGTTATTTTCTCTAAATGTGGTCACATAACATAACATGCTAAACAATCACTTAAAGTCACTTAAACTGCTATAAAAAAAACCAAAACAAACAAACAAAAAAAACCCACACACTGAAATTGGCCACAAGATGGCAGTCAAGGCAAAGTTATAAATTTCCTCACACACTTGCACCACATTGCATCAACTTCATACTCTCTATATCTGGGAAGCCTATTTGAGTCATTTGCTGCTTATTAAGTGATGAGATCAATGTATTGTTTGAGCTGCTGCATAATTTAGTCATCTTCATCAATGTTACCAGAGTCATCTTCATCAATGTTACCAGAGTCATCTTCGTTAATGTTATATTATTAGGTATTTGTTTAATTGCTACAGTTTGTTTGTATCTACAGCTCTATCTTGGTTTTGGTAGTTTTGTAGCCAGTGCCAGTAAACCAAACAAGTACAGAGATAAGAATCTCTTGTTCCATGTGACTCTTGGCTACAAAAACAGGGAAACTGCTAAAGATAGAGGTGTTTTCTGCAAGGTGCCTATGGAGGGGAAGACAGGGTGACTGTGTGCGTAAGATGAAGTGGTGCACCATGGGAATGCTTTTGTTTAAAGTTGTTCCCTCTGACTCACATGTGAGACACTGGCTGATACACACGCATTTCCAGTAAACAAGAGAATTTGTTTGTGCTTGTTACACACAAAGTCACACACACACATGCATAATTTACTCACTCACCCCTACACACACACACACACACACACACACACACACACACACAAACACACACACACGCACACACAAATGTCTTTATTGCGGGAAGAGATGTTTTTTAGAACACATGCCTACACACAAAAGCCATTTGTAAAGTTTGTGGAATGTATCCACTTACAGTGAACAAGCGCCATAAAACTCATGAACAGGAAAATGAGTTTAGATTATTATTATCAGATTATGGAAATCCTTCCATGTCACATGTAAGTTTCATTTGTGGAGTGAATTATGTCCACTGCAGCCTGAGTGAGTTGTTTGTTAGCACGTCTGATGTCACAGGGTCTGATGTCACAGGGTCTGATGCCACAGGGTCTGATGTCACAGGCCGTTGTCATGGGAACATCCATGCCTGCTGATTTCTGGAGCCTTTCGGGGTCTTTTGTTTCACATCCATTTTTCTGTAAAATGTCACGTGTGGAAAAACTGGCATGTTCAAAAGTGCATGAAACAGAAGTGCTTCACTTATGTGGTTATGCAAGTTTTTTTTCCTTCACTGTGGAATTTTATCTAAATGGGGAATCTGATTAAACTTGGTTGTAAAGAAAGAGACCAGTGTGTTTACATTCAGTGCTGCTACATTTAACATGTTTCATCAAAGCTCCTTTAGATCTTGTTTTTGGAGTTTTATCTTTATTAACTCAGGTGAGACATAGGAGATGAGAAGTGACACACAAGAGAGAAAAAGATCTTCAAGAGCTCTGGTTGCCCATCAGATATTCATCTAATAATTTGTTTTTGATGAGATATGCGCTTAAAGCATGAAATTCTAAATGACAGATAGCACACCTTAAAACAAGGAAATTTGTCAGCCGCTTTCAGTAGTTTGTAATGTAAAAACATTTATTTTTATCTACACAGCCCTTTTATAAAAGGTAATAATACATTGCAAGAACAATAGTAACAAAATGATTAATTGCAAAATTATATATATATACTATATCCATATATTTAATATCCAAAATACATTGCATATATGAAATAGCACATTTCCTTTATTAGATAGTGATGCTTTGAAGAGATGCGCAGGGTGGGTCCTTTATTTAGTCATTTTTTTATTGCTTATTTCTAAATTGTGTTCTGGTTTAATGGTGGACTAAAGACATTTCTGTGAATGGGACCAACACATATGTTTCATTGATAAACTCTCCAGTGAGCTGTGAGGCACATTGTAAGTGAAATTTTACCTTTGGATCGTTTGTAAGAAAAATCGTATTTTGGCACTTGGGAATGTGTTGTGATTGTGGTCTATAAAAGACAACAATTGTCTATAAGGCATTTGTGGTATCATCAAAGGAAAAAAAACCATACAGATCATTAATTTTTACCTCACCGTGGCACAGAGCACATCGAAAATAATAAAAAAAACATTCACAAACGCATTGTCCAAATGTACAGATACAAAACATTAAGGCTGTACATACTACCTTCAGAAACGGCTTAAAAAAGTTTGCATTTTGACCGAGGTCAACTCGTTTTAATCATCTTGATCTTTTAAAACTGTCACATATGAAAATAACTCTGCATAATTTATACAGTAAGATGCTTTTTAATGCCTAGTTGACCATTGATTTAAAATAATAGCAAATAGGTCTGACAAACGCACAGCGTTTGTGAATCTGAAGATCTCTATGATATCAACCCCTTTGTGTTGTTTAAACGGCTAAACTTGTTTAATTAATTAACGTTTTTTAAAGAGGTACTTTGCATAATGTCCACATTCCACTGTTCAGTGAGCTGGGTTAGCTCCAGGTAAGAGCTGTAAGGAAAACGCTCTGACTTAAGGAATTTCTTTTAAAGTGAAATGACTGTTGGTTTAACTGTGTGAATTTTCACTGGAAAATAAAATAACAAACACAGCATGGCTCAGTGGCAAGGGGAAACCCTCTTACACTGCTTTAAAATGAACACTAAGCGAGTTAAAGTTTATCATCGGCCGTATGAACATTTGTTGTACACTAGCTTGGCTTTCCGTACTTTTGTTCAGCGTTTTACAGTGTTTAGTTTTCACATGACCAACAACATTTGGCATCTGGACACCTTTTGATGATGAAGTCATTGAGGAATTGACTATGTTATGCAACCATAATTGACTGACATCAGTGAACTTACGGGAATGTTACTACTGGGGTGTGCTGACTGACACATTGACTAACCAATGGAAATGTTCTGAATCACTAGGAAACACTAGAAACTTGCAAGTACAACATTAAAAAAAAAAGAACTGGGGGAATTGTGGTAACTTAGATGTGGGCAGGCATTAATACTGACTCTGCCATTAACATGGAGAGGAACTAGACGTGCAATGCTACGTTCAGCCTAGACTAGCCTGGCACGCACTTTGGGATGAATCTCACGGCAAAGCTACAGCATCCTACTCACACACCACAAAGGCTCCAGCGTTCCAGTCAGGAGGGAGAAAGAGAAGAGAATGACAACGCGTTTCTGGTTGCCAGACAAATCCCTCCTTTCAGAGGAGGTCGGACAGGCGGGTGGGCAGGATGACGTCACACGGCCAGGCCACGGTTAATGTTGAGAGCGTTAGCGGACGAGAGAGCGTTCGCAGCATCGCTCTGCCATTCGAGGATGATCTTTACTAAGCTGCTGTTCTACAGCCTGGAACATCACAACCACATCAGGGCCTGAGATCAGTTCACATTTACAGAGCATGGCAACTGACAGCTGTGGACTTTCAGTGACTATATTAGTCAATTATCAGTCGTTTCAAGGTAAAATTAAGCATCTATGTTTTATGGGCATGTGTGTGTGTAGAAGAGGTGCTTTGGCCCAAACAGTTTTCAGCGATAGAAAGGCACATTCCAGACAAACAAACAGTCCACAAAATACAGACTCCACAAAAACAGTCACTTGTCCTGTGAATAAGTAGTACTCCATTTCGAAGTGGATCAAAACTTGACATCCAGTTTTTTTTTTTTTTTGGTTCAATCCCTCCCCCAAATTTCTTTTTTTCCACTTTCTTCAGTTACTTCATTTTGCAAATTGATCCACTCTTCTTCTCAACAGAAGTGTAACCATTTCCTGTTTTCCCAGCATTCTTTACTTTCTTCATTTTTTTAAACTCCTTCTGTTTGTTTGTTTGTTTGTGTTTTGTATCCAAGTGCAGCTAAGAGGGTTGCCATGCCGTCCTGGGGAGGGGCTTTAGTAGTAACTGCCGAGGTGAGAGGGAACGTGAGAGTTGGGGTGCCGGGGTACACTGGCGCTCGGGTAGATTCCCGCCGTCTGGGAGCTCCAGTAAGGGTTGGCAGGGCCAAAAAAGTTGGAGGAGGTGACTGGCATGGAGGGGGCATGTGGCGAGACAAAGTTGACTTTCTGCTGGTGGGAGTGGTATGGGGGCACGTAGGCCAGGTCGGACGGGTACTTGTAGACGGACGAGTCGGCGGGGTGCGGCTGCAGGGCCTGGGCGATGCCGTGGAAGTCGAACTTGTAGGCATAGCGCTTGCCGTGCACCTTGGTCATGATGTTCTTGTCGTAGTAGTAGCGCAGCGCCCGGCTCAGCTTGTCGTAGTTCATGTTGGGTTTGCTCTTGCGTTCGCCCCAGCGGCGCGCCACCTCGTCCGGGTCCGTCATCTTGAACTCGCCGTTGGTTCCTTCCCACGTGATGCAGCCGGCGTTGGCACTGTCTGAGAGCAGCTCCAGCAGGAACTGCCACAGCTGGATCTGACCTGAGCCTGGACATGCGCCCGCGCGCACACACACACACACAGACACGGTAATGGTCACTCCTTGCTAAGTTGTTTGCCTTCTATTACCTGGAAAGTGTAACTACAAGCATTTCAGTGTTGTTGCTACAAAAACCAGCAAGCGTCTTCAAAATTTCGTCTTCTTACCTGGGTTAGCAAGTCGACTGCTTGTAGGTCCTAGGATCTGATAGGGGTCTGAGGGAGAAAATCGAATGAGTGTGTAGTGCACAAAAATCGACGAGTTTGCACTTTACGGGGTGGTGGTGTGGTAGCGTGGACATAATGCTGAGGATAACAGTGGAGATTTTAATTCATTTGGTTTACTTGTTTTAAGTGTTTTTATATAGGAATTTTTATTTCCTGTATCTAAGAAGACACCAAAGAGAACATTCTGGCTTTGGTCAGGCAGAATTCTGTCTGTGGTACCTGGCTGAGGTCGAGACTGTTCAGAACTCTTGGCCACGTTCTGAGAGACCACAGTCGGGGAACCTAAGAGAGAAAGAGAGAGAGAGAGAGAGAGAGAGAGAGAGAGAGAGAGAGAGAGAGAGTGTCCAGTGAGCAGACACATCAGCATGATATTCCTGTCCAAAGCAAACAGCGTCCGCAGCTGGTTGCACCACTAAGTGTTTAATGGAGCACTAAAGTTCCCAGAGGCTCTGAAGAGAAAAGAAGCCCGACCCCCTGACTCAGCCACAGATACTCCAACACACAAATGCAGCTCAAAGCTGTATTATACCTTTATATTACACCTTTATATCTCTTTACTTTATGTAAAAATATTAAAGCCTTAAGAGTTTGTATGGGTACATGGAGGTTCCTGAGAAACACAACAGTGGAAACACAACAGTGGCCTTTTCCTTTACCACACAATGACTCAAGTAAACAAGCTGTGCCATTCAGTAAGCGTCAGCCGGCAGATTAAGGTCTCCTGGCCTGCTTACCTTTGCTACTGTGCATGTTGTTTGACCAGCCGGTCCTCCGCACTGCATCATAGGAGGCATCTGAAGAGAAAGTAAATGTTTTGGTCAGATGACTACTTTCTGAGGAGAAAGATACTGTGGTCAATTTCATAGTTACTTGTTTTTTCACTTTTGTGTAATCTCATAAACCACTTAGCATATGAGTTTAGATCATTCCTGGCAGTGAAATGTTCTGAAGTATTACATTTCTGTAATCATGTTGGACTAGACTTGTCTATGTTTTATTTCCTTGCTGGCAACCGAGAAGTGTAGTTTGCATTTATTTTTTGACTTGTGGAAATATGAGCATCTATTGAAAAAAAAGAAAAGAATAACTGTCAAGAAAAAAACCCTGGTGGCCTGAACTGTGTGTGTGTGAATGGTGAGAGGATACAGGAGAAAAGAGAGAGAGAGAGAGAGAGATTGTCGAGAGGAGAGGATATCTGGTCAGAGTTTTGTGGTTTTTTCTGGTGTTCAGTATCATCCCAGAGCATGACTAAGGAACACTACGGCTGCCATAAATGACAGGCTGCAACAGACTGACCAGTTTCTGCACGCACGCACACACACACACACACACACACACACACAAACAGTGAAACCTTTCCATTAAGGTCTGGTCTGCTGTAAATCATTTCACAATCTGTCTGCCAGAAACTAAAAATTTCCTTTTTAATATTAGAAGCACATTTTTAGTAATCATGACTATAAACTTAGAGCTCTTTCCGTTGTCTTTGAGTTTTAAAAGGAGACACACACAATCCACAAAGGGAGAACAGGCCTGTACCAGGTCGCAGGAAGCCAAGGAGACGTTAGTATGTTTCCCATGCGCGCGCTGGACACTCACTGCATTCTTATATGAAGATCTGAAACGGTCAACGTGCGCCTCGCGGCACAACGCTAATCCTATGCGGAAATTAACCAGCTGTCACTGCTAATAATTACCCCGGGTACTTGGACAACACGCCTGACCGTCTGGCCTCGATGCTGAAGCGTGCGATCGCTTTCGACGTCCACCCACGCTCATCTAAGAAGCAGATGGGCCACAAACGGACGCACGCGGACTGACTGCAGTCCGAACGTGGCTTATCTCTCGCGGACGCTTTCGGAGCGGAGTGTAGGTGGAAGATGTGGAGTTACGGGAGTGGCGTGTCGTTCCCTCCACCCTGGAACAGTCAGCTTTTTTAAAGTTCCATCCATCCACAACTTTTAAAAGTCTTGAGTTCTGAAATTGGACCTAAGTGTACACGACCGTCACGATAATCATAACTTGTTACCGCAGGACACAAATAAGCCGGTCTGTACGCGCTATTCCAGTCTTTGTAAAAATACATATTGTTGTATAACATCTCAAGCTGATCTAACAATGTCTTTAGACAGATCCAAACCGTCTACCCAGTGTCAGTCTCGGAACGGGGCCATTGCTAAGAGTGATCTAACACTGCCATCTACTGGTGGCTATCCTTATAACCGTTGGCTGGGTCGAGCTGTGACACGTTTACTGTGGAGAACAAAGCAAACATTTTGCTTGGAGTGAGCTGACAAAAGCAAACGCCCCATTTGTTTCAAAATCAAAACACATTCTTAGCCAACATAAGAACAATGCTTTATTATCTGAGGGTGAACAGCCAAACTTCAGAGGTCTTTCTGTGTCTTTATTATAAGCAGAAGATTCATCCAGAACTTATAAATATGAGAGTATAACTCAAACGGACGGCATTGCACTCTTATACGATGATCAGTCACTCTGTTATGGTGTAACTGGGGATTACTTTTTAGATGTTGTGCTGGGTTGGTTTTGCCCTCAGTTAACTTCTGGAGTCTTATACTGACACATTCTCAACAAAACATTGTAAAACAGTTTTACAATGGAGCTCCATCACTCTAGAGGTCCTCATAGATTTTCCTGTTCAAGGTCTCAAGATCCATCTCGATTTTTCATCTCTATAGAGTAATATTGAAGACGTCTTTATGCAACAGTGAAACAGAGGAAAGAGAGAAGGAGAAAGGAGGAAAGAAAAGTTGAACAAGAGAGGGAGAAAGAGAGGGAGAGAGGAGGAGAGGAGGAGAGAGAAAGAGTGAGAGTGATGGAGATAGAAATGAGGAGAGAAAGATAGGAAGAGTGAGAGAAAAAGACAGAGGTAGAGAAAGAGAGAGAGAATGAAAGAGGGAGACAGAGTGAGAAAGGGAGGGTGTCCTAATGGGGGGGGCAGGGAGAGAGAGGGGGGTGTCCTGAGAGAGGGGGGGCAGAGAGAGGGGGGTGTCCTGAGAGAGTTACGTTTCCTGCCTGCTGAGCTACACACACAACCTCTCTTTGTTTTCCTGGGCCCTTTTTCCCTCTCTTTTTTCACCCCCACCACTGTGAAAAAACACACACCAGCCTACCTCCTTCCAGGAGGAGAGGGCCCAGAATCCAGCAGAGAGAGAGAGAGAGAGAGAGAGAGAGAGAGAGAGAGAGAGGGAGAGAGAGAGGGGGAAAAAACAAGTGAGCAGACGAAACACACCGTCGGAATTTGAAAAGAAAACAGTGGCAGTGGACGTTCCTACTGTCTGATAGGCTCAAGGAGCTGAAGGAACAGTTAGCATAAGACACATCAGAAAAGCCACCAATGGGTCAAACACTGGAGAGGCAGACAGGCCCCTCCTGCTTCTGTCACCCCAAAAATGACAGAAACCTGCTGTGGTGAACCTTTCACTCTGCTTTTTTGAACGGTAAATGGCGTAAACCTGACAGAGCCATATTGAGTCAGAGAGCCCTGGAAGACGTTCTTGAAGTCAGTGTGAAGCCAAGAGGGTCCAGCTTGTTTTGCTTATTGTTAATATCAAAAACAATGTAGGATAAATAAATGTTTGGTAGGTCAGAAAATTCACACAAACTGCTATCCTTTGTTTCTCTTTCCCTGCTTCTCTCTCTCTCTCTCTCTCTCTCTCTCTCTCTCTCTCTCTCTCTCTCTCTCCAATGTGAAACCCTCCACTCCCTTTCTGCTTGGCTGAGTTGTGCTGGGTGTGGTGGTTCCTCAGAGACCAGGTCACTGCTGATCTCTTAGTCAAAACAAGAGTCCAGTTGGGTCGAGCGTCTAGACCAGCGCCGCCCCTAAGCGGCACACGCAGGACGGGGAGCGTGTCTAGCGTTACCCCCCCCCCAACACTTACTCAAGCCTTACTGCACCTTACCAGGTGAAAAAGCGTGGAGTTCACAACGCTAGTGGTAACAGCTGTGAGTGCAAACACGTCTGAGTATCCGAGTTCAAAGCTGCTTATCAATAAATCATCATACTTAATGGCTCACAGGAAAAAAAAAAAAAAACTTTCATAACGTTCGATCCAAGAAACGTCACTTGGAAAAAAACAAAGCAGTAGAGTAGCTCAGCTTGCGATTCTGTTTGCCGGCGAGTGGTGTAGTAAATCAGTTTTCCTCTTGTGTGGGATGATGGGAGGAGATACAGGAGTGTAGGGGAGGCTGAAGGCAGACTACATAACCCATACTGCTGCCTGTCAGCACACTGTTAAACCTGTTCAATGGTTATATATATACACCCATCATGACCTACAGTGACTAGCACACACAAACAAACATCCAGACACTGGCAAACACGGCACAATCTTTTACTCTTCTGCTGCAGTGTAAGCATACCATTCATTATATTATACCATTCATACCGTTCATTATATTATACCATTCATACCATTCATTATATTATACCATTCATACCATTCATTATATTATACCATTCATACCATTCATTATATTATAAAATAACAATGAGAAACAATGTGTAACTACTTACTACTTTTTTGTAGTTAAGTAAACACTGATGCTGTGTCTACTAATGTCCATCATAACAGGACATTATCACACACTATTGATAGTATATTACACTGTAATTAATATTACAGTCACACTGTAATTAATAGTACAGTCACACTGTGATGTGTCTTTTTGTGTCAGCAATGCAGGCTAATGGTGATCAGATTCTCTGTTGTGATCAATGACCCTAATCATATCAGATTATTATAATTAATATTATATATATATATAAGTCCACATTAACTCCATTTTATATTTTAGTGCCATTCACAACAGTAATCCAATAGTCATTCATTCGCGTTCTGCAAAATTCACAACAAAGTTTCTGGGCACTTGTCTCCGCCAAAATGATCATCAAAGCAGGTTCAGCAGGACAAAGGTTCAGACGGATGGAGAGGATACAGCCTGTCCTTGCCGTCTGTCACACAACCCATGTGTTCTCTGCTTTTATCTAATCTGTAGTGTTCCTTATACGAATAGTTTTAATGAGAAGTTGAGAGGGTGGTCATCTTGTGTGGGATCAACCCGTTTTTGTTCAGGCACTTATCAGGGCAGCATCTCTTCTGCTTCTAACAAGATAGCGCTGCTCTTAAGGCCCGTGGGCTATCTGCGTGATTACAGGCCTGACGTACGGTCTGAAGAGGCAACCCCAGACGAGCACAAGCTCTTTATACACCGTTACTCCAACTGTGACGAAGCTTCTGAATGAACTCCATGGTTGGGTGGGACAGACATAGCTCCAGGACTAGAATCTTTTAATAATTCACTATTCACTATATATCTATTCACATGCATTCATACAAAACCCCCCCAAAAGTAAGTAAGAGTAAACCCTATAAACTCTGTCTGTTATACTGTCCTCAGAGAGCAGTAGTGTTCACAAGGTAAGTAAAACCAACAACGTCACTCAAAACAGATAATTGTGTTTATTATTTACAGTATTTTAAAAAGAAATAAGAAATCTAGATAACAGGGCATGCATCAGTAACACAGACTCCTTCATTAGCCCAGTGATAATGGATTATTATTTCTGAATTTGCTAGTGAAAGACAAACCACAATGCACACCACATTACCAACGTCAAATTCTAAAAGCCCATGTAGAAATGTGTGGCCCCAGTAAAATCAACAAGTTGAATCTCAACCAGGCAGAAGAGCTTTTTAGGTACTGGAGAACGCACCAGACATCTCATGCATACTGATGACTGACATCACAGCGATAACGTTCGGGAAGACGGTTTGGGTACTTTAACTAGGCTCTTAGCTACTTAGGTCTCCTCAGACATTTTCCGTCCTCGAAACTTTGCCAAATGTACACAACAACACTACGATGGTTATATGATTTACAGGAAAGACACGATGTGCATCAGTTGAAGGCTTTGAAGCAATGCACGCACAATCAAACAAGGTTAAATGAACACTGACTGCATCAGTGAAAATAGGCCACATGTACTGGATACTGCACGAATGATGTGGATAGACAAACAGTGAATGAAGCTTTGATTGATTTTCCATATGGATGCCTGCAACATATCTAAAACAGCAGATGGAAGCCAAGAACAGAGACATTTCCAACTCTCAAAGAACCTCATTAAGCAGCTCAACTTCTTAATATCTGGTACATAAAAAAGCCCAAATTCTTATTAGCACCACTGCAAAACGTGAAATACACCTGAAACATCCTGCGTACCTCACATAGCATTAATATAGAACACAACATAAAGTCGTGCTTTCTTACAGTCATTCACACTCCAGACGCATCGCAGGGCACATGTTAAAGCACCAGGCCATGTTCAGCTCGTGTAGTTAAAGTAGTGGACTTTCAGCTTTCAGACAAACAGAAATGCAAACCATTCATTTGAAGTATATCTCCCCTCTCCTTCTGTATTGTAGAGTGCGACACCTGTCTCTCTTCTGAATACGTCTCCTTCTCTTGCCGCTGGCTCAGCGGAATATGGCACGTGGTCTTTGTCTTGCTAATTCCCTGGTCTCTGAAAGACCCTTGGCCTGCACTCCACACTCAGGTGGAGGCTGAAAGGCTGGCGCAGCGACCACGCTGTTTTATTTACACTGAACAAAGACAGCACCTGCCCCGCAGTCAGGCCTGTGCAGCAATACACACACACACACACACACACACACAGACATGTGTATAT
>JAOXYF010000027.1:9145814-9182419 GCA_028565775.1 Sternarchorhynchus goeldii | reverse complement strand
TCCAACAGCATGCGTCTGAATGGATCCAACGCTCCAACAGCATGCGTCTGAATGGATCCAACTCTCCAACAGCATGCATCTGAATGGATCCAACGCTCCTGTCTGTATTGCCGTACACATACATGTTTTCTTGTTTCCGTCCCCCTGAACCACAACCCCATTCTGCTTCCAAAAGCCACAACACACGTGAACATTCACACAACACGCGCAGATTCATGCACATGCTCCACCTTACATGTGCACTCTTAAACATGGATGTCCTATCTCTCTCTCTCTCTCTCTCTCTCTCTATCTCTCTCTCTCCTTCTCAGGCTTACAGCCTGGTTTGAGGAAGCTATGGCGATGCCAGCAGTTTATCACAGTTCCCCTTTCCCGCTCTAATTAAAACAAATTCTCAAATTGCGGTCAGATTGAAAGCATATTGGTTGGTGGGAGACACATTGTGTGCAGAAATCCGGGCAAGTGACCGATGGTGAAGGTGAAGCACCAGGATGAACGTCTACACTGCCCCCACCAGACCAGCCTGACTCAGGGGGCATGACTGTTTCAGTCCTGTTCATGTTTCCTCTCTGTGCCTACATCTGTGTACATTTCCTACATAACGGGAGTCATTATTCCCGTTATTTCGAAAGATATTTGTATATATCTAGATGCATGCGTGTGTGTAGCTATGGGAGAGGGTCTCTCTCCTGCTCTTCTGTGTATAAGCCTTAATGACATGTTGGAATGTTAATCAGAGTCAGAGTAAACACAGTCCGACTGCCTCCACGTACACAGATGTGTATTAAATGATTACACTACTGCTGTCAGATCCTGAGACAGCTCACTCTGGAGACACTTCGCATTCTGAGAGTGCTTACACACACGTGTGTGTGTGTGTGTGTGTGGTGAGTGTGTGTGTTTGTGTGTAACTCATTGCTTGTCTATGATTGTGCTGTGAGAGGAAAAAGATTAGACAGCTTAGGTTCATATCTCAAGACTGGGTGATGAGATCGAGCCACACCCTGGCAAATACACATCCAAACACACACACACACACACACACACACACACACACACACACACACACATAATACACTAATGCACTAATGCCCAGCATCTCATCAAACCCTTGTCATCACTTAGAGCTTCTACTGGAGAAACAGAAGGATGGGAGCATTTTCTCTTATTTGGCTTGGGATCACGGCCAATTCAACACATGAAATCACACAGCGGCCAAAGGGGGGGGGTGTCGTGGGACGTTTGTCACTATTCCCTATGCTGAAGCCTTGGTTCAGCACGGCAATACTCCTTTCTAACAGATCCTCCCCAACGCCAGGCTCTCCTCAGACAGAGAGGGGAGAGAGAAAGCCCCATCATGGTTTGCCCTGCTGCTCACAATGGCCCCGTTATACTCTCTGTCTCCACACAGGCGCATGGCTTGGCCAGCCTCACGAAAACGGCCGACACCCACAGAAAAAAGTTCCCATTACCTCACGCTGCCGAGTTCATCGGCCTGTTTTTTTTTTGTTTTTTTTTCTCTGCGCTTTTAGCGCCATGACCCCGCCCACTCCCGTAGCAGTGCTGCTGCCATGATGTCGGGTCCCGTCTGGGGCTCAAGTCAGAGCAGATGCCCCGCCCCTGTGTGCCAGTAGGTGACCGGTACCCGCCGGGCGATTGGTGCGCATCCCTCGCCCCTCCCTTACGGGGGCAGGATGGCTGGAGGCCTCACCGATGCACTGCGTCTCTGTTGATGCGTTTCTTAAGTATGGCTCACGACAGGACGTGACCTCTTTTATTATCCTGTGAAAAGAAACTAAAACCAGGCCTGTAAAGGCATGGCAGAGTGAACAAGCTCAGGAAGAGGGATGGGAACAGGCCGGTAACGGGTTGGAAATGGACAGGGACTGGGGCTTGTTTTGTTCCTGTTCGACGTGGTGGCGGGGGGCCACCCGGGCCAGTGCACCTGGGCTTCACCTCGGCCCGTCCCTGACTGCGGCCACTCCAGAGGGGAGAGGCTTTGGACGGGTCGGTTATCCGAATTCTTCTTGGTCGCATCGGCTTTGCCAAGCACAACGAGGCTGTGCCGAGGAGTTATGGAGCTGAGAGGAGCCAGCAGCCCTCCCTTCCTGAGCTGAAAACTATTAAACCCACTTAAGGGGAGTAACACACAACTTCAGGTCTACCCTTCATTAACCTACACAGCAGGGAATCAGACAAAACATCAGGGAAAAATTCAGACAAAGTTCAGACGAATTCACCCCGTCATGACAAAAAACAAAGGGGACACGTAAATATAGTGATGTCATTTACCACAGTAAACAGTCCAGGCCTGCACTTCTGTTCATGCGTCCAACAGCTGAGATCACAAACACTTCACAAATATGGCAGAGTTCGTTTTGCAATTTGGTTCTGAAACACCCCATAAATTCTAGTAAACAAACACAAATTGAGCCTTAAAAGCATCTTGGATGATTAGGAGGAAGATTCTCAATAAACTGAAAGTAAAAGAATTGTTTAGCAAATGACAGTGTTGTAAGAGTGACGTCTGATTCAATAGTCTGGCATCTTTTTCTGTACTTATTTAGCCTCTAGTCTGACACTAGATGAGAGTCTTAGAGCCACCAAAGCAAGAAATGTGATACCAGAAGAACATTCTTTTATTTGCCTTTAACGGTGGGGCACTAGAACCCTTCGGTTTGCCACTCGACGGTTCGCAGGGCGCATCAGATCTTTTGGCCTCTAGCGTGTTGCACGTGGTTGGTGATTTCACATGGTAGTCATTATGTCAGGCCACAAGTTCTGTCACACTCACTCCAAAATTACAGCACCTCAATGGAGGCCTCAACATGCTAAACCAGAAAGCAACGTTTGTGTGTCAGTGGGAACTCACAAACTCACTCCAAACCTTATATATAAAAGGGTTTAAAAAATACATTTAGAAATACCAATATATATATATAAATACCAGCAACAATAAACCACTAAGCCTGATACATGATGCTGAAGGAATTTCATTGGATGGCTGCCCTTCCCTCCCCCACAGACAGATGCCCTAAAACACAGAGGAAGAAGGTCCCACTTACTTTCCCTGAGATAATTGAGATGTGAAAGCAGGACTTCAGCGTTGTAGACACTCGTGAGTCTCAGGAAGTCCTCCTTGTTCATCTTGCACAGTTCCTTTCCGTCTGTGTTCTGGAACATGGCCGTATCAATCTCCAGGAGACCGTACTCCTTCACAGCCCAGTCCAGCCACTGCCGAACGTGGTCCGGAGACCACAGAGATGGATCTGTAACAGAACAGACCGTCAGAATGCAGAGAACCCAAGGCCCTGAGCTTTACAATGGAAGACTGGTGATGTGCTGGGTTACAGAGTTAAAACAAAGTTAAAAGAAAGTAAAATTGCTCAAAGTTTTTTTTGTTACTTTTAAAAAAGACTAACTACTTTTTTTATTTATTCTTCCAAAGAGGTTTACTGGAAATATCAAAATAATCAAAACTGTGTCTGTGATGGTTTGCTAAAATATTCGGTCCATTCTGACAGTTTAATCTAGAGTTATATTATTATATATATGAGCTATATTCAGGAATAGCAGGAGATGCTGATTCTCTCTTTAACTTTAGCATCACTTTCCCTTTAACTACATTCCCAGCTGCCTACCCAATGAACAGCACTGTTCTAAGGCATGTAGAGTGTTAGGAGAGACAGGACTTTAAGATCCCTGCTGTTCACTCGCACCTGCAGGGACGATAACTCTTCTCTCATTGGTGGTCATGTTGGGGGGTGGGACGCTCTTCTCATCCAGGTAGCCTCCATAACCCATCTGTGATGTGTCAGCACTGCTCACCATCTTAGTGCATTTCCCCACGCTGCAGTCCACCGGGGACTCCCTGAGACCCAAGGTGGGCAGGGGGGTGTTAGAGAGGGTTAGGGAACAAATACGCTCACAAACTCAGAATATCATAGTGTTTACTTAGTTCTTTTCAAAATTACTGTTAAATGTGAGTGATATATGAACTGTAACTTTAACAGTTCATTTGACATATTGCACAGATGATTGGTTTGCTTGAGAGTTGCTGTTTGGGTTGAAGACCAAGACCTGCAGGACCTGTGGGCTTCTGAATGCATGATGAATGTGGGAAACGGTACCTTCACTTGAAGCTGGGGGTGCGGAACAAATTTCAGAGACATTTCTGAGACGCGTTGTTTGCGTTAGACGCGGCACACGTGATCAGGTGTGTGCTCGTGGTGAGTTTGGCGCACCTGGTTCCGTTGAGATGGTCGTACTCGCGCTTGACGTTGACCCGGACGGGCTGGTTGACCCACTCCTGCTGCGGGGCAATGGGGTTGATCTTGTGGGGCTGTCCGTAATCCTGAGCACCAGACGCAGTCATGTCCGGCTTGGCTAGCGGGGCGGCAGCAGCGTAGGGAGGCTCGAACAGGGACTGGTCTTCGCTCACCACTGATAGCGCCTCCTGCAGGGTGGGAGGGGAAGTGTTAGACTGCTGCATTAGAATGAGCCAGAGCGTGCTGTTCACGGGGATTCGGAGCCTGTGTCTTAGCTAGCCCTCGGTCAGCTACTTTGACCAGTACTGCTCATTGTGCTAAAACATGCTTCACCTGCTTCTCTAGTATGTAACATAAATACTTCTGAATAAAAAAAAACCCCCCAAAAACTCACTTCTAATCTGTACATAATGATCATAGTCACGTAATTTAACATAATCTTTAGATTAAGATTTGTAAGTAATTTTTTTTTGCTTGTTATACTATTGTCATTGTTATTTAGGAGAACAGAACCAAACCACTCATCGCTTGAATGTGAGCCTGGCTAGAGAGGAGAACCAGGAGTGTGGTCGTAGTTTTGAGGTCACGGTTCTGAGGTCACGGTCCTGTTTGACTTTGTTGCAGGAGCTTGGCTGGGACAACGGCGCTTTATTAAAGTAAACAAACGGAGAAGATCTTCCGCACGCACGCCATTGCCGTGACAAACGGATCGCTCGCGGCTAACGTTCCTCGCGTCGTCCCACTGAGGCAATCGCACTTCATTCACCTCTTTCATGGGGTCCTGCCCCCCACCACATCCCCTTTCTTTTGAACTTCGTTTGTGAACCAACACAATAGAATAGATTCCCTTCTGCTCCGTTCATAAGCTATTACCACCTGCCAGTGTGGGCACCTGCGAAGGTCTCGCTCCTCGCTGTACAATAGAGCAATACAGTGCAGGGAGAGGACATGACAACCCTCTGGAGGACCATGTTCTTCTCTGCTGTTCCTCATCCAGTGGGTGGTGAATACATGGAAAAGACATTTGAAGAATGAGGTTTAACTACATACTGATATTACCTGATATTACAATGCTTCTTTCAGATTCAACTGTCTGAGTACAACCATCTGAATGAGATGCGCAAAAAGATGGGCAAAACTGGCACTCAGTGTAAAAATGTCCCCTTTCCAAATCTCCCCATCCCCCCACTCCCTGTCAGCACTCATCAGCCTGAAACCCTGACCACCCCCATTCCCTGGACTCTCCTCGACAGGCTCCATCAACTTGACGGGCGTCGTGTGTGGAGTCTGTATCACCGGGAGCCAGGGCAGCAGGACCAGCTATGACGGGGGTGCAAGAATGTCACTAGAGCGCCAGATAAGGGCCTGTACCACCATTCGGACAGCCACACTGCTCTTACACGGAGACATATCAGACTCTACCATATAATTCATGATTGGCAGTCAGGCTTACCCAAGATTACAGAGGGGTTTTTAAAAATAGGAAAATCTAATTCCACATGCTCATGCATGCACACGCACACACACACACACACACACACACACATGTAATGCAACACTGACAGAGGGCACCATTCCTACATCTATATAGATGGATGATCTAAGAAAGGCTCGAAGGAAAGAGAAAGAAGTCAAGCTTTTCATTATGATGAGGTTAAAACGCTTGCAAAAGTGCCATTTTCTTCAGACCATAAATTAGCAAATGCCTACGTTTCTTACTTTGGTCCGAGCAGAACCACAGTGCTGGTGTGGCCTTACACATTACCAGGGAGCCCTGCCTCTTACACCTCTGCAAACAACAGCAGGCTCGTACACAAACACGGATGCATTGTTTATTTGTTTGTTGGTCTCCTGCCTGAAGAGGAGAAGAGACTCGAGACTGACAGAACACTACTGTGAGGCTGGAGAGTGTGAGACGCCGTGGAGGGCAGGAGCTCCAGCCTCCGTCAGACACACCGCTGCTTCAGGTCAGGAACAGCTCCCCATGCCCACGCAAGGTGCTGATACACAGTGCGTTCCAGTCCTTTGTTTAAGGAGGAAGAGGAAACCTGACAGGAAGCCAGATTGTGTAGAACAGGAAACCCCCATGGCTCGAGACCCCCATTATGATGAGTAACACTGCATAAGTGTACAGTTAAAACTCAATCAAGAACAGTGGATTAACCAAACGACATAGCAGACATCTTTAAAAAGGATTACTATTAACAACATCAACAACAATTAGAATTATTACTACTACTAATAATAATAACAATAATAATATTTATTATTATCATTATTGGTGTTGTTGTTGTTATATAGGATTCTTACAATAAACTACCATAAACCACAAACGTTTCTTCAAAGCAATTAGCATTATGAAATGTGAAAAGACAGATTCACAGTATAAGGCCACTAATAAAACCACAAAGAGGAAAATGAAACAGCACAGAATTTCTTTCCCCAAGCCACCCCCTCCTTCCAGCACCCTTCACCCGCAATATGAAACTGAATAAAACTCAAATCAGCACATTTTATCATCACGTTCGAATGTATTTGCATTCATGAAAAACGCATGTTTCAAAATCAAATGACAAAATATTTACTAAAATCTCAGAATCGAAATCGAAAAAAAGAAAAACGAAATTACTTTTATTAGAAATCAGTTAGCCGGTGCAACGGTTTTATACATCTGCACGTTTATTCCATGCACCAGTACCTTTTCACCAAGACTTTGACCAATAAATATTAATCACTTCTTTCGTGACATTAATACCAAAAGAAAAAAAATACATAATGAAAGGAGTAACTGAGAATGTCTAAATTAGCCTATTATGAAGAGACGAAACGCTGCTAAGTGATATTATACAGTGGGTGGGCTCGGCACGTTTGAACCATGAATGGGTTGAAGACCCCGGGCTCAGCGCCACTGATCTTGCGTAGTCACATATCACGCCGACGCTTTTATGATTTATATGAAACGCTACGTTTACACGAACAGCTTAATGCGTCGACCAGGGTACTTCAAGAAACCATCCAACCTCACCAAGCATCGTTGATTCATTATGACTCTAAGCTAGATACGTTCAAATATTCTTTTAAATACCCATTATATCTCGTCCCTGACCTGCGTCTGTACACTACGCTCGTTCCGTGCTTTTTTACTGTGCAGATTCCATCTGGATGTCGCGTGCCTTCCCCTGTTTTTCAACATTCAGAGAAGTTTTGACGAAAGGGAAAAGGAAACTTTAAAGAGGAAAAACCGAAGGAAATCTGGTTACCGCTCGCAGAACGACAGAATAGAATTTCTGCGAGTAAACCGTTCCACATCCCCCCAGACAGAAACAAGCGTCGGTTCTATCGCTGGAGACGCAACTCCTATCCGCCTAAAAACCTATCCTTCAAACTTACCTTAATAGTTCCGTCCATTTTGTGCAATTTTCAGTGTACCCCAACAATATTCCAAACATGACACGCGCCTGAATTAATTCCAGCCCCGAGATGTCGCGCAGAGAGAAAGAGACAGTTTAACCGGATGGTTTTTTTTTCCTCCAAATTTGGGAAGTGAAGTCACTCCGCTAGAGAAGGAAGCTATGTGTGTCCCTTCTAGCCCTGCCTTCATTGCGGCACCGAAAAGCAGGATACTGTCCCAAGGAGATAAGACACGAAAACAATAGCGTTTCTTTCCTCTGTAAATGTTTTTGCTCGGAAATATTTACGGAACGGCTGCCAGCTCTTTATATATGTTACGCATCTGCTTGTTTTTTTGGTTTTTTTCTTAAGCAGCACATTTGTCTAAGTTTCAAAAAGTGTTTTCTGTAATTGTACTTAAACGTTGAAATACAACCTATTTCAACTATTACCTGAATCCGAATGGAGAATTAGTTTTTTATAATAGTTTTAGATCTGGGTTTAGATTTGGTTTAGATCTTTTTAGCGATAACCATAAGTGACCGCTATGGCTGTGGTCACAACTACAAAGATTAAAGTGCCTTTAATGAACTCAGTGAACCTAATATGACAACAGTATATGTTTCGTTCTTTATAGCTCATAAATTTGACGGTTTTACAACTCGATGTTTCACATATATGAAAACTCAACTTCCTCTGTCGACGCATCTTCCTCGAAAGAGGTTAAGGAACAGTAAATCAGACGAGGAGAAACGAAAACAGGAGCTACCTGTGCCTCCGTGTGTTGTGACTCTCTTTCTTGCAATATTCCTCCAAATGTCTGCAGTGGGCTGAAATCCCGAAATTGTTTACCATTAATAAAATCCAAACCAGCAGCGCCAAGCCGAGCGGAGCCTTTACTGCTGAGGTCTGCGCAGCACGTGTGCGTCTGCTCACGAGCGCGGAGGTAAATGATGTCGGATGGTGTATCCCCAGAAACACTGGTGAATGGGGGATGTATAGATACACAAAGACTGATACCTGGCCTAATTTTATGTATAGTGTTTTTTAGGATATCCGTGGCGTTTGGTAGAAAATATCAGTGGCATCTTACTCGGGGACTACGAGGTAAAAGACTATTAAAATGAATTATTTTCACAAAATAAATACACAACTTATATTTGTAAAGTCTGCATATGTGTTCATCACCACCTCGTCTACTATATTGCTATGGGGGGGGTTCTTTAGGTCTATGGCCTGTTTGTAATTACTTATTTGAGTGCGTGGCTTAATTGCGGCGTCTCAAACCTCCCTCCCCCCACGACTATTTCTCTCTTCATTCTAAAATAGCCCTCATCAATTCAGCCACGTTATTACCGAGCACATTCAACTCATGGAGCTAGTGCAGAACGTGACCAGACCTCAAGGACCTGACTGAGTGGGTCGTGCCTGAGGGAGCGGCAGCAGTAGGGCGAGACTGAGTCTGCATCCAGCGGTCTGTCTGCTCGCGACTTGGGGGTCTGGTGGGGGAGAGGCCCCCTCGAGGCCGCCACATCTGGATCCTGCTAGGGGTCAAGGCTTCCCCTGCCTGGGGCCAGAGCAGCTCGTCGTAATTAAGGGAGACACCTTGTTTAACCATTTAAAGTCAGGGTCCTACTCTCAGTGAACAAAACAGCACTGTCTGAATTTCTACTTAGAAAAAAACGGACTTAAAGGCTTCCATCCATTTCGTTTTGGTATGCGAAATGTGTAGAGAATTTCAATTTGAAAGTTGTTTTGGAATAAGTCCAGAAATACGTAGTTACAGGGCGTAACTGTAAAATTTAGGTCTGGACTTTTTTTTGTTTGTTTACATATATATTTGCCTAACCCATAACATATTCCACAGTGCTGCAATTTGGTGACATAATTGTGAGAGATTGTGGTGGCCGAGATTAATACAGTCGCTGGCAAAAGCACGTGAGAGATGAAACATGTTTCCCTAGAGTCGCGTTTCCACGGAGAGACCAACATTGTTTTAATTAAATCACAATTATCTCCGAGCGCACGACGAGACGGAGATCTGACAGACAGAAAGGAGTCACACAGAGCTAACGACTCTAATGTTTTATTGGGTTTCCCTGGTATCTTATGGATGGGACTTTTGACCAGTGCTTAAATCACACATTACATAAACAATAAGTACGCAAGCAGGTCGACCTGTTTTCGTTTGGCAAAAATATTTTTTTATATTTAATAAAACTGTCCTAAGAGCTCAATTGCTCTTTGCAATAACGCCAGTATTCAGTTGAAAGTAAGATATGAAGACCCAGACTTGCCCCAGACTCTCGAAAACACCTCAGGTCAGGTTGGTCAATGTTAACTGAAAAAAAGAGTGCTTGTTTCATATTTTCATATGGCTCACATTTCCCCGTTATAAGCGTTCACTGCAAAAACGTTAGAGTTTTAATTTGGAAAGTTATATTTAATTGACGAACAAACACCATCAAACGACGTAAACCTATCGTAAATCGTGATAAAACGGCCTTCTCCCAGCGTGGCCGTTGCGCAGGTCATCACGAGTCCAGCGGTAACAAACATTTTTGAAGGCCAATAAACAGATGCACTTTGGTTTATACAAGGAGCCGCAGAACATCTGGCTTGACGATGGAGCTTGACAGCCAGACATTTCTTCCAACCACGATCTGTGGGAAGCCAGTGGCCTGCACACTATTGGAAAAGCCTTAAAGTGGGTGGGATCCATTGGGGATGGGTTAGGTTTGTAAATGGTTACTCTAAGACACCCACAAACGCTCAGAACATGACCAAGCGAAGCCTCCCTTGACTGCCTAAGAATGTAGGAAATGACTGACATTTTTTAAACTCAACAATGTAGTCCCACAACAACAACAACAACAACAACAACAATAATAATAATAATAATGGCATAAACAATAACAATAACAACAAGAATAATTTGATTATTGTGTTAGTGTTATTAGTTCAGACCTTTTAAAGTAGATATGGGGAATTATCTGCTACTGTACTATGTATTCTTAGGCTATGAGTTCTGAGTCTTTACAAGCACACTGTATCTGAGAGCTATCGAAGCTGATCAAAATCATAGAGAAACTATGAATTACGGTATTGTGACTAAAGTTTCAGACGTATTATCATAACCGCGACGCTGCCCCTGATATGGATCGCGCTTCTCAGGTTATTCATTAGAATTTAGTACTTTGTCGCAAGCCCCTCTCCTCTCACGCAGAGAGAGAGAGAGAGAGAGAGAAGCAGCAAAGTGAAAATACCGAGGGCGAAAAATGGAGACTGCTACACACAAGCGCAAAACTGTCTGGCTCCTTGCTTGAGGCCATAATTAATTTGAGATTTATTTTTCTTGGAGAACTCAAGTCTCGCCTGGCCTTAACCAAACAAAACCACAGCTAAACCGTGGGTTCGCTTGAATGAAGCAGAATATTTCTCTAACACTGGTCTTCTGGACTTCAGGCGTGTCCGGGTCACATTCGGATCAGTTCAGCTCTGTTACCCCATCGCGGCTTAAACTGTCACCGTTACTAACAATACGCATCTTCCGCCCACTCTCAAGCTATTATAAAAGAATACTTTCGTGATCGCCCAGTTAAGAATGAAAACAAAACAGTGGCTCAGAGCAAAAAGTATAGTGTGGGCCTTTTTCTGAAGGGATCTTTTGGTTCATATAAAGAGTGCTCTATTGCATGGCAAGAATGGCCTTCTCAGCGTGTTAGAAATATCTAATTTATCTAATTCCATCGAATAAAGCTTTTTTTTTAGAGAAACACAAAACTTCACGTGACTTGCTTTCAAAAGGGAACAGAACGTTACTGTCTATTAATATTTAATCTCACTGCGAAAACCCTACAATCTTAAATGTAGCGTTTTAATTTAAAAGCGCTCTGTTAGTATTTGTAGAGAACTCTCCATCGACTTGATCCACGTCATCGTTTGTTTTTAAATCTGAAGGGATATAGTAGGATTTCAAAGAGAAAGTTTTCTTCCAACATTCCTTAGTCGCTAATGTCTCGAAACAAATCGTGGACTGTTCGTCGGTCTCCAACATTTGCACACTGTGAAACTCAGCCCCTTTGCAGAGCAACACAAACGCAGTGTTTGCATGAAAAGGTCCCTTATGCAGGGGGGCAATAAGTCTCCATAACATAACAAGTCGGTCCTGGAAAGTATGCTGATTGTAAAGATATAATGGATGACTTTACCAGGCACAATATTTCATTTTCATGGTGCTGTCTGTACGCACGTGAGCTCTCGAGCCCTTTTGATATATGAGGGTTATTGCGTGGTACTGCTACTTCGGTCATAAATACGCTCTCCAAAATGCCAAAGTGTCTTTCAGTACCTCAGAGAATGAACAACAAAAGTCCAATTATCCGTTTTAAGGCACAAACTGAATATGCTGCACAAATAAATAAATAAATAAATAAATAAATAAATAAATAAATAAATAACGGATCAAATGTACAACTAATTTGTTGTCTAGAATATGTTAATGTTATTAGTTTATATTAATTGAAAATTAATGGCAAGTTTAAGTTTGATCTTGCATTAGATCGATAAATATCTAAAATGAATAGAATAATTCTGGAAACCAGATATGTTATTCGCGTCATTTGTGGAGTTCACGTAAATAACTGAATATGAAACTGGTTCAAATGCCATAACGAGCAATAAATTACCTACAAACAGATCAGAGCTGCCCCTTCTGCCCCGTGTTGCCCCGCCCCACACAGCTCAGCCCCGCCCCGTTCTGCCCCTCCCTTCTGAATAAAATCGCAAGGTGCAAAACCCATCTCCGTCCGTCAAGCATTAGTGGGCTGACAAAGCTTTACAAATGTTATTGTTTTAATTCTAATTCTATGCTACGCCATTCATTCAAGTGGGCCAATGCATAGCACGTGAACAGTACATTAAATGATCATCGGCCGTCTGGCGCGCGGCTCTTCAACCTGCATAATGGCAGCCCCGCTCATGTCCTGTCCTCGCGCAGCACTTCTGCTGTTACTCTTACGTCAGAAATGGCAATCAGAGAGATGCGACGAGGCCTACACCATAATTAAGTTCATAATAAATTATTGTTATATAATTTTCTTGGTAAATACTGATTTCAAATCCTAAAAATAAGGCCTGCATCCTCGTAGTGAGGTTGTTGTCTTACCTTGACGTAAGATGAAGTGTCGGGGACAGTCTGAAACATTGTCATTGGACAAAGAGCCGAAAAGATGTCACTTCCACTACACGGCTCCTAAGAAAATGAAAACAATAATAGTAAGAGAGACACAACCCGCAGTTAGCCGCAGTTTAAAAAGTAGCCAATAATTGCTGACCATCACAAGCAATAGCCTATTACTATCAATACTACCAATAATATTATTAATACTAATAATACTAATAGTAGTTCTTGTAATGATAATGGCTTTACTAACAGTTATAGTAGGTAAAAGTTTTTTTAATGGAAACGTACTACGCATAGACGTGCTTTAGGGTAAGCAATGACGTGTACAGGAACGAATTCATTCATAGACAGTCAAGCAGTCGTTCTGTTATTTCTATGAAGGTCCAGGCCTTCAGAGTCTCACTTTAGTTTGTTCATATTAATCTAACAGAGTATTGAAAGAACATGGCTGGTTTTACATGGTTGAATATTCTATGCTTCTGTAAAATATTCTAAAAGTAATTGCATCTCCATGGAATTGAAACGTCTTTTTAAACACGACATACATTTGTTGGGAACTTTTTATTCTGTATTTAAATCAGGTAAAACACTTCTAATCGAATCTTTGTTTTCTATAGAATGTGGAAGAAATACACCGCAACCACCTTGCCCTCCATTCTAATCAAACCACTTCCATCAAAGTATAAAGTTCAGATTTGGTACGGTTAATGGACGATTAACTGTACAGTTTATCACAAGTACCCTATATATTCATTATATTATCATTACTTATTAAATAAACGCAGAAAAATAGTAATAATAATAATTGTTGTTGTTGTTGATTTTACGATATATATATATATATATATATAGCCCTGCCCCCATCCCGTTCGTCCTCAGGCGCCGCACATGTTGAAGCACTTTTCGCTTTAATAAGTGTAGCTTACAAAGTTTCGGGTGAAAGGGCACTTCGAGGACGGGGTCTTGTATCTGTACTACGCTATTACAAAGCCGACTGGCACTAGTATTCATCGAACAACAACACCGCAGCAAGGGGCAATGACAGTAGAAGGTTACCGTCTCAGAAACAGAATATCGCAGTTCAGTTTGTTTTAACGGGGGACGTGTCGCGCGTAAATTCTGCATAAACAGCCGTCATATATTACATACTTAATTCGATAGATTAAATCGACTAGTTGCTCGGTTTGTAATGTAAATGATTATGGACGGAGAACGACGAGTAAGCAACAAAAAGAAGGGAATATGAGCATAAATATATAGGGCATGACAAACAACTCATAAATATATAGGGCATGACAAACAACTCATAAATATTTTCCTTAAAAGATCAATTTTTGCGCACCAGAGGGCCAGTTAAAAGGTCCTCATGCACTAATACAGGAGTCTCAGTAATCAATGAATCAACAAAATAAATGAACGAACGAACAAACCAATTTTGTCGATTGTAAATATAAAATCTCACATCTGTTTCTTTACAGAATATCTGGGCTTGCGGTACGTTGCCCTTCTGAACAATGATGAATAAGACTATTTAAAAAAAAACCATCAGATTTCATTGCTCCTCATAAACCTTCTGTGTGATACTGCAAGCAGAAATACCATTTCAGTCACGGAATTCCGATACCTGACCATAGCCTACCTGACTCCAGAATAAATTACTCAAAAGTCTTTATAACGCGCTCGATTTATTCTTGTAGGGGAGCTCTGCACTAGACCCCGAGCTCCTGCGGGCGAAAGCTTGGCTCGCCTCATAAACTTTCCCAAATGCACCCAATTTCTAAACGGTAAAAGAGCATAGAATTCCGCATCTGTAGCCAATTAACTGACTCGAGGCTCAGGAGGACTGTTAAACAGCTGCACTGACTTTCCTCCGAGACAGACCGTGGGCCGCGCGCCTCTAATGTTACATTTTAAGCATCTTACCTTGCACGAAAGTGTGCATGTTATCCATCATATAACTAGGCGATAACTGATTCTTGAGATTCTCTGAGTTACCTTCGCGGCAATGTTTCTGTCAGCACTCGCAGTTCAAGGTAAGACAACAACAGCCTTGCGCAAGACTTGAAGAACATGCAAAGATTAATCAAATTCTACAACGACACGAAGATATGCATTTAGTAACTGCACAAATAGACTAATTAAATCGATCTCGGTTTTGTCTAACTAAGCTGGACAGTGCAACATAATAGGTACAGTAAGTCAATGAATAACGTGTGGACTACCGCAGTAATAACATGCCCGCAAACCACAATGTACACCAGCAATAGTGCGTCAGAGCTATTTACTCACCTGTCGCTTCTGTGTAACTCGGTAAAAGTTCGCTTTAATTGTTTTCCACTTAAAATAATTAGTCCACTCTACGTGAAAGTCGTTACATTGGATGACAGTAAGTTATTTTGAGGAAACGTGCGAGGAGAGGAGGACGTATGAATGGAGAGGCGACGGTGGGAGAGCCACCGGCAGCTGACCAATAGGAGGCGAGGGGTATGCTTCCCTGAGCTGCTAGTGAAAAGGCAGCCGGTTTTGCAAGATAACTGAACCATGAAATAAGGGAAATCGAAGTGAAATTGGAACAGCACCATAAAAAACATGAAGTGCTAGTTTTATGTCGGAAGACACCCGACCCTATTCCGTAGCGCATTGACAGTCAACACGGAGGCCTGAATGAACTTTTATGAAAATGAGTGTAGAGTTGTGTGATTTGAATTGTTTTAAAAAGTTTTCATTTGAAAACCATCGAATATATCCGAAAAATGGCAAAACATATAAATAAATAATAAATAACGTAAAATAAGAAAATGTGTAGTGTTTATTCTTTAACCTAAATCTGATACCAAAATGTATCCATATGTGCTTCATCTAGAAATCTAGCTTATAAAGGCGCAAATAAACTTATTTATGCTAACAGACATTATATTTGGTTGGTCAATAATATCTCATTCACACTGTTTAACTGTATAAAGTAGTTTATTTTGTTTATTTGTTTATTTTGTTTTTGTTATTTCTTTTTTTCTCCTATAGGACTCACCATTACCAGCAGGATGCCTACCTTCAGTGGCCTCGTGACAGAGACACGCGCCTCCAATGAGCGTGTCTTTCCTGTTAGAATGACCTTGCGCAGTTCACTAACTCCATTTCCGACACAGTGCCATATCCTCCACCCTAAAACCCCCTAAAACCCCAAAGTGGGGCAGTTTATTAGGGCTCGGCTTTATGACATCGCTGTCTGGTTGAGAATTCTTCTGCACGTTTTGTTTGTTTGTTTGTTTTCAATAATGAAATCATCGTGATTCTTATAGTTAAAATTCTTATAGTTAAAAACATTTTCTTTAAAATATAATTTACTCCAAATATTGTTTGAATTGATGTTTCCTTTACTCTAAATGTTTTGGTTTAAATATTAACAATAAACATTAACTCAGCATCTTTTTATTCAAAAACTTTTTTAAACCAAACAGCTTCATAGTTTCCATAGCAATCTTACCTAAACCCAAAACATCTTTAGCACAAGATACATACCAGCCAGCCATCAATAAATTAAACAATCATTCCCAGTGTTTTTACTGTGGAACCACTGTTTCTTAATAAATGTTTAAATATCTTAATACTTAATAATTCATTTTTATTCTTAATACTTTTGATTCCTTTATTTTTTAATAAAATCAGCATGGAACATGAATTTGGCAGTGGCAGCGAGCCCTGTCATGTAGCCTGAGATGAGACTGTGTGAGACTGTGTGAGACTGTGTGTTGCTTACATAAGCAACATAAGCATGTGTATGTCTGGAGGAGATGGGGGCCTTCGGGTAGCGGGCAGATCCAGCTCGGTGGATGAGGTGTTTTTTCCAATAGTCAGGTTTAGTGAACAGAGCTCAGGTCTTGGACTGGTCTGGACTGGGAGCTGCAGAGAGCAGGTCCATATGTTAAAACATCTTTTAAAATAATAAACATTAAAAGCACCTCAGGTTCATTTACATATTCTTTTTCTTTCACACTTTTTAAATTAGACCTGTGGCTCGTCTGTTTGCTCTTCTTTGACCTACAGATTATAAATCCACTAACACATGTAGACTTTTATATAACCTGGTCAGTATTAACTAGCATTTATCTACCTACCTAGGTTTTTGCCTGAAAATCACTATTTCTGTCTTTCAATCCAGTATATATCAACTATTCTTTGTTATAACTACAGTTAAATGTGAAATAAAATGTTATACTATGTACCATTACTTCATAACTATAATTTGAATCAAGCTAAACGTGTGAAGGACAAGTTTCTCAAAAACCAGTGAATCTCACATTTATAAAGCAACATTTCAGTGAAGCATTTCATTGACTTAAAATGATGCCTCTAGTTTAAGAGGCATCAATCTATATTGTTTGAAATTGCTCGTTCTGGTCTCACAGTGATCATTCTGTGAGTCAGCAATAAAGCTCTCTTTGTACATCGCTCTGGATAAGAGCATCTGTTAAATGCCATATATGTAAAATGGACACAAACATATAAGGAAAACAAACAAATAAACAAACATGCCAAACACCTTCACAATGATGTAATAATGGGAGGACCATCCTTGGACAACTTTCACAATTCCAGAAATCCACTGAGAAAACATTTCAGTAGGTGACCAAATTCTTAAGCATGGACTTCCATTTTGTATAGCTGTTTCCCAGTAAAGTCACATGGATTCTTTTGAACAATAGCAGGAAATTTCTACGTAAATCTTAGACAGGAAATGTGCGCGAGAGCTAGAGGTAGTCAGCTCTACTGGTTTTGTCCATATGGGAGTACACACTTAAATTTTGAATGCCAACATGGTGTGATGATAGTTTCTTTCCTGTAATATGAACTGAACCCCAATACTAATTTGAAACCCAATATTAAATTGTAATCCTAAGCCCTTCATGTTTATTTTTCGATTTGTTTGCTTGTTTAATTATGAGAAGTGCGTTGGGCTTGGTACAGGGTCTATGTAAATTATTCAAGACACACCAAACATTTGATGAAGCGTGCTACTGAGAAAGGGCAAAGCAGCCAGAATTAGAAATTAGAATTAGATTAGAAATTTCTCATGCTACAAATTCATCAAAACTTTGCTTCATTCTTCCATTGAATGCATGTCAGTTCCTTTAATTTAAATAGCATTTTAGAAACCTTTTTGATGCTTCTTGGGTGGAAGCATCCACAATCAAGGATGTGGATGTCTGTAAGAAATTTCTCAAAAACTAAAAGTCTTGAAAACTAAAACTCTTGAAAACAAATGACTTCAGATGGGCTCCCTGTTAGCTTCATATCTCTAGAACCAGTGTCAGTCTCGCTTCAGTTGGGATTCCTCATCTACGGCCAGCCATTAGAAGCTCATTTCAAAGGCCCACCAGCACCTCCTGGGACCTGTCCCTAAAATCTGCCTATTTAGGGACTGGCTATAGCACACAGACATCTCTGATTCCATCGAGCATCTGTGGTAATGAAGGACTAGACCCTCCACTGTTAATGTCTTATTTATTTAACTGGACCAGCGAGAGAACAGGAGAGATGAAGAGGAGATGAAGATAGCGTGCTGTTGTCTTGTCCCAGGGGACAGTGCAATAAGCTGGCGGCACCAGGGAAGACGAGGGTGGGGTCCTTTTTCACGCTAACCCCCACCCCGGTTTTAAAATTGTTTCAAAACTATTTAAAAAAAAAAAACAGTTTAAGTTCTGTGTTCAGGTCTGATGATTGCTTGATCAAGGCAAGTGTGTGCAAGCTGCAGAAGGGTGAACATCTACGGAAGTGCTGTCTTGCAGCTTTTTGTAGGGAAAGAAAGCTCTGGAAAAGTTCAGGCGCACAGGCCTCAGGCAGCGCTCATCCGAGCCAGGCTTGGAGGTGGGCCTCACTGTCCTGTGAGCTGAGGAGTTGGGAATTTTGATGCTGATGTGCTGAGGCGATTTTTGGGGGGATTTGTAAAGAGGGGGGTGGGGGTTGGGCACCCGCCCCTCATCCACCCAGGTCCTTCTCTGTGTATTTCATAAACCTTGACTTACGATTTCATGCCACAGCTAGTTCTCCAGGTTCTCAGCACGCAGCGTGAACCATCAGATGATGGGAAAATACAGAACCTGGAAAAGGCATCCAGACCTCTCACGCATGTGTCGTAATCGTTTGCAAGAGGAAGTATTAAATTAAACCGGCACAGCCGTTTTATGAGCTGAGCATCCCCCTGTAAATTAGCGGACGGCTTTGCAGACGGCGGACAAGATGCTGCTCACAGCGCATGCACCAGCACACGTGTACCCAGCCAACAACAGATGACCTCATAGAGTGATGTCAGATGCAGTAGCAGCTCGGCCCTTATGTTGGTCTTCCCAGCAGAGCGGAGCAGTGTGCAGGAGAGTATGCTCTATGGCCCTCCCTACAGAGTGTGCTCTATGGCCCTCCCTGCAGAGTGTGCTCTATGGCCCTCCCTACAGAATGTGCTCTGTGGCCCTCCCTACAGAGTGTGCTCTGTGGCCCTCCCTACAGAGTGTGGTCTGTGGCCCTCCCTACAGATTGTGCTCTATGGCCCTCCCTACAGAGTGTGGTCTGTGGCCCTCCCTACAGAGTGTGCTCTATGGCCCTCCCTACAGAGTGTGCTCTGTGGCCCTCTCTACAGAGTGTGGTCTGCAGACCTGCCTACAGAGTGTATACTGTGGACATCTTTACAGAGTGTGTACTGTTTACATTCCTACAGAGTGTGGTCTGTGGACCTCCCTACAGAGTGGAGAGTGTAAATAGCCTGTATACTAACCTCTCTACATCAAGTTTCCTTTGTGAGGTAACTCACATGCAAAAACATCTGTGAGATCTCCAGTCCACACAATGCATGGTCTGAGGGAAGCGTGAGAACATGGAGAATATGTGATTAAGGACTGGGCTTTTTCCTGCTATGCTTCATGATTTTTTGTCACTAATGTGGGAGAGATGGAATCTTCCCAGCCATACAGGATCCACCCATACAGGATCCACCCATACACCCATACAGGATCCATTTCTCCACCCATCCACCCATCCACCCATACAGGATCCACTCTCCTCACACAGGATCCCTCTCAGCATCTCTGGACGGCCAGATGAAACCGAACCGGGAGGATGGAAAATGCCAGCGATGGCCCGAGCACAGCCTGGAAGAAAACGTTAAATCGTCTCTCCTCGATAAAATCCCATGGGCTCTCTTCAATCACCAAGCTTTTAGTGAGAGCTTAAAGGAAAACAGCATCTGAAATGAATACGCTGTCACCTCTCATTCCTTTTGGCCGCCGGGATCTGTGAGGGAGGGCGTTGTTCCTGCACACACTGCCAGAGACCCTTGGGTTTTAACGTGCCATGTTCTTTTTCTCTGGCATTTGCTTTGAGGCCTCACCCCTCCCTCCCTTTCTCAGTAACTCCCTCTCTCCTTCACTCTTTCCCCTGAACCCCCACCAGACATGTCTGACAGTCTGAACTCGACACAGGCTGCTCACCAGACTACAAAAGTCATTCATCTGTGGCCTCCGACGGTCAAATCTGGATCTAATAAAGCAGCACACTATTGATCCCTTGTCCGGGTCGGCTGCTGTAGCGGCCAGTTGCCACTAGAGGGCTCTCTGGTCCAGGTTAGCGGACCAAACTGCACTTATCGCTACAGGCATATTCAATTATTCGATTCAATTATTCACGTGTGCGTGCATGACCACATCTGACCAGAGCTTTGGAGAAGTATGCACTGATTCTGCCAACCGAATGAAACTCTCACAGAGCTAAACTCTTACTATTACTAATCACGGTTTAGCATGTGCACCTGATGCTTCCACACACACACACACACACACACACACACACAACTTTGTATGTGTGTGTGAATAAAAAAACCTGGGAAACAGTGAAGTAACTCTTCATCCTTGCTTCCCGGGGCAACAAACAAATGTGTGAAACAGGAAGCAGACGCATCTCTGCTCCAACCACCATGTTAGTCTATGGCTCCTCCTAAGCTCCATGCTGAGGAGGAGCAGCCAGCAGAATCAGTCTAGTCCATCTGAAAGGAGAAGGCTTGCTGAAACTTCAAAGAAGGAAGAGAGGGTGTTAGACCAAAGTGTGTGAATGTGAGAAAGAGAGACAAAGAGAGAGAGAGAGAGAGAGAGAGAGAGAGAGAGAGAGAGAGAGAGAGAGTGAGTGTCTGTGTTTGAGAGAGTGCGTGTGTGTGTCAGCAAGGACACAGATCTGAACACTCTGGCAAAAAAACCCACAACATTCTTTAAAGAGACAGAGTCACCACATAATTATGCACCAAACGTGAGACGAACGTTACAGAAACATTTGCAGCACTTTTTTTTGTCTTGCTGTCTGTGGACCACATGTCCACATTGTCCTACTGAACCAGCCACTGTGTAGTGCATTATTTTGGACCATAAAAATAATTACACCCACAGTAATTTTGCATAGTCTTGGTTAGTTTACTATCTTATATTGAATTAGCTCATAAAATGTCTTTCTGAAATTAGAAATAACTATTCCCTACCCCGCATTCTAACATGGGTCATTACTGTCTCTAAAGAGCTGTTGCTTTGCATTTGAAGCAAGCCTGAATGATAGCCCACTAACAGAAATTGGGTTGTGCAGTTAGGGCAAATGCTTGATAGAGGGCGCAGTTGAGCTTTGAAAATCCTATTCAACCACATTCGGCTCTCCAAGCAAAATTCGGCCCATTAAAAGTGTGTCATTTTATGTTAGCAAGAACTCAGTCATTGTGTTATAGTGAGAATACAGATCAAGTCAATATAATTACAGTGCATGGTGAGATACTTTACAAGGTGACGCTCAACGGATAAGGCGCATTTTTTAAACACTTGTTGACATAATGACTAAAACCAATAAACTATCGCAAGGAAAACGTTTATGCCACAGTTTCACAAAGCTCGAGCTGCGTTTCGCTTACGACAACATCTGCTGTGTGTGTTATCTGTGTGCTGTCCCAAACACACAGCAGCTGGGCTGGAGCCGAGCAAGGTAAACTGACGTGAGACACACACACACACTCGTGCATCTGCCTGGTTCGGTGCACGTTTATCTCTAGCCTATATCTTACATGCAGCTCAGTAAGGCCACCAAGCCGAGCACCGCGGTGAGCTTCCAGCCCAGCCAAGACGCTTCATTGTGGTTCAGGTGAAAAGGAGTTTAGTGCTTGTCAGTGTTATCTGTGCAAGAGGTTGTTGCTTTGGACTTCAGACGAAATTCTCTCTCTCTCTCTCTCTCTCTCTCTCTCTCTCTCTCTCTCTCTCTCTCTCTCTCTCTCTCTGTGTGTGTGTGTGTTGGTGCAGAACATTAAAATTCTGATTAAATGAATAGAAACAAAAGATATGGGTGCAGCTGATAAGAGCAGAGAAAGCTTTGCTTAAGAAAGCAGTTTGAGAGAGAGATAGAGGGGCAAGATTGATAGAGAAGAAGGAGGCATACATAAGGAGAGAGACTGGGAGGGAGAGAGAGAGAGAGAGAGACTGGGAGGGAGAGAGAGAGAGAGAGAGAGAGAGAGACTGGGAGGGAGAGAGAGAGAGAGAGAGAGAGAGACTGGGAGGGAGAGAGAGAGAGAGAGAGACTTTGAGATATAGAGAGAAACCAAGAGAGATGAACGGATGGATCCCAGGCCATTTCCTCTTTGAATATCACAGCACAGGATGGACTCCACATCCTTAAAACATCAGCCCTGAGAATAAAAATATCACTTGCTCTGTAGGGTACGGGGAGGTCAGTTTGTGTGTGTGTGTGTGTGTGTGTGTGGGTGTGTGTGCCCATACGCATGTGTACACGCATGTGTGTTCTGTTCTGGCAAGAGGATGTGGGAGTTCCAGACTCTGGTGGTGATAGCAGTGGTGAGAATGGAGGTGGATTATTTATATGGCTGTAATCTCACCCCCCACCACTGCACCCCAACCAGAGCAGTTGCCAACCCCCCCCAAAAATTAATTACAGTCTGAGCCTGAATCTGGCTCCCAGTTTACCCGGCATGAACTGCTGGTCAGCGAGCGAGACTCTGTGGATGTCTGATGTAGGTGCAGAGGGCCGTTAATACTGACAGTGTTAACCCAGCTTCTAGACACGCGCGTCTTCGGATTGGGTGCTGTTAAGTGCTTCTGATGCAAGTTTCATGGGTTACCGGCTGCGCAGTTTTCTTTTAAGCTTTTCTTTTGTGTTGTGTTTTGTTCCTGTGTTATTATGTCAGATGTGGCCGTTCGCGGTTCGTGTTTGATGTTTTCCCCTCTTTGGTAGCTCATTTCTCAGTAACTGCAGAAAGTCTGTAGCTCTGTCACGTCAAGCAGCTCCTCTACGCTACAGAACAAGAAGAAAAGGACCGTTGCTTTAGCTCCTCCCTGCTAGTAAACCGCTTATGCAGATTTTCATACTTTCAATGTACTTTCAGTACATTAGTTAAGTAGGGGGATGGATCAGTACCTTCCTAGATCAGAGCAGGTTTCAGGATGATTAGTGTTTGGTTAGTGCAGGCAGTGTGAGTCTCTGTTCTGCCTTTAATTCATATAAAACATTTATTCTGTATTTATTTAATATAAACCCAGTAGTATCTGGATTGAAAGTTCTTAATAAAACTACTTAATGTTAAGTATGTGGCCTTTACACATGTTTCTTTATTTCTCGGTTCACATATTTCCTTATTTGTAATAATGTAGTGGAGGCATCTTGGAACGAAATGTCTGCATGAAGACCTCAACTGTCTCAGTTTGTTTAGTGCATTTCCCTGCGCTTAGCAGTGAGAAGAACTTAGAGATACAGAGAAACAGAGCAGCTGGGATCACTCATCCCTTATAATATCTCTCTCTTTCTCTCTCTCTCTCTCTCACTCACTCTCTCTCTCTCTTTCTCTCTCTCTCACTCACTCTCTCTCTTTCTCTCTCTCACTCTCTCTCCCTCTCTCTCTCTCTCCTCTCTCTCTCTCTCTCTCTCTCTCTCTCTCTCTCTCTCTATCTCTCACACACACACACACACACACACAAAGACATTTTGTCCACACCACACAGTGTAAAGCAATGTATGTGTACATGTATAAGTGACTGCAGGGCTTTTACCAGCAGTACACATGCACACAGCAGTGGGATGAGGTGTTCAAGGTGTACTAGTGGGACTCCACTCCAGAATATTATTTTCTATGTTCTTCACCAAAATGTAAGGGTTGTGTGTGTGTGTGTGTGTGTGTGTAATGAAGAGTACTGCCGGGTGCTCCGTTGGACACTGTGCCTTGTTTGTATTGGATTTGTCCCAATACGTTATCAAGGCTGTGTTGGACAGAGTGTCTTAATTTGCTTTCCATCTCTTTCTCTGTCTCATTTTTAACTTTCTCTCCTCACTGTTCCTTCCAGAGGGAACACAGATCCGTCCTCCCTTACCCCCAACTGCCATCATTCAGCATAAAGACGTTTTCTGAGGATAAACACCTGTCCAGTGTCAGGTTGGAGCTGGACCCCTCTCCACACACTGGAGAAAGATGCCGGCTGTGAGTTTAGGGTTGTGGAACACACTCACGGTATCGCGAGCTTTTCCATTCTCTCCCAGCCCCATCCGTTTGGCTTTCTGTACCCCTGAGATCCTCTCCCACCTGCGATCGGGGTCACACCTCGACTGGGCGTGGGACAACGCCCGCCAGTGTTCCGGAGATCTCGTGGCCCGGACTGGTTGTAGTGGGACACTCCCTGCTCTGGCCCTCCGCTTAGAAAACAATGCTCCTCAGACAGAGTTCTGGCCTGAGGCTTTGGCCCAGGGCAGGCAGCCGAGTGGCGGCCCCAGCGTGGGGCTCTGTGGAAGGGCAGCGGTTTTGACTGAGAGCCCCTGTCCTGGACCTGGCCTGGGCGGAGAACGCTGAGGAACGGAACACATCTGGCCCCGGAACATGCAGGTCCCGGTGCGTCCTGCACTCGGGATGTTTGTGTGGCTTGTAGGGGCCTATTTATGAGCTGTTTGCGCAGATCTTAAAGGGAATTGGACACTTAATTAAAGATAATATTGGGGGCTAATGCTTCTCTCCAAGAATGTGGCTTCATAGATTGAGACAAAGTGGTTTCTCATGAAAGTCCTGTTCTGTTGCTGTGCTGTCACCAACTGGCTGGCGACGGAGAAATCTCCCAGCTGCCATTGCTAACGGCAACGTTGTTTGCACAGAGTTTCCGGGAACCTGAATTTCCGTCAATGCCGCTTTCATGGATGCCAGTCACCTCGGACTTCTTTCTCCGCTCCTCCTTGTCTAAAAAATGCAGAACGATCTCAAGTTGATACTGTCATAAAACATTATTTCCTCTCTTTTGTCACTACGGTAGGGGCTTTTATCTAAAAATACCTCCAGGAAGGGGTGAAACGAGACCTCAGCAGAATACACCTCTCAAAGCCACACAGCGTGTAGACACAGAGGACCAGAAATAGCCACAGTGCTCATAAAGGGCTCCTTCTTTGTAGTTACTGGAGCAACATCTGTTGGGCAGTTTGCAGTTGGGGAAAAACTCGGGCAGAGAATCAAAGGGAGCAAAGATCTGCGAAAGAGAAGTGGGAGGAGGTCTCCCTCTCTTTTTCTATCTCTCTCTCTCTTTCTGCCCTCATATCACTTGGAAAAGTGGACGAAGCCTTGTGGGAATCAGGAGGATAATAAAAGCTCATTAATATCACCTGTCAGAGGTTGTCTTTGGAAACGGAAGCCTGCGGATCGGGTGGACATGGCGGAGGGCTTTAGTTCCGCCAGCAGCACCTGGGAGATTTGTCTTTAAAACCCTTCCCAACGGCAGCATGCGCGAGCCACGATGAAACCAGGAGGCCACCTGGATTGACGGACGCTAGCAGGGCTGTATCCTCCCAGTGTGCAGCGTCTTCAGAATAGAGAGAAACAACCAACGCACACACTCACCTCCCGTCCTGAACGATGTCCCTGTAACCCACCAGACAGTTATCATACTCCAACAATCAGTTACACCATCATTGGGGATGTTCTGCGTTTATTCTGGAACTGGGCCTAATATGGATTTATAAGTATAATGGTGACATTTTGAAAACTGGGAGAGGGAAGAGAGACAAAGAGAATAGGAGCTCGGAGAAACGGGTTTTTTACGTAAATCTCCATGCCTGCATGGTCCGAATGAGCTGAGACAGTGGTGCCGTGGAATCGTGCAGTGAAGCAGTCAAATGGCAGAGTGATGAAGGATCAAGCCCAGTACTGTGTTTAATGTAAAGCATGACCACAGAGCACAGAGGGAGAGAGAGAGAGAGGGAGAGAGAGAGAGAGGGAGAGAGACGGAGAGAAGTAGAAGAAAGAGTGTGACAAAGAAGGAGAGAGAGCAAGAGAGTGTTTAGTAGGGATAAATAGGAGAGAAATGGAACAAGTAAAAAAGATGGCTGAGTAATCTCACACTTATACGGGTGTGTGTGGCTGCGTGCTGATGGACTGGAAGCATCTGGTCTCGTCGAGTCTGATGGAAAAGCAAAGAAACAGAGTGAACAGAAAAGCAGACTGTAAAAAAAACAGACCGTATTTTTTATCATTTTTCAGATCATGATCCATTACTTTCACTAACACACTATTTTGCTGGCCAAAGTCAACTTTCCCAAAACCTCATGTAAATGTAACGAAGACTGAACACATGCCGGTACACTCACTGAAGCATGGATCTGTGAATGCTGGAGAGAGAAAGAGGGTGACTGGAGGTAGGGTGGAGGTTACTGGGTGGGGCTGGGTGGAGGTGGAGGGTGAGATTAAAGGTGACAGGGTGATAAGGAAGGTGAAGGCTGTAAAGGGAGGGAAGGAGACTCTGGAGCATGTGGGGCTCTGCTTAAGCCTTTGAAGCAGCCAGTGCTGCTAATTGGAACAGGACCATGGGCATCCAGGGAAGATCTGGATCACATTCACCCTCGCTTTATTCAATTTGACTCATCGGACGAGCCAGCACTCTCTCAACCCTGCCTCTCTCTCTCTCTCTCTGTCTTCGCATGGCAATAAGTCATTTTCCTCCCCTTTGGCCCTCGATGTGTTGCCCATCTGGGACGCCCGGGGGCCCCCTTTACCCCAGGGCCTCAGAGAGACACCCCCCTCGCGCCCCCCGGCCCTCTGACACAGTGCAGGTCGACCTGACACCTCTTCACGCCTCTCACCTCGGACATGAAAGCATCTCCAGATTTACTTCCAAGGAACGAGGAGGCCCCGCCTCTGACCGGGCACTTTGTAATTCAAACAAACATTTGGGCGGGTCATTGGGGGGAGGGGGTGGGTCTATCACACAAACTCAAGGTGTTACAGACGAGAGGCGAGCGCCCGGCTGATAAGCACTCAGGCTAGTGCCACTCTGGATGGCCGCAAATGTGGACGCCCACGAAAAGAAGCAGTAATTATGTCCGCTGATTTTATCAGAGCATCGATGCGCTCTGCTTAGATCTGTAATGCTGTGATTGTCTAGGAATTTTTTTTTATACATTTTTTACATTTTAGGCATTTAGCAGGTGCTCTTATCCAGAGGGACTCAAACAGGGGCTTTTTCTGCTCTATACTCTCCAGATATGGTTTCTATAGCTCTTTAAATGAATCACCAAAGCCCTTTAAATAGTTGCATGTTATGTTCTGATACAGAGCTTTGAGGTGGACCAGAAACCTTCTTCGATTTCACACCCAACCACATCAGATTTTCTCTGACCCTGTAAACTTTGATGTCCCTGTACGGGTACCCGGAAGGCCACGTCCACTGCCCCAGCATAACTGTCCACGAGCCCCAGCTTATCACAGCTGCGCCTTGGAGCAACATTAGAGGACCGGTCTCCACCCGTCCCTGGCCTCTCTCCCTGATTCCCAGCCCGTCCTCGCTCGGAAGCACGCTCCCGACCCCTTTCCTCCCTCTGCCGACGGAGAGACCGACCTTGGCCGGCGTGTATGATCGCACCGCGCCCCTATGACACCCCCGGCCGCTCCACCCGGCCTGCTGACCCCAGTGCACATGCCTGCCGGCAGGAAATCCACCGATTGTGACCCCCGCTGCCTGGGTTTCCCTTCGCTCTTCCTCTTTATATGGTCATGTTCCTGAGGCCCTTCCACCAAATCAATACGAGCTCAGGACAGCTGCCGCTAACGTAATAACTCGGAATAGCCCATTCAGGCTGCTTCCTTTACAGAATTATGATCACCAAAGCATTGACTAACACATTTCCATTCGAGCTCTTATCCTGTCGTTAATGAGTCAGACAAGCATGTTGACTGTATACATATTTTTTTAATAAAAGGACTTCATAAAAAAAGTTATATGTTTAAAAATTTGACAGGCTCTGTCTAGGTCGCAGAGACCGGCAACTTTTTATTTTTTTAAATATACTAAAACCTCCCAGTATTTCCAGCATATGAACGTGTGTGCGTGACGTCATCGGGCTTTGATAGATAACAGCGCCGTAGGAAACTCCTCAATCGGTTTTTGAGTGGACACCGGTAATTGGCGAGGGTGGGACTACTCCGGCAAGCGCGTGGTATTCCTCTCTCTCAGCACGCGCTGTCTCTGCTGGGCCAGGTACCGAGACTTGGCAGCGGGCGATCTGACAGCGCACCGTAACTTCAATCTCCTGAAGTTTTCCACCGAAACTACGGTAAGAGTAAAGTTTTGTTGTGATTTTCTCGTCGACTCTTTTTAGCTTGTGTTGTAAAGCTGCCTGCGTTGTACAATTATGGAAGAACGTTAAAACATTAGCGGCTGGTGGTCCGAGGTTGGAGCGATGCTTTGAAGTTGTAACTTGGAGAAGGATGAATCGCCTCGAACTTGAAAGATGTCAGAATTGTGCAACCACAGAGATTTTGAACGAGATTTTCTGATTACTCGTCCAAACAAACATTTTCTTAAATTCATGATGCAATATGTTGTGCAATATCTGAATAGTGGCAAATGCTGCGGAGATCTGAGAACGTTACCAAATGATAGCCTGAAACCGCACATGGAAATAATTTAAAAATACATACATTTATTTATATATTATGATGTTTAATTCGTTTAGAAATTGTTGCGTGTTATTCACCTGATTCCACATTAAGTCTATTAAAAACAAAAACATAATTTTAAATAAACACAAGTATTTATTTAAATACTACAAGTAGTTATTGCAAGTTTTACCAGACGTGTTTTTTTGCAGTTTTTCTGAGAGAAGACTTCTGACAGGATTTCATTAGGTGTTGAATGACTGAATACTGGGGCACCTCTCTAAAACCCAGCCTCTCTAAAACCCAACCTCTCTCAAACCCATGCATAACGGTCACCTCAAACCTCGTCTGACAGTAACATAGCCACACTCCCTAAGCACTTCAAGATGTTCCTACACACACACACCCATAGACACACACACCACTGCTTTAGGTGATTCCTCAGCCGCTAGGCTTCCTGTCAGTGTGTGCGCATCCCAAACTCCCTCCGCAAACAGAATCCTCACAGCTGGGCTCCAGCCCTCTCTGCTAATGCCCCACTAGTAAACAGTGACAAAGAGGAGGCGTCAGTGTTGGAGGCCAGGGAGTGGGAGGGAGCATGCAGGGGTCACAGCAGGTCTGGGTACAGTGGAGGAGTTCTCTGCCTCAGAGAGAGAAAGGGAGGGAGCATGCGGGGGGAGAGGTCACAGCAGGTCTGGGTACAGTGGAGGAACTCTCATTTGGCCTCGGCCGTTGAACTTTGCGTTCAGGCTTTCCTCAGAAAAACTCCTGTTTTCTTGACCAGGCCGGTGAAGTGTGGACTGATAGACAATTTACGCACAATGTGACCCTGGTTATAAACTTCAAAGCTGTAATTAGTGAAATTACAGATTTAGTGGGAACAAACCAAATGCCATGATTAGCTTTAAACATTATTATTAAAGCCCTCTGTCCAAGTGTGAAATAGAGAAGTGTGGTGATGTAGCACTAGTTTATCTGGTGCACCATTAGTGCTTTGCTATGGAGAGTGTTGTGTAACACTTAGCAGTTCTTGCAACACATCGTTCAGCTTTAAGCTGCTCCTTCATCCGTCCGTCCCCAGCCTCCTCCTCCTCCTCCTCGGGTCACTCTGTGTGAGTGGCAGGCTAGCCGGCCTCCCCTGGAACAGTGTGTTGGACGAGGTGTGGTTCTCCTTAAGCTCTGGTCACTGGCACGCACGTGCCAGTTTGTTTTTTTTAATATGAGTCAGTTTTTCGAAAGGCGTAATTTAAACGAGCTCCTGGACCTGCTGGCGATTTAAATGTCTTGAATCTCACCAATAAATCTGATTCCATCTCCTTTAATTCAAAGATATTTATGAAATATAATGAAGTTGCTATTTGAAGCATTCAAGCATTCGTTTCCTTCAGCTTGTTGCAAGGCTTGTGCACTCTTTCTGATGGTTACGAGGTTTGTGCACTCTTTCAGATGGTTACGAGGTTTGTGCACTCTTTCTGATGGTTACGAGGTTTGTGCACTCTTTCTGATGGTTACGAGGTTTGTGCACTCTTTCCTGTCACTCCAGGCATCTGCAGCTGATCCACAACCTACCATGAGTTACTACATGGATCCAGTTTCATCTTACCAGCCCCATCACCAGACTGACCGTCTGGCTGCAATGGTAAGACACACACACACACACCATAAATTATCCCTACTTGGTCTGAGCTGCCAATAGCATGAAGTGTGTGTGTGTGTGTGTGTGTGTGTGTGTGTGTGTCACAGTTCCTGGGAAAAAGGCTCTGTTGAAAACAAAGCAAACCAATTAAAGTATTTATTGTTTGATCTCTAATAATCACTCACTGTTTCTAATATTCTCGTATATTATTATTTTTATTAATATTATTTTCTGATTCTGTTTTGCTTGTTTGTACTCTTTGTTCAGTCCGTCTCAAATGACTGAACTAAGTACACACTGTATGAAGGAAGATGTTCTGCTCTGTTCTCAGTCCCACGTCTCTGTTGCTTTTGGGTGTTTATGAAGACCCCTGTTACGCACGTCAGATGGAGCGTTATCACAGGTCAGAGGTCAGCGTGGTGACTGCACCGTTAAATGAGCATCAAATCGCAGGTGACGCGCAGTGTGCCCTTCGAAAAAAACAACTTCTCGAGAAACCTTTCCTCGGAACACTGAAGGCCAAAAAAGAAAGAAAGAAATTCGCCAAAAAAGAGAGAGAGAGGGGGGAATGTTTAATAGATGTTTACCTCCTCTCAACCCTAGCAGGTCGGCGGGGTTAAGGCAGGTCACCTATCCTGGCGCGGGCTCGGCGAGAGGCTGGGGGTTGTGTGGGGGAGGGAGGTTCGGCGTGACGGCGAGCGGAGCAGAAGGTTCCCGAGCGCGACGCACTGCAGATATTCAGTCATCAGTATGCGTGGTCTCAGCCGGAGGATGCGGCGGGCGGAGTGGAGCCCGACCGGGTCACATGCTAATGGGCGTCGGGCCCGGGCGGAGCACACCGGGGTCTCACGCACGCCTCGCACCCTTTGAAATTGAGACGAGCTCAAGGCGGGCACGGTTGGCACGGCTGGCACGGCCGAGGATAGGGCAGAGGAGCCTTCCAACGAGATGAATGAATTTACATGGATTAGAGAGGGAGACGTGAGCTTTCTGATCTCCTGTCCTGATTCTCTCTGTCCCTCCACGCTTGCATGATGAGAGAGAGACAGAGAAAGAGAGAGATGGGCAGACACAGACAGACAGACAGACAGACAGACAGAGAATCAGCCAGTAAAAGTAAATAAGTCACAATAAATTATAATAAGTAATCAATAACAATAACAATCAATGTAGTAACAGGATAATGATTGTTATTATTTAGCGTGAGGGGAATAGTGGCTGTATTTGGTCACTGTAAGTGTACTCATTAACATGTTCTTATGGTTTCTTTGAGTGTGTAGTTTTATTCTTTCTAAACTCTTTGTGGTGAAGTGCAGGGAAGGCTGATCAAAGCACCTGTTGGCTTGCTGACATGAAGATTGGCCTGCTGACAACCCCCATGTGCATCACCTCCTTTTTCAGGCATATCAGATCGTTAGTAGTGCTGATTTGACTACTGAATTCTGAACATCCTGTCTGCATGCTTCAGCACAAGAGGGGAAGAGATCGATGCGCTTGCTGGCTCTAGATAGTTCTCCTGAGCACCACAAATCCCCCTCCAGACTCCTCATGCTCATACAGGCCTGACAGGACTATGCAAAACCAAGGCGGAACTTACCAGATGGGCGGTCGTCTAGGCAACCTCAAGCCCCGTTCTTGTCTTGGTGCAGAGCCAGAGCCTGGAGTTCCGCCGTTGTATCGGTGTTCTAGTGAACTGACGTTCTAGTGTTCCAGAGTTCTGGTTGTTTTCTGCCATTCTGGCATTCCAGGGCAGCTGGGGTGTGGGCAGAGGATACGAAATGAGAATGATGACAGGTCAAAAATGGAGCAATCCCACCCCCCCACCCCCCCGTCTCTTTCTCTCCTTCTCTCTCTCTCTCTCTCCTTCTCACTCTCTCTCTGTCTCTCTCTGTCTCTCTCTTTGTCTCTCTTTCTCTCTCTGTCTCTCACTCTCTGTCTGTCTCTCTCTCTCTGTCTCTCTCTCTCTCTCTCTGTCTCTCTTTCTCTCTCTCTCTCCCTCTGTCTCTCTCTCTCTCTCTGTCTCTCTAGTACCCAGCAGGGGTGCTCTAATGTGGTCCAGCTGCTGCTACTGCTACCAGAGAACACTTAGCCGGCAGTAACGCAGGAAGCAGTGAAGACCCTTTTAAAGCTTTTCTTTACAGCAAGTGACCACTGCAAGACCTTGTGCAGGGGAGCCTGCTGCTGGTTTCAGTTTCAAACGGCCATATTTACAACACAAAAACCTTCGAAGGACCAGCAAGGACAGTGTACAGTCCTAACCCTATTAAATCAGCTTCAATATAGCTATAACTCCCATGAGCTAATGAACATCTTAAGATTCATAACTAAATAATGAGAGTTTGAGATCATTATTCATATTCATTTTATGTATTTGTTTACATTTGCTATTAAAAAATAAAAGATGTGCAGAGTTCGGCGTGCGAGTTCCATTCGAAATAGAAACGGAGTACGGACTACTGCGTGTTCTCTCACCGTGATTCACATATCTCATAAACTCAGGCGCACTGCCCTCCAGCTCAGCTGCGCTCGGAAAACTCGCTTTGCTTCGGCGTGGTTTCAGCCCTCGTTAAGCCGCCTCCTGCAGAAACGAGGTGCGGATGTGGGCGAGGTCAGAACCATGTGCGCAGTTCAGCCCGTTTGCTCGCTCTCGGGGCAACCGAAGCTGATCTGGAGGTGCGGACAGACGTTTGGTCCAGCAGATGCGTGTTTAGATAGTGGGAATTTCCCCTAGAACTGAAGCTTCCATCTACTGTGGCCTGCCTGCCCCTGCTCTGACCTGTCTCCGCTGGATTTAGATCAAACCAGCAAAGACAGACGAGTCCCTGTTACTCTCTTCTGTCTTTTTGTCCCTCTCCCGCTGTGTCTCTCTTCCTCTGTCTCTCTCCCTCTGTGTCTCTCTCCCTCTGTCTCTCCGTTGCTCCCTCTTTCTCACCCAATCTCTCTCTCTGTCTCTCTCCCCCCGCCCTTTCTCTCTCTCTCTCTCTCTCTCTCACTCTCTCTCTCTCTCTCTCTGACTTCCCCCTTTTCTGGTCTGACATCAGCACCCCATTGAGATCAAAGGGATAAAAACGTGGCTGAAATGCTCAAGTTCAGCAGTAATTCAAGCTCTCTCAGGCCAAACGGGGGAATTCTTAACCAAAAACCCAAGCACTCGCAACGTTTGCTGCTGCACTGGGCTTGTGAATGAAAGTGTCAGAGCGACAGGATCTCACACAGTGACTCATGCACATCTCTGCTTCGTTTGTGCGGTTAAATGGGATTATTAGAGAGGCTGGAGCTCATGGCATCTGATCTGTCAATGTGACCCGGAAGCAGAAGGTGCAGGGAGGGTGTGGGTCGCAGGAGCCAAGCTGCGTCTTTACAGAAGGCAGAGGGCTCGTGATATTTACTGTATGTTTGTCTTTCTGCGCTCTCACAGAGACAGGCTGGCAGGGAGGCGGTTTCTATGGTAACACCGAGTCATCTCCCCGGGGTCTGCCAGCCCCAGCACGCACCCCCTACCCGACTGCTGTACACCCATGACATCACCCTGCAGGAGGTACCCAACAGCCCCGATTTCTTCCCCAACGGTAAGAACCCGAGGTGGGGTGTGTGGATGTGGGTTTGGGTGTGTGTGTGGAGGGGACAGAGATGGTGATTTGGTGAATAGATTCGACAAGCATTTAACCTTGATTAACGTGAATCTTTTCACTGATGAACCAGTAGGTTGTGTCGACTGACCTTCATAAATCGTATTATCAGTTGTCTCGAATTCATAAAATGTTCTTATCATATTTGCTGACCGGTCTTCTTAAAACGATCATCTCAGATGATCTTTTTCTTTCCTTTTCGTGTCAGGGCCATGGTTACCTTTGGGCAGTAGAACTTTTGCAGTGTTTAATGTGCAATAAAATAGTCTTTCACTGCCCTTTCAACTGCTACATTGCTGAAGTACATGTTCACTATTAGGTCACTCTTGTCATTCTAAAGCATAGAGCAGTAGATTGTTCATGGCAAACAGAGGCCTTTGTGTGGGTGCATGAACTGAGTGCACACACACACACACACACACTCATACACACTTTTGACTAAGAGACAAGAAGGCATCTGGAAAAGGCATCACTTCAGGGTCAGTGACCATAGCATCCCCCCAGGGAACAGTGATCTCTCTGCCCAGTGTGTGTGTGTGTGTGTGTGTGTGTGTGTGTGTGTGTGTGTGTGTGGTAGCACATACCCTGCATGTTTTCAGCTCAGACTTTCTTCTTCTGTCGTTTATTTAAAGCGGGAACATTCCTCCCAGTGCACCGCCTCTGCTCCACATCACCCTCCCTGATTTTCACTCTGATGTATAGCAGGGACAGTGACATACGCTGTGTGTGTGTGTGTGTGTGTGTGTGTGCACACGCATCTGTATATATATATATATATATATATATATGCACGTGTGTGTGTCTGTATGTGTGTGTGTGGGTGTGTGTCTGTGTGTCTGTTTATGCCTGCACATGTGTATGTGTGTGTGCATTTGTGTCTGTATATGCCTGCATGTGTGTGTGTGTGTGTGTGTGTGTGTGTGTGTGTGTGAGTGTTTGTATGTGTGTGTGTGCATGCGTGTGTCTGTATATGCCTGCAAGTGTGTGTGTGTTTGTGTGTGTCTGTATATGCCTGCACGTGTGTGCGTGTGTGTGACTGTTTGTGTGTGCGTGCGTGTGTGTCTGTATAAGCCTGCACGTGTGTGTGTGTGTGTGTGGGGGGGGGGGGGTCAGGCACCCACTCCTCTCTGTCTCCTCCTCCCCAGTGGGTTGCAGAGGCACAGGGGTGCAACAGCGGCTGCCATTTTCCCAAGCTCTGCACACCCAGGGGACCATGTGTGGAGCAGGGGCCTGCACACACACACACACACACACACACACAGCCTCCATCACTCCCAGCAATATGTACACAAACAATATCAAACAGAAAAAGAAAAGAAAAAAAAACGACTGCTTGAAGGTTTCATACGAATGTATGAGAAAATGTATGAGATTTTCTGTGAAATCTTCAGTGAATTTCCCCTTCTGAAGTACTGTTTGACTCCGTCCAGAGCTTTGTCCAAAAACGGTTGCCATAAATGCGTTTCTAAATAAAAGTTTAAATTAAAATCTCTCACTTAGCATTTGTTAATCATCCAGGGCCTTCAGCAGACACCCACGGCGTGATTTTAGCGTGTAAGATGCACTCACAACCCAACGTCTTGACCACCAAAACCAGGAACCGTTGGGCACGCGCTGGTTACGGTTAGTCAGCCTGAAACCTGGTCAACAGTGCAGTCTCGCAGCAACCGTCGCCAAGCCAACAGCGAGTTAAAAAGTGACTCCTCAGGTAATAATTCCCCAGGCTTTAATAAGCATTTATGGAGATGAAACTGAAACACTGCAGCTCGTTCACAAACAGCTCGTTCGCTCCGATGGATGACAGAAAGGCCTTTTTGTATCTGTCTGGATCAAGATAAAAGGCTTGTTTATTTGTTTATTTGTTTGTTTGTTTGTTTATGTTTGTTGATGGGGGGGAGGTGTTCTGGCATCTCTGATGTTCTGCACTTTCCTACATGGAACTGCTCGTCCTCCACCAACTCATGGTGCTCGATGTCGATTTGGCTTGGGACTCTGGCTTGGGACTCTGGCTTCGATCACTCTGGCTTCGATCACTCTGGCTTCGATTACTCTGGCTTCGATTACTCTGGCTTTGATTACTCTGGCTTCGATTCCTCCTTGCTCCACTCGTTTGAACGCGTTCATGCTTGCGGGGGAGGGGCGCTTTCATAGTTCTGTAGGTGGGCTCACATGTGGCTCATAATTAATCTGTGCCACATTTCTGCGTAGGCAAGAAATGAAAGAAGGTGAAATATGTATAAGTGTGAGAAGCACATAATTAGAAGAGGCAGGCAGGCCTGTGGTGGTGGTGGGGAGGCAGGCAGGCCCGTGGTGGTGGTGGGGAGGCAGGCAGGCCTGTGGTGGTGGTGGGGAGGCAGGCAGGCCCGTGGTGGTGGTGGGGAGGCAGGCAGGCCCGTGGTGGTGGTGGGGAGGCAGGGGCCACAGTGGAAAATGTTCCCTTCTTTTTTGTTTTCCAGGTGTCATGGAGTAGACAAGCACCCGTGTGTGTGTGTGTGTGAGTGTGTGTGTGTGTGTGTGTGTGTGTGAGTGTGTGTGTGTGTGTGTGTGTGTGTGAGTGTGTGTGTGTGTGTGTGTG
>JAOXYF010000027.1:9091419-9108046 GCA_028565775.1 Sternarchorhynchus goeldii | reverse complement strand
ACTATACCTACAACACTACACTATAAACTATACCCACAACACTACACTATACACTATACCTACAACACTACACTATACACTATACCTACAACACTAGGATAGTGTATACCAGCTCTTCTGTGAGTATCTCTGAAAGGATGGAAATGTACATACACTGGAGATCAAAATTAGAGAACAACACACAATTTACTAAATGTCCAGGTCTTTGTGTAGTCCTATGTGAAATTATTCTAACAGGAGTGAAATAGCAGTATTTTAAGATTATTTCATAAATTGTATATATTCTAAAGTACAGCATAAAAAACTTAAAATGATATAATTGAAAAAGAAAACTTTTTCAAAGTATCTGAAAGTGATCAAAATTAGAGAACACTTTCAGATACCTGCAAGTTAATGGTGTTATTCTGGCACCTGGTGCTAATTTCCTTAATTATCTGACAAACCCTATTTAACTGGCAGCCTCACTTTCCAGTTTTCACTGACTTTGCAAAAATGGTGAGCCATTCCAAAGTGACTGAAACCCTCCTCTAGCAGGTTGTCCAGATGAAGGCCAAAGGGGTGACCCTATCAGCCATAGCAAGAGAAGATGGTCGTTCAAAGTCTGTGATTTCTAGAATATTGCATCTTTACAACATCACAAACTCATTCAAGTCCCCCAAGAAGGCTGGTCGCCCACAAAAGACAAATGCAAGAGAGAACAGGATAATGCGAAGATTACTGATTGTTGTAACCTTCAGAAAACTTAGTTGTAGTCTTTCCCTGTGCTAGTTATTGCTGTTCTCTAATTATGATCAATTTTTTGGCAAAATAAAGGTTTCATGCTCACATACTTTGGTTATTTTGTAAAACACCGTTCTAGTGGCATGGTGTACTCCTTTCAAAAATCCTTCAAATGTTGATCAATGTAGATTACATTATTTCTGAAAAAAATCACGTGTTCATTCATTGTTCTCTAATTTTGATCTTCAGTGTATGATTGGAGACAAGTGGAGAAAATTTGATGATTCCAGGGGATGAAGTGAGTCCTATGTTTGGATAATGAAATTCTAAAAATGGCAAATTCAGGTCTTTATTTCTAAATAAATCTTTAAGTATTATTAGTATTTCAGATATTATGTACATTACATTTTCTACAGTTGTTACTTTCCATCCTAGCACCTCTGTTGTTCATTTAAACATGGGGTGACTCCCCATACGCTGAGTCACACTGAGTAAGAACTGAGTCCTGCCCCTCAAGATCATGACCTCTTAGTGGTTACCACTGTGGCCAGTTGGAACCTGTTTTATAACTCTGTATTCAATGTTTACATGAATAAGCAGATTGAATGCATCATCCTGGCTGTGTGGACATAGAGCATGTGAAATCATGATGAGTGTATGGAGCACACACACACACACACACACACACACACCCAGCCATGTTCATGCATGCCTACACACGTAAATACACACACACACACGTCCTGCCCCCTCAGACCAGTCACACTCCTCTAACCAATCATGCTTCTTGTGTTTTCCTCGAGGGGCTGGTGGTAAGATAAAGACAGGTTCAAGAAATTATCTGTCTTGGCCTGTTGCCAAGCCCTGGCCAGTGCAGGCAGAGTTCACAGTAGGCAGAGTGACTCAAGAATGACATGATCCAGAGAACATGGGCACCAGGTCACCTGTGACAGCCCACTGAGTCAATGAAATGCTTAAAGTTCAGCACAGCATAAGAACAGCAGTGCACTTCTGTGTGTATGTATATGTGTGTGTGAGTGCGGTGATGGGGGTCGGAGGGTTTGTTCTCACACAGCTGTGACGGCCAAAACCATTCTAGAAATTTCCCATCCACCGATCCAGACACATGTGGATACTGAGTTAAACACAGGCGGACACGATGCCAAGAAGGGAGGTGTGGCCAACGTGTGTGTGTGTGTGTGTGTGTGTGTGTGTGGATTCCACTCCCTTACCCTCCACCTACATATTGGTCCATAACATGTCATCTCTAAGTGGTGGGGGCGAAACTGATGCCTGGAAACAGTCTTGAAGGAGGCACTGGCCTGGGTTAGAGGCACTGGCCTGGGTTAGAGGCACTGGCCTGGGTTAGAGGCACTGGCCTGGGTGCTCAAGAGAACCCTCCCATCTACGAGCAGCCAGCCTGCTGCTCACTTTATCAGTACAAAAAGAGACCTGGAGGGGCCTGTTAGTACTTAAGGATTAACATTCTGCAATTCACTTCAGAAAGCGGCGGGACTGAATCAGGACTGGGGCTCTGGAGAAGACCTGAGGTGCAATCTCTGCAGTAGTCCTCACCGCCTGGGATGCCTTCTGGAAGGCCTGGCGATCGGTTCCCACAGCCCACGGGTCCGTGCTCTGCTGGGTGCCGAAGCCCGGGGGGGTGTGTGTCTGGGAAAAGCCAGGGCTTTGTGTTCTCACATTCTGCTGGGGGCTTGGTGCAGCCACACCAGATGTGTCTGTAAAAGGTCTGACCACCATTGGTACAGTGAAGCAGTGGATAGCAAGTACTACTAACTACACTGAAGCCAAGCTAGAACATGAGTTTGAAGACAGAAATTGAGTTGGTCATTTGCTTAACACGAAAACTATTTTAAGATTATATAGGGAAACCTTTGATAATAAAGCTCACTAATAGTTATATATATATATAGTGTTAACTTAACACTATATATAGTGTTATATAGTGTTAAGTTAACACTAATAGACTCATATCTGACCTTATGAGTCTATTAGTGTTAAGGAACTTCCACAGGAACTTCACACAAACATAAACTCATTTTATGTACGGGGTTAGACTGGAGTTGTCAAAGACTTTACTATTTAACAACAGTTTATACTACAGGACCAGTCATTTTTTGTATGTGTGTTTGAAGTGCTAACAGTTGTTAAATCTGCCAAGTCTCATTTGGCAAATATTCACCATCAACGTTGAACTTGATAGTCAAGAAATGAACAGACATAAAAGTCATACATTGATATGAAGTTTCAAGGAATAACATGTCATACACTAAACGTGTCAAAAAAATCTGTCACTTGAGGAAGGTGTTATTTGAACTTGGAAAAAGTTTTAAAAATGAATCTTTATGAGTAATGATGTAGGTGTATGTCAGATGTCAGTTGGCACATACATGAAAGGTGTGTATATGGTCCTGTAACTTGAACTGCTTGTTTTTTTATTCCATAAAAATGACAGACATCTTATCTTTTCTATCACAGCTTGGGAGGGATTCTGAAAACTTTTCAGAAGACACCCAGTGTTTTTCCACTTAATGGGGTAAACTGCTCAATTATTTGTTTGTCAAATGAACTGATCCTTTTTTGGTCAATGTTTTGAACTGGGGCACATTGTGAAAGAAAATGATAGAAAAGGGAGAAAGATTTGACAATCTGCAGGCTTGCAAACCACAGTTCAGAACTTCCTTTACACAACGCAACCAAGTAAGAAGAGAGAGAGGGGGAGGGAGAGAGAGAGAGAGAGAGAGAGCAAAAAAGAGAGAAAGCAAAAGAGCGAGAGTGTGAGTTTGCTTCTAGGTCAATAGCCCTGCAGACAACAGCAGCAGTGTAATCCAGGGCTGTGAACAGGGCCTCTCACACCGTGTCCTCCTCACACTGACCAGAGGAAACCCAGGTGGTGATCTTAGTTTGTTCTTGTTCTGCTGCCTTCCTCAATTAGCTTGATAGGACTTTCACAGTATCCGCATGCAAAAAGGGGTGTCGGCAGGAAACCACCTTTATCAGGAGAGATGAGCCACAGGTTAGAAGACAGGTTGATATATGTCAGACACAGTTACTGGATACAGATGAAAATAACACACCCCTTCTTGCGAAGCCAAGGGAACCTAAGGAAGGTCTTTCACCAGGAACACTTAAAAAATTGCTCAGCTAGAACTCTAGTTCCCTAATGTTACAATACTACTGTAAAGGTATTTTCACTTCATAAAACTGTCTGCATTCCAATATTAACAACAACACTAGAAGGTCAAATGAACATTTGGTAAGAACCAGTTTAGTTATTATTTATTGTTTTAATCAACACAGGTGTGAATGTGTGAGAGACAGAGAGAAATACAGAGTAGGAAGCAAAAGTTCAAGTTAGTCTTTTGTCTTAGGGTTCAGGTCAGGGTGAGGATTAGGATTAGGGCTCAGGTCAGGGTGAGGATTAGGATTAGGGCTCAGGTCAGGGTGAGGATTAGATTGCATCACCGTGGTGACCACAGCTACAGTCACACACAGCAAGGACACGGCTAGAATCCTCATCAGGCCAGAGAAGAAATGTCTTCGTCATGTTTGGGAAAGGTTTCGTGCTTCAAGCATGTCTGGAACAAACTGTGGTGAACAGAGATGGACCGCGGGTCATACAGTGTCGTCATACAGTAACATCATACAGCGCCGCCATACCGCAACATCTGCGGCCCATCGTGCTCGATGACTAAGCAGGTGTAGAACACACACGCCAGGCTTCTCACATGGCCTGTCCAGTGGCAGAGGAATACGCCGGTCCTGGTTGGATCAGATCAGAACTTCCGACCAAAACAGAACCTAGAATTTGTTTAGGTCAATGTCAAAAGTAAACATCAACTTTTACATTAAACTTTTAAATTAAAAAAAATAATTACTGGCCCTCAATGAAGTCTGTTAGTTTAGTATAAGTTGCTCACACTGTACCACAGTATATTTGTGTGTGTAGCTGTAACTGACCAGTTCCCAAATTTTAAATGGTGCTCAAGTTTAATTATTATAAGAAACAAATCTAAATGTCACTGTGGTAGACATACGAGATACCAGTACTGAGAGAGAAATGGAGAGAGAAAAGAGCAAATGAGAGTAACCAATGAGAGTGAAAGTTTTTCAAAGTCGACTCCCTGCCTGCTCGTGAAGGCATTGGTGTGAATCATCTGTGGTCGGCAGAGTTGGAGAGCATCTCTGTATTTTTAGCCATGGACGTGCTTCTCATTTACCTGCAGACACATAAAACAATGATTTATTGATCTCAGCATTTGGCAGTCTGCTCTGAAGTGGAATTAATCAGGTGTGATACATATGTGGGTCTACAGACAGAGATAGAGCAAGAGGGAGAGAGAGCAAGAGGGAAAGAGAGAGAGAGAGAGAGAGAGAGAGAGAACAGACAGGGGAGGAGCAGCAGAAGTTCAATTGGAAACACATTCTCTCAACATGTCTAGTGGGGATGAGGGCAGCTTATCTGTGGGCAAGGGCGGGAGAGGCCGACCCTCATGGATTTAGGCCAAGATGGGCTGGAAGTCGGCAGGGGCTTGGCTGAGCACCATGGGCCCGGGCGGGTTGAGCACCAGGGCTCAGACTCCCCCACATCCCTCCCTAGGTGCTTCGCCCTCCACCCACTCACTCTCCGTCTCCTTCTGAAGACTCTGATTTATAGTCGCCGGGCTTTGACCGCACTGTGTCACTGGGGCACTAATTTTGTCTTCGCTCTCCTTCTCGACCAGACAAGCGCCAAAGGTGTCGACGTCGAGGGGTAACAAAACAAAAGCAAAAACAGGAAGAGAACGTTGGGAGATGCGTGAGGAGCACAGGATATAGTCACTTAGAATATGATGTAGTGTTATAGCACATAACCAAGTACGCAGAATAGCAGCTGGGACAGACAGAACCAACACCTGATTCTGAGTAACTGAGAAAGAGAAAGTGAGGGAAACAGGCAGATGGAGAGAGAGAACCCAAGAGTAACTCTGGTGACGGAGTGAACAGTGCCCTGTAGTGTGACGTCTGCGGTTTGCGTGTGGGGTGGAAGGCAGTTGGGCGACCCTGGTGCCCTGTGACCTGGCCACAGGAAGAATGAAGGACACCCTTCAGTGAGCATGAACCTCCACCTCAACCCCACCAGAGCTCATGTGTTATGGGCATGCAGGGATCTGATGGATTTCTGCTTCCCTCAAGGACTAGCCTGTATAGCCTTTCGTACGAGAGAAACACAAAGCAGAAAGAGACAGATATATAGATAGAGAGAGAGAGAGAAGGAGGGAGCGAGAGAGAGAGAGAGAGAGAAGGAGGGAGCGAGAGAGAGAGAGAGAGAGAGAGAGGGAGAACTTGAAACGTGAAACAGAGCATCTGCTGGGTATCGGCTGAACTCTGAGCCAAATGGTCTGGAGAGCATCAGGACCTGGTAGTGCCATAAATATCAGCTCCAGCATGTAATTCATATGAAAACCAGGATATGAAATGGGTCCGGTGGGCCTGAAGGCCCTTAAATCAAGCTGCCTCCAGATAAAAGCTATTCATAACACAGGATACTACAGTTTACTGCAAAAACAGCACATCAGTCTTCAGATTATTTAGTAATAATTCTTATAGAAAAATCCCTAATCTGGCTGTAAACAATCCAAGGCCAGGCAGTAAGATGAACATATTAAAGTAAGTTTTAGCAGATTAGTGGTTAATAGCGGTTAGCAGGATTAAACGTGTGGGTGTGCAGTATGAGACAATCATACTAGAGTCAGCATTGGCAGGGACGGAGAAGTTCAAGGCTGTGGACAAAGGACAGTGGAGACAGCTCTGATGAAGAAACTTCAGATCTGAAACTGATCTGTGAAGTGAAAAAGTGAGAAAGCAGGAGGTTTTGAGTTTGACTGACAGGACACATAACGATGCACACAAACATTACATGGCAACCAGCACATGCATGTATGCACACGCACCCCCGCCAACACCCCCCCCTCCCCCGGCAACCGACCGAGACAGGGCGTGTAGGTGTGAATGTGAAAGAGGCTGTGGGTGGCATTTAAGTGAGATACAAACCACACACACACACACACAGGCTGAGAGGTTAAAAACACACTATAAAATACTACACAAACCTTTCATAGTAAGGAAAGGGGGAACTGCAATGTTTTTCCATGGTTTGACTATTTGCTACTTGCTTGCCTCTTGTTTATGGTTGCACTACGGTACCTGCCAAGGGACAAACTTTCCTCAGGATAAAAGGAGAATAGAAGGGTCACACTACAGTAAACAATCTAAAATAAGTCGCACACATAAGGATAAACAAACTTTTCAAAGTATGAATGTTTCAAAATGTTTAGAAATCTCCTCAGTGATAAAGGTACTAACACAGTGATGTTTTAGTTATTGCATAATGTTAGAAGATTCTTGCCTTTTGCCATTTGAGTAAAATAAAGCTGCAGAATTTTTTATATGTTCAAGTCAGAATGAAGGAGAGTCAATTTCACCTGAATGAAGGAGAGTCAATTTTGCCTCTCGCCAGGTTCTGATAAATAAAACACAAGAAGAGATCAGATGTTTAGGACCATGAGAAACACAGTGATTCAGATGTTTAGGACCATGAGAAACACAGTGTGATTCAGATGTTTAGGACCATGAGAAACACAGTGATTCCTGCCTTGTCTCTGGAGAAATAATCATCAAACAATGCATAGATTAACAGTGAGAGAAGCATATTGTTTGGTGTGAGAGCCTGGATGCTTGATTTAGTTTTTGACCCTTACAAACTCACAAAAGCATAAAAATAATAATTAAAAAAATACATTTTGATTTGATTGCATAATTGAATCCGAGCAACATGTCAAAATAACGTTTTTCCAGCTGTGGAGTGGATGGGTGTGTGTGTGTGTGTGTGTGTGGGAGGGGTTGGGGATTGTTTAGTCTGGTTGCCTGGTAATCTCTTCCCCGGTGGGAGGAGGAGATCTGAGGGAGCAGCAGACCGAGGCAAGCTCGCCCTGGGCTTGAAGCGCAGGCGAGAGCGCGGCTCTGCGGCCTACAGAGCTGCTGCCAGCCAATCAGGAAACATCTGGATCTGTAAGAGCAGCAGATGTCCTGGTGTGATAAGAGAGCGTGTGGAGTGCACACACACACACACACAATCTCCCTTCCCCCCCAACCTATGCTTTCTGTCACGAACAGGTGGGCCCTAACCTTGGCTTCAGTGCTGTGAACATGAAAACAATCAACGGAGAGAATTCCACCCCCCCTCCACTCCCCCCACAGGAGTAATGACCACCTGACCAAACGCAGCCGTTCCAGCTGAGTCATGCTGCCTGGCTTTGATCCATTGTTGCAGAAGTCTCTCTTGGGGATCCCGCGCAAAGCCATTCGGTTCTACAGGCACTCCAACGACGTCATTTCCTGTCACGCCCCAAAAGTATCTAGCTACAGAGCTGTAGCTATGAATCAATGAACAGCCATTCATGCTGAGTTTCTGGCTGCCAGCATAACTTGTTTGAGAGAACTGCATAAACTGAGGACTTTCCTTACACACCTAATTCATGTCAGCACTTCTGTGAAATCCAAATGGATTATAACACTTTAGTAAACAATAATAATTTAAGTGTTTACTGTCCAAAACTATTTTGTAGCCCTCAGTAAATTGAGTAAAGCATGAGGTAAAAACCCAATGAAAGCAAGGAGGTTTATTTAAACAGTGTCATACAAACAGACAACACGGCACACAGATAACATCAGACACGCAGGCAACACTTGTCTCTGGGGAGTCACTGCATGCACTCTGCTGTGACTCAGACAGTTTCCTGAGATTCAACATCAAAACCAAACCCAAGTGCGTAATGAGGGCTGTGAATTAGGTGTGTGCGTGTTTCAATTAATAGCACAGCATCAAGTTTGTTTTACTGTTTGTATCTTATCTTAGATAAACTGCAAAGAGGTCTCCACTGAGAGGAATTTTTCTGTTTTCTGTTGGCTGTGTAGTAACCGACAGTGAAGTTGATGGATGTCACCAACAGCACCAGCGAGCATGGTGTACCCTGCTTATCTCAAGAACTTACACAGAGATATAAATGTCTAAGATAAACTTATATTTCCAGTGGATAAAATTAAATATAACTGCAATAGTTTATGCCTCCTAGTTTCCTGAAGGGATGAATGGCAAGGCCAAAGAAGGGGGCGGGGCTAAGTTTGTGCTATGCTTTGTCTTGCTTCTACCCTCCAGCATGGTGAATTCAGACATAACCCAGTTGTCTGGTCCACACTTTACACATACACACCCCACTGTAATCACTGGCTGGGGTAATTATCTAGAGCTGGGGTAATTTGTTAAGGGGCTGGCTGGGTTGAATGGGCCTGAGAGGCGGTGTACTGGGGGGTTGGAGGGGGGGATTTAGGGGTGAAGGGGTTTGGAGCTCAACAAACAGGAAGCAGATGAAGCACAGCCAAATGCAGAGGAAACCAGGTCACCAGGAGCGGGAGCTGACCACAATACTGGTGGAGGAAGCAGAGCGGTATAAATAGATGCCGTCCTCCCCACATACACCCCCATGGGTGGTGTCACAGCCAGGCACTCGGACAATAGCGGAGCCCCTCCTGGAGGTCATCGCTGAACGCAACGGTGGTCCGGCTGGGAGAGTCGGAGAATGACCTGGGACACGTCGCTGGAAAACAAAGGGGCTTTGGGGTTGTGAGTAATTAGCACTGTAGTCACTACAGTCATCAGCCATGTGTACTGAACCACCGCCCCTCCTGAACACATGCACACACTGCATACAACGGTCAGTTAACAATCCAGAGTACAGCAAAAACCAACGAAAAAACACTCAGTACAAAACATTGTTTGTATTTTATCACTCAAAGGGTTAATGACTAAAGGGTTAGTGAAGCATGATAATTTTCCATCTCAATTGCAGTTTTCTCACTTGAAACATCACATTGCATATACTCAAAGGCCACATTATTAGGTACGCCTTGCTTATACCAGGTTGGAGTCCATTTTGCATTCTTTACTGCCTTAATTCTTCATGGGGTAGATTCATCAAGGTGCTGGAAACATTCCTCAAAGATTTTGACATGATATCCATATTGACATGATAACATCAAGCACTTCCTGTAGATTTGTAGGCTATGCATCCATGTTGTGAATCTCCTGGGAATCTCTACCACATCCCATAGATGCTTTGAATTGAGATCTGGTGACTGTGGAGGATATTTGAGTACATTAAACTCATTGTCATGTTCATGAAACCAGCTTGGTATTTAAATGATACCCAGTTGGAATTAAAGGACCCAAAGTATGTTAACATAATATAACACACCATTACACCTATACCAACCTGAACCGTTGAAACAAGGCAGGAGGAAGCCATGCTTTCATGTTGTTTATGCCAAATACTGACCCTCCCATCTAAATATCACAGCATAAATCGAGACCCATAAGAACAGGCAGAGTTTTTCCAAACTTCTATTGTCCAATTTTGGTGAGCCCATGCAAACTGTGAGCCTCAGTTGTCTGTTATTAGTTGACAGTGACACCCATTGTGATCTTTTGCAGCTGTAGCCCTCTGACTTTTGGTATCAACAAGGTATTTTCATCCAGAAAACTGCTACTTACAGGATATTTTCTCTTGGACCATTCTAGAAGTGGCTGCGTGTGAAAGACCAGCCCATCTAGCTCCAACATCCATGCCATGTTCTACATAATGAATATCAGCATTCTTCCCCATTCTGATTCTCAGTTTGAACTTCATGCCCTAATACATTGAGTGCTGTCATGTGATTGGCTGATCAGATATTTGAGCAGTAGGACATGTACCTAATAAAGTGGTCAGTGAGAACCTCATGTCTAAATGAAAAGAGAAAACGGAGATAAAAGCTGACACATACAGCTGTTTTTTGATGCAAAAAAATCAGAGCAAGAGTAACAAAGGAACATATTTGCATAAAGCGGTCTTTAAATCAATGTTTCAATTCCACAAAACTGAATGTAGTCCTGGTGAAAGAGTGCTAACTTTGGCTATTCACATTTTAAAAAATGTAAATGTTTAGTATCTAGATCCTCTTTAGTGAAGGAAGTGAATCTGGTTCATGTTGAATATGCAAACAGACACTATAAGGAGTTCTCCATCATTTGCGGTACTTGAGCTCTCCTCAATGGACCAGGAGATGCACTATTGTGAACCAACCAGAACACCTGAGATGATGAAGTTAACAATATAAATCATGATTAATAAAGGTGACCCAAGAAGGACAGGACCAGAGGCTCAGTTTCCTCTTGTGGTTAAATGATTAGAATTCCATTTTGAGGGTCTGAGAACTTTGTTCACGGAAGGTGACAAGGAATGTCGTGATCCCTGACGCATTGTAAACTCCGTTCCTTTGAGCGGCATGTCCGCAGATGAGACGTGACGGGTATGATTTCAGAAAAAGAGAGCAAAAGATATTGGTTTGTGTTCCCCATCAAACATCACTTACCAACCGGCGATTGGGTCTGACAATCTGTGGCTCGGAACACATGAAGATAATGGTGGGAAGGATAAGGCCCTCCGTGATATGGATGGCAGCCTTACCCTATCAGTTTGATGAATGAGCAGGTCACAACACAGAGTAAATCAGAGAAGAATTGTACAACAGGGAGGACACCTTCCAGCAAGAAGCCAGAGTCTGGACAAAATATCACAAGCATCGGTAAACAACACCACACATATAAAATATGCAAATAAGGCTTAAAATAGTCTGAATGGAATATGTTGTGCCTAAACACATTAGCACCATAGAAATACTTCCTATTACTCTAGGTAATCAGAAGAGCTTGAGGGGAGGCCCAAAACTGAACAAAAAAAACCCCTGGAAGCAGAAGAAACATCACACAGAACCTACTTATTTATGTAAAATACCAGACTAAATATGTGTGTGTGTGTGTGTGTGTGTGTGTGTGTGTGTGTGTGTGTTACAATAAACAGCTGTGAACACACAAATACTTTGTGAATCAGATACCTCCACAGACAAGAGCTGCTGCATTAAAAAGACCCAACATTCTTGCGGTCCAGTGGGGAAATTTCTTCTTTGGTGCTTTTCCGCTATGTTGAGCATAAATCTGTGTCCTCCGAAGGACAGCAGCAGCAGGTAAATCAGTCTGCCCCGTGGAAAGAATGAATCCTGAAGTATGCACCGTATGAATCCTGAAGTATGCACCGTATGAATCCTGAAGTATGCACCGTATGAATCCTGAAGTATGCACCGTATGAATCCTGAAGAATCATCCCATTTGCAGCACTCTCCCATGACCACAGAAGACTCCGCAACCTTCCTCCTGACACAGGCCCAACCTGACACCATGCTTTTACAATGCGTGAAGCTCAGGTAAACCTGAGAGGAGCAAAGATGGTAGGGGTTCGCCTAGTAGCTGTTAACAGCCCAGGTCATGAACCCAGCGCTTGTTAAAGACCCCCTTGGGTTTGGCCCCGTAACCGGATATTTGGAATAACATGGGAGACTCCCAGAGCTGTGTGGGGAGGGTGGGCTCCCTGGCGCTCTGGCTGGATGGTAACTCAGAAAGGTGACAAGGGCAGAAGTTTGGGTGACATAAATCACCTCACAAACAGGGAGAGGAGGAGGAGAGAGATATATAGATAAATGGAGAGAGGGAGAGAGATAAACAGAGTGAGAGAGAAGGAGAGAGAGATAGAGAAAGATGGGGAAAAACAGGAGGAAGAAAGATTTGTAAAGACAGCATTGTGAGAGAGAGAGAGGTAGTAACTTGGATTTTCAAATTACAGCTGGGGTCAGTGTTCGGGTTGAGAAGGTCACTCTGGGAGTCAAAGGTGGACACGACGTTTGCCACACGCAAGCTGCCCCGAGCGGTGAGCTGAGAAGGGCAGTAAATATCTCCACCTCCAGTCGCCTCTGTGCCATCCGTGTGCCTCCCTACCGCCCCAGAGCCTTAACTCATGTGAGGCCAGTGAGCTCCTGTACCTGGCCCTGCAAATCACTACACTGTTGCACTGCAAATGTTGGTAATGGGGAGAGAGAGACGAGCTCTGGGGGGAGAGGAACCCGAACTCTTGGGGGAGACCAACCACGGGCTGTTATAGAGGAGAGAGACCAACCACAGGCCACACTAGGGAGACCTGCGTACTATATGCATGCAGAGGTGTGCCTGTCACTTGCCTGAAATGGAAGCTATCTGAAAGGTCAGGGAACATAGCGGTTAGTTGACTCCTCACAATCTGAAAACATAAAGAGACATGAGGAAAAGGGTAAAGAAAAGAACAGTGTGAGTTTGTGCATGAGTTTGTGCATGCATGCCTGCCTGTGTGCACATTTGTGTGTGTGTTGTGTAATGTAACCATTTGAGCTCTTTTCTGTTTAGTAACTGATGAAGAGAACAGCAAAATGATGAAGAGGAGGAGAAAAGATGAAGGAACAAATCATATGGATGCAGGAGGTGCCAGGCTCTCCCAATACTCCCTTATACTCACTACACTCACTATACTCACTATACTTTCTGATGCTCATTATACTCCCTGTACTGCTACCTATACTCTTTTGGCTTGATAGCAGCATCCACTGAATACACAAAGGTTGAAGCCCACAGCCTCTGCCTGCACTCTGTGAACCATACCAAAATGCACCTGTTGCACAAACCACAGTGTTTACTCACAAGCCAAATTAGGGTGTTGCCTTGACAACAGCAGAGTCAAGCCTCACCCACAGCCCTGGCCTAGAAAGGCAAAAAAAAAAAAGAAAAGAAAAACAAATCATTGGGAAATTGTACATGCGATGTAGTTTGATGTGAGGATGGAGGTTATTTTTGCTAAGATGTCTTACTGCAAACAAGGCTTTGCTCTAAACCACCGATGTCGACTCATCAGTTTAATTCACTGAACCACAGACATCAGAACTGATGGGATGGGGGTGGTTTATTTGAAGTTGCACTAATTTCAAATAAACAAACAACTAACAGACAACTAGCGCATATATATATATATATATATATATATAATATATTTCTTGCTTAATATATTAGTTCATGGAATGGAAGCATTGCGAGGTGTTCCTCTAAAACTTAAACCCAGACGGATCGCTTCATCAATGTGGTAATCCTAAAGTAAAATACAAATAAATTAAATAACGGAATGGGTGGTAAGTAAATGCAATTACGGATATGCAATTAAAAAGTGAAACCACTTTGCTCCTAACGTGATTGCAAAAAAAACACATATATAAAGCATTTGTTAAATTAATCCAAAACAAATCGATTCCATTTGTTACTAAAGCGTACTTAATCAAATAAGTACTGCTTCAAAGTAAACGGAACACAGGTGCTCTCTTGAACATATTTCTAGAGGGCTCTGAAACTGAGATAAACGCCTACATCAGAAAATCTCGCCAAAAACGGCTCTTATTTTTAGCGTCCTCGCCCATGTTCAGGTCACGTGAGTGGCGTTCTGGCCACACACACAGGCAACCCCACTTTCTGAACCGACTAGCATCAAATGTCAGTCTACAACAATAACCACTCGCCTTCCAGGTCTTTTGTTTCTAATATGACCGCGCCGTAACATAAACCAGCCAGCTTAGTTGACTACAAACTTCTACACACAACAGGTTTAAAAATATTATGGTTTAAAAGAAAACCGTTTGTGATTTGTTATGCACTATAGTTAATAGCAATGGCTTACAACCTTAGGCTGACCGATAGAATTAAACTGATCTAATCTTAACTATTAAACATGTTAGACATGAAGTTCACCGCACTACAAGACTAAGTGCTGAGGTGTTCTTATGGTTTTGTGCGCGCAGTGTTGACTGTAGGCTCCAAGTTGTTTGCCTATCAACTTGAAATGTGCGCTTAGAGCTCCTCTTGTGGTCACTTGAGAAATGACACTACGTGTGTACCACTTAATTTTTCAGAACATTCTCAATACATCAGACTTTTAAGACCATTCTTAGAAAAGAAGAATAACATTTGAAAGCTAAAGAAAAAATATGAAAAATAAAATACAAAAAAAAAATACACAAAAAGCCAAAACACTTCTAAGTGGCCAATTAAATGTATAAAGGAACAAATAACTTGGAGAAAACAAAAGACTGTGTGTGTGTGTGTGTGTGTGTGTGTGTGTGTGTGGAGGTAATGAAACCTTAATTGGAGTCATATGTGTCTCGAAGTAGTGTGTTGCTGATGATGGGGAGAGAGAGAGAGAGAGAAAGAAAACAAAGTTCTTGAGGTCAGTTGTGTGCAAAGTGTGCGTGTGAAAAAGTGTGTGTGCATGCGTGTGTGCTGTGTGTGCATGAGCTGGGCATGAGAAATCCAGCCCCCACGTAAGTAGCTGTAACAGGCCTGAGAACTGTAGTGGGGGTGGATGAGAGGGGAGGAGCCTTGAGTCTGGGTCAGTAAGGCCTGTCTAGAGTACTGAGTCTGTAACTATCTAAACAATGTTCCAGAAGTGACCTACACACTCCATACTGTTCCATATAGCAACATGACAGATTTTATAAGTTATAATTGCACTAATAGTCAAATAGTATATGATATGATGCATATTCAGGCAAATATTGTATGAGTATATGAGAGTTCAGGAAAGGGTTAAGCCTTCAGTAACCCTCAGAAGGGGGCAAAGAGTTGTCTGTGTTGTAGGCTTTTATACACCCTGCACCCTGGCCAGGCAAGTAACACTTACAGCCCCAGAGCCCACAGAGAGAGAGAGAGGGAGTACGCAGTTATCGCTTATTACAATAAATTACAGCAAGAGAGCAGCAAGTATGGGAGAGAGAGAGAGAGAAAGAGAGACCCAGAAAATAAAGAAAAAAAACACAGACCAATAAAAGATGTAAGTGATATAAATAGTGCACCAGGGCATAGGAAAAGGGAGACACACACACACACACACACACACTCATGCATACACACGTATACATATACAAACTCACCCATACACACACACACACACACACACACACACACTGACACTCTGCACCTGAGCGCTGGGTCTCATCACCGTTACCTGGCAGGGTTAAACCCTCGGCTTTGCTCTGGGTCGTGTCATGCACACGATGGCTAGGTAACAGAGAGCAGCTGGAGAAGCCCAGACAGACCCATTCATAACCCCACAGCTTGGATCCTAATGAGACAGAGGGGAGGTGAAGGGGAGAGGGAGTGGGGGAGAGTGAGAGAGAAAGACGACACAGATTATAAAAAAGGAGTTTGAGAAGCTGGAAGAAAGAGACAGACAGGCACAAGAGAGAGGGGGGGGGGGAGATAGAGAGAAATTAAGTGGAAAGTTACATCCCCCACTTTGAGAGCACATTAACTCACTGCCTGGAGCTGAACTCTGCTTGGTTCATGTTTCTACACTGTAATTGTGCCTGTGGCACCCAGCTCTTCCCTTCCTCTTCAGAAAGAGTTCACTGTAGCACCACAATGCTCAATTCTGCCGCTGGTGGACAATTAGAGACGTTATACTGCAGAGTCCAACCCATCGCCATGGTCACTGCATCCAGCCACACCTGATCGTGTCTGGATATGCATGTCACTTGCAGCAACCTTTGGCCTAATTTACAGGAACACAGAAGCACGACAGAGCAACGAGAAGAAAAGCCACCTCTTTTAGTCTTTTTATGTTACTTCTCCAAAGAAGGTTTATAGTTTCCAAATGTGGGCCAAACAGGGATGTGGGGGTGAAGGAGGGGTTGGGTTGAGAGGGACAGGGCGGTTCTTCTGAGGGACAGGGCGGTTCTTCTGAGGTGGACGTACATCTTTCGTTTTTTTTACTTGAATAGGAAACAGGATCTGATGTGATGCTCATGGAGGTATCCAGCCTCCACCATGAATCAGATCATGGAGGTATCCAGCCTCCACCATGAATCAGATCATGGAGGTATCCAGCCTCCACCATGAATCAGATCATGGAGG